>JARHVA010000205.1:2012500-2620000 GCA_037957365.1 Torreya grandis | reverse complement strand
TGAGTTTTTGAAAAGAGAGTGAATATTACTATCACATACCCCAAAAATCTATATAAATGTGCTAATTTTTATCATGCCCTTGATTTTTGAATCACTTTTAGCCTTTTAAGAAATCAATACTCTATTATAGAATCTATTTTTTCAATATTTATATGTTTATATTTTGTCCTTGACTTGATTTTTTTGGGTGCATCTATATGTCATATACCCCAAATACTCATATTATTATATATTCATATACAATAACTCTATCACAAATATGTAGCATGCAGCTAGTTTGAACCATTCTAAATCCTGAATAATGTGTTAAAATGTATTTTGTGATAAACCTGATGTATGCCCCATTTCGATGTGAGACATGAGAGAATAAAATGTGTTGTATCAAAATAATAAGGTATATATTTTGAAATAAATTTTGATTAAATATCAATAAGCTCCATTTTATTGATTTAACATTTTGAACATTATATTGTGGTGAAAAAGTTTGCCGAAGGTTAAAGAATATGTCAAACATTACACATATGACTAAAATTGGCATTTTTGAAAACGTTGAGTGGCATGATAAAAATGGTATCTTATGGAAGATCACATTACATGTGTTTCAATGAAACCTATAAATAGTTATTTTAAAATGTATTTCTCAAGAAATCATGTGTGTAATTTTGAGGTTGATTAGTTAGAAAGGTTTTTTTTTGAAAAAGTCAACTCATATAAATAAGTTGGTTGAAAAATAAATTGTAATTCATTTACAATTTCATGATTTTAAATATTTGAAAGAGACAAGATTCCATAGATTAGATTGCCATGGTTGATAAAAAATCAGTATGTGGGGACCAACTTGTAATTTGAGGATGTGTCACTTTGGTTAGTAAAAAAGAAAAATAGTTCATTTCATGTAGATTTAGTTTTTCAAGAGGTTTTTTGGTCATGTTGACTCTAGGTTGGTCTTATCTAGACCCTGTCAGAGTTATCTAGCTTTGGTATAGACTCATACGTGGAACTATCTTCTTAGATGTAGACTTGTTCATAGACTTGTCTAGTTGTTACCAAACTTATCTATAATTTTTTTGTCCGTCTTGTCTATGTCCTTAAAAAAATTAATTTTTAGAAGCTTTTATGCCTTTAATTTATTTTTCAAATTTTTATAAGAGATTACTAAATGTTGTTTTTATGAACTTGTGGTTTCAAGGGAATATGTAGGTCGAAGAGGTCCATTATGGCCACATGATGGATAAAGTTCAAGATCTATTATTTAATGACTAAAGGAGGGACACACTAGTTGTAACTGGTCTCACCATGTGGGGCTATTCATATTGATGTTATATGACATGCACATTATGACTCCCTTGGTTGAGTGATAAGACTCAAAGTCTTATACCTTCTGGCTCATGATAGGTGAGATGTTAGTCACTTAGAGGATGTGTAGAGGGTCATGTAATTTATGATTATTAGATAATGAGTGACCTTACAATTTTTTGGTCAACCAACCCATATTTCTTGAACTCACTTGTGTTTACAAGAGAAATTAAAGCTGATCTACAAATAAATCCTAGCTCAGATAAGATAAATCACACTAGCCTTTCTACTTGTTGGTACATTTATACAATTAAGGTCATGACCAATATGGATCTGTTAGACCTAACTAAGGGTATCTTACCACACAATATCACTAGAGAGTGTTTCAAAGACATTAGTTAAGTAATACCACATAATAACCCTAGTTAGGTCATATTTTTCTTATTAAAGTAAATACAAAGTAAAACAAATCTAATCTAGTGCTCACCAAAGCTTGTGGCACAAAATGAGGGTAATAAACATAAAATTAAACATAAAAATATGAAATCTACTCAAGTCAATGTATAGGTAATCCTAATGCATGGAGAGAGAAACATATTCATAAGCTAATAAATGTAAATTTATCTACTTAATAAAGAGGAGTAAGAGTTAGGAATACTTACCTTTGAAGATGAACCCATCAAACCTCAATTTCTCCCTTGGTCAATGGTGATTTATAAGAGGTTATTATGTATGTTGAAGAAACTAAGGATGGATAATGGACTATAGTTTATATAAAGACCTCCTAGTGAATCCCAAGTTTTCACAAGACAAGATTCTTCTCTCAAAAGGAAGTATGAAACCTTAATCAATGGCTCCTCAATTAGAATGGTGGATAATGATCCATAATCAAAATGAAACAAGTGTCATAATAGTGTAATAAACACTTGTAAAGGATCAAAACCTTATTTTAATGATTTAATAAAAAATAATATTTTAAATGATTAAATTTTTTAAAAGTTCAAATGGAGACAAATTGATAAAAAATACCAAGCACAATTTAATAACAGAGTTTAGATTTAAAGCCTACATCTCTAGATACACTCCAATGGGGATTGATCCTATTATTTTTTCAAAAAAAAAAAATGCTTACAAATATTTTATAAGTCACCTCAAATTGTCATTATGGGCTTAACTCTATCTAAGAGACACTCTCAAACCAAAACTATAGCTTGAGGCCTTCAAAAAAATCTCTCTAAGTCTCTATACACTCTTTACATGCCTTATATCCATGGAATTACATTGAAAACATACTTTAAATTAAAACCTCACCCAATTTATATAATTCTTGGGCTCATGGATGCAACGGTAAAAGTCTTATCATTTCACCCAAAAATACAAGGTTCAAGTCCCATCCCAACTTTTTTGTGGTCAATGTAAATATTTTATCCCACATTGGTATGTGGGTGTAAATTTGGGTGTTTTAAATCCCATGAAGTTCATGGTTGTTAATGCCATTCATAGGCATTGACATGGGCATAGATGTGTCATGTATTAATCTTGGCATTAATGTGGGAGTGGTGGCATGGGACCTTCATGGAAAACTTGGAAGGTATGTTGGATGGTCTTTGGAATGGAAATTTTGATGTAATTTTTTCATTGTTGGCCATGTAGCAATGTGTTGGCTCCTTCATGTGGTGAGATTTGATTCTTTCATGTTGTAGTGTATACCTTGATCTCCCTTTAAATTATTACAATGTTATATAAATTATCCCACATTCATGGGTTTGTAAAGTAATTATGAATTTAAATACAATCAAGGATACATAACATTGTGAAGTAAAAGGAGGCCAAGGCACCCCTCATCATAAAGATTGTGTTAATCCTCACTGAGAGTCCCTAGTGATCAAATAGTGGGACCCATATGACTAATTCCTTATGATATCAAAGATGAAATATAAAACCAAACCCAATTTTTTTGCCTATGTCATTTTTTTTACCCTTTTAATTTGGTGACTTCAATGTGTGATATATTGTGCATACAAGCTCACAATTGACCCATTAAAATTGCACTAAAAACATCTTGATGAGCTCTACATTGTGTCATTGATCAACTTGTAAATTGATGACTTCATTTTTAGAGCCAAAAAAAGATCCTCTTGGATCAATCTTCCCCTCTAGGAGCTTTTAGACCTCCAAAAGTTGATTAATGGGTAAAGAGGTGAGGGTATTTATCCCTAACTCTTCCAAATTCCATCCATTTATTCTTGTTCAGGTGCATCCCTTTAAGACCAACATGAAGATATTTAACATCTCCCCTTCATGAAGTTTGAACCTTCCTATTAAGAATTGTATCTTCCTATAATTCTATTAGATACTCAAGAGAAAATCCTTCAATATAAGGAATTGATACACTCTCATCATGATCTATAATCATTGGAGGCTCATATAATTTTAGATTTTCCACATTCACAATTGAATAAATTTGCATGTAAGTTGGTCAATCTAACTGGAAAGCATTTTACCAATATTTTCCATAATCCAAAAAGGACCATATCAGATTGGTTTCAACTTTTTACCTTCACCAATAAATCTTTCCTTATTGATGTGAATCCATATCAAATCATTTACAACTAACTGATGATCAACATGATGTTTATCATTTCTTTCTTTATACTTTTCCTAACTTTTCTCCAACTAATCTTAGATAGTTTGGTGTACCTACTATATCTTTTCAATGAACTTCTTGGATTTAACAACATCATTACATTCATCAACAACTAAATCATGTCCATAACAAACATCTAGAGGAGATTTAGGCAACTATCCATAATAAAATTCAAAAGGAGATTTCATAGTATAAGAATGAAGTGCATGATTTTAAGCATGCTGAATATAGCATAAATGTTCATCCCACAACTTTGGATGTTTATTGAAATAACCCCTAAGTAAATGTACCACTGTGTAGTTCACAACCTCTGTCTGACCATTGATCTATGGATAAAATGCAATACTCTTATTCAACTTACTGTCCATTAATTCCCATATTATTAACCAAAATTCCCTAAGAAATCAAGAATCTTGATCAAATACAATAAAAGTGGGCAAACCAAAATGAACCCATACATTCTAAAAAATAAGTGTGTTGTACCTTATCCTATAATATACTTAGTAGAGGGAATTAAAACACACATCTTGCTAAATATATCCACTACCACATACAAGTAATCGTGTTTCCTTTGTGACATAAGCAAACCCCCTACAAAGTCCATGGAAATAATTTCACAGGGATGGGTAGGAATAGGTAAGGGAGTGTAATGTCCCAATTTCATGTTACAAGGTTTGCTTATGGAAAAAATAACACACCCCTTAAATATATTTGGAAATAGTTTCCTATATACGAGGCCAATAATAATACATTCTCAAATGTGCAACCATTTTACCAACTCTAAAATGAATAAAAATAAGAGAAGTATGTGCTTCCCTAATCATGTGCACCCTTTAATTTTGAGGAATGCAAAGTTTAACTAAATGATACAAAAGTCCATTATGCACATGATAGTCTAATTATTCTACCTATTTACCACTCATTAAGTCCTTATACACATCCTTAAAGTTAGCATCATCATCATACTATTATTTATAGCTTTCATGAGTTAAATAACTATGTTGTAAAAGAATAGATGTAACTACCATAGGAGGTCTAGAAAGCATGTCAACAACTTTATTCTGAATACCTTTCTTATACTTGATCATAAGATGAAACTGCTATAAGAAACCCATCCAATGAAAATGCCTAGACTATTGTAGCTTTGCCTATGGTTGGAGATACTAGAGGGGATGATGATCTATTTATATCACTATCTCCTTGCCCATCAAATAATGTTTCCACTTTTTAACACTTTGAACATGCAAAAAATTCCTTATCATAAGTCAGATAGTTTTTCACCACCTATGAAGGTCTTAGAATGATAACATATAATCTTTTTTTCTTGCATCAGGACAAATCCCATAGTATAATCACTTGCATCCATCTCAATCTCAAATGGCTACTGCAAATTAGGAACTACCAAGACATGAGTAGTATAATTTTTGTCTTCAAAGTGTTGAAGGATTTTTATTGCTTTCCTCCCCACTGAAAGACCTATTTTGTACTAGTCAAAAAATGCAAGGGTAATTAATGTATGATAAATTAGCAATGAATTTCCTCCAATATTGTACTTCACCAAGAAAACTTCTAACCTCAGTTACATTATATAGTTTAGGCCACTTAACTATAACCTCCACTTTTGTAGGATCAATTTTCAATTCATTATGTTCTACAATATAACCCAGGTAAACTAAAGAGGTCTTGCCAAATTCACATTTATACAATTTAAAGTAAAGTTTCTCCCTTCTCAATGCATCTATGACTTTCCTAATATGAATCACATGATCTTCCCAAGACTGACTAAAGATCAAAATATCATCTAATTAGACTATAAAAAAATCATCAAGGAATGACTTGAAAACATCATTCATCAATTGCATGAATGTATCCAGTGCATTGCACAACCCAAAAGGCATGACAAGCCACTCAAACAATCCCTATTTTGTCTTAAAATCATTTTTCCAAATATCACCATCATTAATCTTAACCTGATGACAACCACTTTTCAAATCTAACTTCATGAAATAGATAACATTTCTTAACTGATCTAATAAATTATCAATACGAGGAAGAGGGTAGTGATTCTTAATAGTAATTTTGTTCAAAGAATGGAAATGAACACACATTCACCATGTGCCATCTTTTTTTTGCACCAGAATAATAGGTAAACCAATAGGAGATGTACAAGGATGAATAACACCTTTTTACAAAAGTTCCATTACCTAATTTTTAATTTCCTCATTTAGCACCACTGATAACCTATACATGCCAATGTTAGGGAGAGGAGAATTTTGTAATAACTAAATTTCATGTTGAAATCCCCTTTTAGGGGGTAACCCTTTTAGATCTTGAAATGCATCATCATAACTAGAAATGATTTCAACTAATTCTTTTTTATGTCTGGATCACAATTTTCCATATCCTGGGGATATTCTTTTTCCTGAGAATTAATCAATATGAGATAAAAATTCTTGCTTGAATTAACTAGTCTTTTCATTTGTCTTTCTATAACCAAGGAAAGACTCATCTTAATGTGATGTGATCTGACTATATATTTAATGCTATTCTTAACAAGAAATTACTTATTCTCTTCCCTATAGAATATTGCTTTTCTATCATAAACATAAGGGATTCTTAAAATAATCCAATATATGTCCAAAGGGACTACATATAGATCGACCTCATCCATGAACTTGGATGTGATGGAAAATTTCAATCTACAGGTTTTGGTTACTTGCATCTTTGCATCGTCACACACCCAACCAAGTGGATAGGGTTTTGGATGGGGATTGGGTTTTAGGATTTTTAACAATCTCCTCAGAAATCAAGTTTTCCTATGATCCATTATCAAATAGAGTGTCAATCTTAATATGTTTTGAAATAACCCTAATGTGGAACAACTCATTTCTTTTCTTATCATCATGCACAATTTTTTGTTTTGAAGAAGAAGAAATATTAGATGACTTAGTGATAAAAATAAAAGAGAAGAATAATTATGCTTACTCATACCCATGATCTTAGTCTCATCACTAGAGTTTGAACCTAGATCCTAAACCACAGTATTATTTTTATTTTCTTTCTTCCTAAACCTTTTAGGAGGTCTTAACTTAGGATGTAATTTCCAACACTTAGATTCATCATGATTTTTCTTACAATGATTGTAAATTGTCTTACTCTCTTCTTTATGAATAGTAACAATGGATTGTTATTTACCCTTTATAGAACTTTGCCCTTTAGAATGCTTAACATTAGATTGATTAATTTTAGGAAAATATTGTTTTGTCTATTTTCATCTAGACTCTAAGTGAATGGATTTAACACATGCTTCATTTAAAATAGTGGGATTGAGAACAAGAATCATATGTTTGAAGTAACTATGTAATCAACCTATATACTTAAGCAATATTTCTTGTGTATAAAGAGGAATATCCAAAACTACAACCTTTTTCCTAAATTCTTGTGTATATTCTTGAACACTTTGGCCCTTAGTTTGTCTAAAATATTTCTAATCCATCATGGCTTGTTGCATATAGCCTAAAGGATAAAATTGCTTTTTGAGTACATCAACAAATTCACTCGAAGTGGAAATTGAGTTATCTATAATAAACTCTTATCCATTCAACTTACTCTCCCACTAGATGAGAGTTATGCCTCCCATTCAAAGAGTAGTTAGGTGAATTTTAGCCTCATCATCTACAATCTTCTAGACCCTATAATATACTTCAATTTTATTTATCTAGTTATCCAATTTTTATGCATTAATTTCACTGTTAAACATCATAAATTCAAACTTAATATTTAGATTTAGTGAAGGAAGAGATTCAATGGTTTTTTTGTCTTTACCATCATTCGAAGAGGAGGAAGGTTTCTCAAAATTTTTACCACCTTCATCATGCTCTATTTTCTTTTGTCTTTCATGGTAAAGCTCATCAACTATATCCTTCATTTCCAAAAAGGCTTGTCTAAAATCTCATTCAAAATCAAAGTCAACTGCCATTTTCTTAGTACGTCTTGATCCAACCTCTGGATTGTACTCAACTAACTCTCCTTCACCCCACCTAGATCTCAACCTTGTCAACATACACTAGCAATCCACATGGCTAAATACCAATTCTACTTTGATACCAAAAAATTGATCTATAATCAAAATCAAACAAGTGTCGTAATAGTATAACACACACTTGTAAAGGATCAAAACCTTATTTTAATGATTTAATAAAAATCAATATTTTAAATGATTATGAAATTTTAAAATTTCAAATAGAGATAAATTGATAGAAAATTCCAAATGCAATTTGATAATGGAGTTTGGCTTTAAAGTCTACATCTTTGGATCTACTCTAATGGGGATCACTATTATTATTTTGTCACAAAAAAATACTTACAAATATTTTACAAGTCACCTCAAATCATCTTTATGGGCTCAAATTTGTCCAAGAGATACTCTCAAACCAAAACTATAGCTTGAGGCCTTTAAAAAAATATCTCTAAGTCTCTATACACTCTTTACATGCCTTATCTCCATGGAATTACATTGAAAACATACTTTCAATTAAAAACTCACCCAATTTATATAATTCTTGGGCTCATGGATGCAACAGTAAAAGTCTTATCATTTTACCCAAAAATACAAGGTTCAAGTCCCATCCCAACATTTTTGTGGTCAATGTAAATCTTTTATCCTGCATTGGTAAGTGGGTGAAAATTTGGGTGTTTTAAATCCCATGAAGATAATGGTTGTTAGTACCTATTCATAGGCATTGACATGTGCACAGATATGTCATGTATCAATCTTAGCATTAATGTGGGAGTGGTGGCATGGAACCTTCATGGCAAACTTGGAAGGTATGTTGGATGGTCTTTGGCATGGAACTTTTGATGGCATGGTTTCATCTTTGGCCACATAGCAATGTGTTGGCTCCTTCATGTGGTGAGATTTGATTCTACCATGTGGTAGTGTATATCTTGATATCCCTTTAAAGTATTACAATGCCATATAAATTATCCCACATTCATGGGTTTATAAAACAATTGGGAATTTAAATACAATCAAGGATACATAGCATTTTGAAGTAAAAGGAGCCAATGTACCCCTCCTCACAAAGAGTGTGTTGATCCTCACTGAGGGTCCCCAATGAGAAAATAGTAGGACCCATATGACCAACTACTTATGCTATCAAATATGAAATATAAAACCAAACCCAAATTTTTTTGCCTATGTCATTTTTTTTACCCTTTTAATCTCACAACTTTAATGCATGATATCTTATGTATATGGGATCAAAATCAACCCACTCAAATTGCACTATAAATATCTCAATGATCTCTATACTATACCATTGATTAACCTACAATTTTGTGATTTCATTTTTGGAGAAAAAAATAGATCCTCCTAGATCAGATAATTAGATGCATAAATAAATGGTTAAATCTATCACTCTCTAATGAAAATGGTGAAAATGATATGCTTATATACCATATCAAACCCTAAACCTTTTAGTAGTTTTAGCTAATATATTTGGCCTAATTGACCATGTTATCTAATAAATAAAGTAGTTAGGTCTTGGACTAGGTTGGCTAGGGCCAACCTAATCCTGTGACATGCTTATATTTTAAAATAGGGTCAGCCTAGGCTGACTTTATTTGGTAAATGACAAAAATAGGTTTTACCTAAGGTACAAGTTATTTGAGGCAATAAATTACCTAGAGGACTATGTAAGGGAGGTTTCAATGCTTAGGAAAATGTATAAGATAGGTTTGTATTGGTTTCAAGTGGTGGTATAAAGGACAACAATATTTTAAAGCACCAATGGTCTTCCCACCCCTTTCCTAGTACACTATTTAAGGCATGCACTCAAATATATTGAGACTCGATGGGTTACTACAAAATAGAGATCATCAACAATTGATCAATTTTAAAAATATTATGTATATATGTGCCCCACTCAAATGTCATCACGTGTCATACAATTACAACATGGGATGGAACTTCGAAAGAATAACAAAATAACACACAATGTTTATCTAAGTAAATTATAATATTTTAAATTATAAAATAATTGAAATTAAATTGTTGAAAGTAAATAACTAAAATAACGAAGTAATGTATGTATACTTTGACTTACCTTTATCATTAAATGGTTATCTGTTGTGTTTATAGTTTTGATCATGGAGGGCATAGATAATGCTTTGGACAAACCTTAAGGATACAAAAATTAAAGAGAAAAAACAAACAAATATATAAAATAAAGGATAATTGAAATGTGTAGGCATGATGTACTTCAAAATTTGGTAAGCTAGGGTGATATATGCTAAGTTAGGATGAAATGACCAACACAAAAATTTTAGAGTAAATCGGGTAACCAAAAAATCCAAGGCTACTAAATGACTAAAAAATGAAACAAGTATACCTTAATTAAAAAAGATAGCAATCTAAATCAAACTAAGGATATAATAAAAAATAAAATCTAACATCAATGTGAAAGCAATAACAATACTTAAACAAAAGATGGGAAAGAAGTGGTAAAAGAACATTAATGAGTGAGTAGTAATAATCCTTACTCAATCATCAATGGAAAAAGTAAATGAAATGGAAAAAAATATTGGTGAGTGAAAAGTAACAATCCAAACTCTCTCAACAAATGAAAAAGTAAAAAAAATATAGAAATGGATGTAGTTGTAAAAAAAAGGATGGGAAGGAAAAACAACATTGGTGAGTGAGAAACAACAATCCTAACTGACTCAATAATGGGAAAAGTATGGAAATATATAAATGGATGTATTTATCTAAAAAAGGAAAATATCATGACAAATTTTAAAATAAAACCAAGACAATTATAGAAGTGTAAAGCAATAGTGTAAATAAAATAATTCATAGTCACTCAAACATAGTGTTTTATTTTAAATATAGATAAAACCAAAATAAAGTAGTGCTATCATGTTTTAAGATGTGAAGAAAATGAAATATAGAAGTGAGAAAATATATTTTTGAATCAAACTTTCCTATCAAGGGGAAATGAAATATGAAGGAAAAATCAAGGTAGAGAAACTATTTATCAAAGTCAAGACACTAAATTAAGTTTGTCAAAACAAGAGGAATTTCAACATTAACAACTCTGACGAAATTCTCCTAACCACAAAAATATTAGGTACATAAATGGAGTATGAATATCATCCCATGAAGGCTAAATGCATGAAAATTAAAATGGACCTACCTTCCCACAACATGTTTACCATTCCTCAGGACCCCTTACAAAGTCATTAGTCTACTACAAAGATTGGGTACTTGCATGAGAAAGTAGGTATCACTATAGATTTTAAATTCTACTATCCCAATCTTCTATTCTATCACACCCCAATAAACCTCGACTATATCATGAGGCCAACTATGGAGTTTGAGCTTTGATTGGAAATATGAGATGTGCTATAAATCACATCTTCTAGTGTGATGTTAACTTTTTTGATTTTTATATTGCATTTTTATCATTATGTTTTATTTTAAATGATTTGTATTTTAAATTTTGATATTCCTTTTCTATACATATTTGGAGAACCAAACATGGGTATTAAATGACTATCATTTGAAAACTTGGGACTTGGTTGTTAGGAAAGAGGACTTAAAGAGTATAGTGTCTAAGAGTCTTATTTATTCATGTGAAATAAAAGTGATATATCAAATTCTACCTTGTTTTATCCAAAATGGAATGAAAGGAAGGGAAATAAAGGGGAAATGAACATGAAATAATTTTAATTACTTCATATCACAAAAAATGTGACCATGTGAAGAGGGATATAGTGATAGGTAAGTATGATTCCTTATCATAAGAATATATGGAAGTGTAGGGAAACATGATAACATAATTTTTTATTCAAATTTATCTACAAAATAAAAAAAATTGAGGCTGATAATATGGAGTCACATACTTATAACCATGTCTTAACATTCTAAAAAGAACACTTAGTTTGGTAAAAATGTTTGTTTTATGAGGAGATCCCAGTCTTATCCATGGTCTTACACTACAAATCATAAAAGAGAAACCTAAGTGGATGTAAAATGGCAAAAACAATATTTTTGAGGAGAGCCTAGTCCTATATATAGTCTCACTATCACTCAAAAAATAAAAATCAAAGTGGGTGAAAAAATGGTGTGAAAAAATAGTATTTGTGAGGAGAGATTGGTCCTATCCATGGTCTTACATTACAACTCATAAAATAAAAACCCAAGTGGGTGTAAAATGCATTGGAAAATAAAAAAAATTTGATTAAAAGACAAAAGGTATGACAAATGTATGTATGAAAGAAAAAAGTATTCATGAGGAAAACTAGGTCTTATCCATGGTAGTACAATGCAACTAACAAAATAAAAAAACTAGAGGACCAAAGGAAGGAACTAAGGTTTGTGTATAAGATAGACTACTACAGAGGGTGAGATCATTAGAGATAAGTCCTTTAAGAAGTGATAGTAGAAAAATGTATAGATATATTAAGATAATGGAAATATTTAAGAAAAATATTTCCTCAAAACTTACGTATTATTGGGTTCTTTAAAAATATGGCCTTCATTAGTTTGTAGACGGTAAGTGCTAAGACCAAGGATGTCTTTCACTAAATATATGACCTACTATTTTTGGGAATATTTTATTTATTTATCATGGGTGTAATATAATTTAAGTACTAGATCACCAACATCAAAAGTATAGACTTTGACCTTTTTAATATGTTGTTTGACAATGGGAGCATTATATTGATAATTATGTTGAAGAGCAGCTAGACAGTGTTCATCAAGAAGGTCTAGAGCATGAAGTAAATATTTATTAGTTATTCATTGAGAATGATACCATGAAGAGATATAAGTAAATATTTGAGTTTGAATTTTAAAGGTAAGATAGATTCAAAACCATATACTAGTGAGAATGGTGTTGCCCTAGTGGTAGTTTGTATACTAGTACAATAGGCCCAAAGTTTGGGATATAAGTGAAGATGCCAATGAAATCAGGTTTCTCAGATGCTCTTTTTTAATATTTTGTTAGTGGATTTAGATTTTCCATTGAATTATGGATGGTAATCTATGGAAAATTTATGGGAAATTTTAAATTTAGTGCATAACTATTTCACATCCTTATTTTTGAAATTACCATCATTATAAAAAATAATAGTATGGGGAACTCTAAAGTGGAAAATGATTTGGTTAAGAATTTTTTTTATAAATAGTGGTTCCCATGACATTGATAAGATGTATGGAATATACCCATTTAGTAAAATATTTAGTAACAATAATGATAAAAATATGACCATGTTGTGACCAAAGTAATTTACCAATGAGATCTAATCCCCACATGGAGAATGGCCAAAGAGACTCCATGGTTTGGAACTAGTTGGTGGTAAATGGATTAAATCATAATTAATTTCTCAAGGATTACATTTTTTTTCAAAATTTATAGTGTCCTTTTCTAAATTAGGCCAACAATATCCCATACATAAGCATTTATGTATTATAACATGTCCACTATATTGACCACCACAAATTACCCCGTGTGCTTGTTGAAGGAGAGGAGGAACCTCTTCTTTCAATGAATTTCTACTTATTATTTAAGAGAAATAAAATAAGAAACTAAGTATGGGTATGGTTGAAAAACCTAATTAATTGTGCACACGTTGAATCAAAAGATTGTGAAGATCTCCTCTTTGGCTTGGGATGATACCATAAAGATAAGAAACCATTAAAGCAAACTTGTTTGTTAGATAGATAGTTGAGTGGATTGCCTAGCGATATCTATATCCTATAAGTGAGAGATTCCTTAGGGGTTATCAATATACATGTTTTAAATAATTAAGTTTATAAAATATAAAATAAGGTACTTGCATCAATAATTTAAAGGTACTAAAATTGAATACAAGAATGCTTGCTAAGAAAATAGACTAGAAATGATTAAATTAGTGATAAAATAATTAATACTAGTGCTAGAGGGTTGGGGTATGCTTCAAAAAAATTAGAAAAGGGTCTATGAATAGGCAAGAACATAGAGAATTAGGTTTGGTTGGAGGTGGGTAGGTGAAATTAGCTTACTAGTTTTCACTTCCATAGTGACCCTCGATGGTTGGCCTGACCATCGGTGGTTAGCGTGACCATCAATGGTCAAGGTGATCATCGGTGGTTAGATAAACTATTAGTGGTTGAGAAAACCATCAATGATTACTATATATGGATCTAGGTTGGTAAAAAAGGCTAATTGATGAGATCTAAAAGGTGGATTCTAAGAGATGGGTAAAACTTGTGTTGATTATGAAATGGAAATAAAATAAATGAATAATGAGAAATAAGTACTTATTTTACCAAAAGTTGATTGGCTGGATGGTTGAGGTAACTGACCTATTGGTAGAATTTAGTTTAATTTTGACATAGAAACAATACTTGATAACTTGGTGGAGAGGAAATGGCAAATCGATTCTCTAATGTGGTAGTTAGTTTATTAGATCACTAATAATGATTGAACTATAAAAAAACTCCTAGATGCATAAATGTTTGATAATAATTACATATGGATTTCACCTCTTTGCTCTTCTTTTCTTATAGGCAAGGCAAGAAAGTTTAAAAAACACATGATCTGGGCTTTCTAATTATAACTCACTCATGCAATAGATTATACATGGATGAGGATAAGTTATTTTTAAAAAATCAAGGTGGGTGACTTGCATGTTTGTTATTAAGGAGGTGTACGCTGACCATCAATGATCAGGGTGATCATCGACGATTAAGGGTGAAGGGTACAATAGGTAAAATATAGTGTTATAATTGGGTTAAGCTAGTTTAATTAAACTAACTATAGGTTAGGTTTGATTATGGGTTAGAGTTGAATGGTCCCAAATGGGTCCTAAGGTGATCCAAGGGAATTACAACATTCAGAATCATGGTATGCATATTTCCAATGTCTACATTTTCCCTTTTTTGTTGTGTGGTTTGGAATCAACGAACTATAAAACAAAAATTGATTACTAGTTAAAGGTCTATTGATTACCCTGAGTATGGGAGGAGGTGTTCGCCCTCAAATCAAGAGGTGATAAGGTAAAGTAAAGTTAGGTGTGGGTTTGAAAAGGTGGGTGAGGGAGATGAAAAAGGTGGACATCATGAAGGTGGGTGATAGGTTGGGAATTAAGGTGCAAACAAGCATGGAAAGAGGGATAAAAGGTGTGATATCCAAGATCATGTAAAGACAAGGTTTCCATGGTTAAAAATAATAAAGGTTGGTGTTAAGGGATAAGTGACCAGTGCACTAGGTGTCTACATTCATGCATGGTAGTTGGATACACCTATTAGTCTCCTAGACAAGGTCAGTGTTTCTATGGGTATTTAAGGTATGAAGTACTCCCATGGAAAACATAAATAGGTCAAGTGTCATAGGTATCTAAGGTAGGAAGTGATCCTTAAAATACATAGGTGGGTTAGGTAAGAATAAGGTGGTACAAGTTAAAAAGGTGGTCAACATGGTAGTGTTGTTACTACAATTAAAGGGCTAGGTAAAAAGTGTCACAAAATGCATGCTAGTTAGGCCAAAATAGACCAACAATGATATGATGGGGTTTGGTGGGAGAAGGGTGATCTCCATGGGTGGGTTTGGGTTGGGTGAAGAAGGTAACTCTGAAAATATGGCACTAAGGTTTGGGTTCCTAAAAGAAATTAAAAGTGATACCCTGACTGTTGACGGTCAGGGGTCCCAAGGTCAATTGTCGATGGTCACCCTGACTATCAATGATCAGGGGGAAACCTTAAAAGGCTAGAGATAAAAAGTAAAAAAAAATCCATTATTTAGTTGAACCTATTGACTCCATGCTTGCCATGTTTTTCATTTTATTTGGTGATTTCACATTTTGCTATGAGAGGTTTGACTAAGTGGTTGTTAATGTGGTGATTAACAATTAGGTGGAGGTATGTACTTAAGGTGATCTAGTTAGTACCAAGATGCATGATGGATGAGGACATGATGGAGAAGCTGGAAGTGGTCTTTGTCCTTGACATCAATCAAAGAATGAGGTAGGGGTGATTTAAAATTGTTATTTTTAGTTGAGTTTGTTGTTGTGAAGTTGAATTTGGTTATTGGGTAGGGTTTTCCCCAATTTGGGTTTTGGGTAAAATTAGGAAATTTAGTGGGTGAAATTTAAAATTGAGAGAGGATTTACATTAGGGGTAGGGTAGAGGGTAGGGGTAAGTAGTTTTTATATTAAATTTGGATGGGTTTTAAGGATGGTAGGTTCAGGTGGTTTCACCAATGATGGTCACACACCGTGACCATCAACGGTTGAGTGATTAGGGTAGGCTATTTAATAGAAAGATATAGAACAAGTGTTTGAAAGGGGTAGAGGGTAGGTAAAATGCTAAGTGTAAGTTAGGAGGGATGTATTGAAATGTTTATGGGTTAGGCTAGGTGTTTTAGAAGTAGCTTGAGAATGTTTATAAAAATTATGATGGTAGTATTTTAGGTGGGTATAGGTTGAAAAATAAGTTAATTTGGTTTTATAAAATAAAAAATATAGTTATTGGTAAGGGTATAATAGGTAATCATAATGGGTATTGGTTGAAAGATAAGTGAATTTTCATGTCATGAGAAATGATAATGGTAAACTAAGTGTGCATGTTAACCTTGATTTTTTAGGCATGAGAGCATATATAGATGAGGGATTGGGTTCTAAATATTTTTATAGAGATCCATGGAGGGATGACTGGGGATGATTAGGCTCACATGGAGGAGGTTGGCCTTATAGCCATGATGCATTATCAATGTGTGTCATGAGATGTGGTGATGATCATGACCCTCATTGAGAGATGGGATCTGATCATTAACACCTTCATACTACTGATATGAGAGATCACCATCCTACTAAAGGATGCCCATTATATTACATGGATACCTATTTAGGGGAAGTTGATATATCACATTAAGAGTGAGGAGAGGGATAAGTAGATGGAGCTCATCCTTTTTGATAGAGTTTAGAGGTAGTAATACCTAGTTTAGGGGATCCCAGGTCTATTCTTGAGATACAAGAGGGAGGATGTGGAGTTTTTATTACATGAGACATAGCTAGAGGAGGTGGTCTTAGATCATGAGGAGTTACCTATTATAACAAGGGTTGATGATGCTAGTTTTGTTCAAGGATACATAACATGGTACCAAGTACTTTATGTAATGGATAATTTTAGGTGGGATGATGGGGGATGGTAAGCTATGGATGTGGATCTAATTGGTGTAAAAGCATAGGGAGGCAGCCTTGATAGGCAAGCATGGGAAGCACTTTCTATTGCATAGGCACATATTGTATGATTATAGGATAGGTGGCCACATTTCAAGGCTAGATCATGACATTATAGGGTTAGATTGCCACTATGATATGTGAGAGAGATCAAACAAGGAGCTCTTTAGGTTTGGTGACCCAAGAGAGGGACACCTTGAGATAGACGGTAGGAGCCATAGTAACACTAGTAGGAGGGCCACTAGGTAAGATCCTTATGACATAATATTTGGCCACAATGGAAGAATTGAGGTATTATGAGGCCATTATTCTAACATAATGTCCACAAGAGCCTTAATGGGGTGAGTATAGGGCCATTTTAGTAGGTGGGTCAGTTATGGTGACTATAGGTTAGTGGGTCACTTCAATGGGGGGATAGGTAGGCATCCCAAGAGGACCAACACTAGATGATAGTGGTAATGTAGGTGGAGCCAGTGGTTTTGGTGCCCTAAGGGAATGATATGCTATGTTATGACATATAGATATAGATGTACATGATTTTGATATCGGCCTATATGTTAAAGTAGTAAGATGTACATGCATTGAGAGAGAGGATATACATTATCGGATGTATTATTTATCTATACACATGATGATGTTACTTGATTTATAAGCTATATATGTGATCTTTTCTTATGATCATATTCATGTTTTGAATTTCATTTGGTGTTCATTGCTTATTATGTGATGTTTTCATTGCTTATGGATTATGCTTATGCTATGGTTTTGTAGAGACTGACATGTGCTTATCTAGACATGAGATGTTTTTGGTTTATGTTTATGCTTCATGATTGATTATGACATGATAATTTTAAATAAATATTTATATTTCATTATATTTAGACATGTGATGGAAAATGGTTGATCATTATAATTTCTTATGGATGTGATTAACATGATTAGTATTGTTATGCTTATGGTTAATTTTATGCTTAGGGTTAATGTTTATGAGGAAACACATGAGGTGGTTTAATTAACAACACTATATGGGAGAATAAAGGATATGACCAAGAGACCAATTCTTTAATGTAAATATCAACTAGTCATGATAGGATAAGAAGAGGGTATGATGCTTTTCATTTGACAAAGACTAGAACAGAAGCAAAGTTGGATAGGCTTAATAAACTTAAGCCCTTAAAATGTTTCACATTAGCATGTGTTAGTTCGTTAAAAGGTGTCTTGATCACATAATGTCAAGTAAGATCAAGAATCCCATGAATATAGTGTAAAGGGGAGATGGGTAAAAATGGAACCTTGTTGCGAGATTAGTATGCCTCTTTTATAGGTGTCCCAATAACTAGGGTAAACAAGCTTATGTTATAGCTATGTAGACTGATCGATGTAGGAAGTCTACTCATGAAGGTCAATTGTAGATTTCACCTTATTTTGTTTTTTGAGATTCAATTGTGGCCTTCATAATTATTTTGTTTTTGATATGATTTTGATAATGGGCCCTTTGTTTATTGTTGTCTATGGGAAGCTTCCAAGAAACTACTATGATTTTGGAAAATGCTTACTCAACCATCCTTTGAGGGAGTGATCTAAGTTTATGTGCTTTTTCCAAGGCTTTTGATAGCTATCCTTCAAGGGAGCAATCTACCTTACATTTGTTCAATTTTATATATGCTTATGCAACTATCCTTTAAGGGAGTAGTTCATGAATGCTTAGGAATGATCCAAGATTTTTATTGGTGTGGATTTTTCTTATGATCAATTTAAATTTATTAGACATAGACTTGTTTATATAGGCTTAAGGGTTCACCATTATGAAAGAAAACCTAAAAGCGTAAGAAGTTTGTGTTAGGTTGTGGAGCTAAAAGCTTCACTGATGCAGACATGGAGGAGGTTGCTGAGTTCCAGGGATACTGGGGTCGGCAGTGCAACCGATGTCGGTCATATTCAGTGCAAATGGTAATCGACATTGATAAGAGTTGGTTGATGTCGGTCACCTCCAGTCAGATAGTGACCAATGTCGGTTGCCTGTGCGGTTCCAAAACTGTTCATTGCATGAACAATTAGTTTATTGAATCGGTTATTTGCATGTAAAGACTATTTTGAGTCTTGAGTTGCGTGTCTAATTATTGTAAATTAGAAGTCTAAGTTATTGTTTAGTGTGGGATCTATTTATAGACCCATTGGCATGTATTGTAATGAAGAGCAATAGAGGAAGGCAAGGTAGATCCTTCCAATTGTAAGATCATTTGAATTGTAGGTTTTTTCAAGTTCATGGTAGATCTACATGTGTAAGTAAGATCATTTGAGTTGGAGGTTATTGCAAGTTCATGGGAGATCTACTTGAAGTACTTTGAGTACTTGTATACTGGCATTGTTATTACTGACTGGTTGGAGGTGAACACCAACTCTATGCTTGAGTTGTGTGTTGGGACCATTTTTGGTAGGAGAGTGAACTCTTGATTGAGAATTACTAGAAGCCCTTGAGGTGTGGGAAGCCTCACAAAGGTGTGAGAAGAGTGTGGCATCTTCTTTATTGTATTTTATTTTTGGATGAGTATTAATACAAGATTGTGTATTGTCTCTCATATTCTGTGTTATTTGTGAATTCTAGTTACTTGTTCATTCTGGTATAATTCCGTGTTTAGTTACTTATACAAGGTAATCATATTGTACTCTTATTGAGGAGTTGGATCCTGACAGTTGGTATTAGAGCATTTGTTGTTCTAGGTGCCTTACAAGTGGTATCAGAGCTTTTGGTTGGGTTACTAATAGGTTGTATCAGATCTGGTTAGTGTTTGTTGATTAAACGTCACTCATAGGGGTTTCTGTTTAAGTGGGAGTATAACAATGGCAGAAGAAAGTAAGATATGAATGGAGAAGTTTAATTGCAAGAACTATCAATTATGGAGGATGTATATTGAAGATTATCTGTATCAAAAAGATTTTTACTTACCATTGGGTGGGTTTGCATGCAAGCCCATGGATATGAAGGATGAAGAATGGGAGGTTCTTGATCGGAAGGCTCTGGGATTTATAAGGTTGAGCCTTGCATCATCTGTGATTTTCAACTTATCTCAGGCTAAGACAATGGTAGAGTTGATGGAATCTTTGGCAAATTTATATGAAAACCCTCAGCTTTGAATAAGGTATTTCTTATGAATCAACTATTTAATTTACAAATGTTGGAAGGTGGATCTATACATAGTCATCTTAGTGATTTCCATGGTTTGGTAAACCAGTTAAATTCAGTCAATATTATTTTTGATGATGAAATTAAGGCTCTCTTAATCTTATGCTCATTACCTAAAAGTTGGGAGAGTTTGGTAATGGTAGTTAGTAATACAGTGTCTGATTCAAAAATCTTAAAAGTGGATGATGTTGTGAGTGTAATCTTGAATGAAGAAATTCACAGGAAAAGCATAGGTGAATCATCGGGGAATGCTTTGAGTGTTGAAAGCAAGGGAAGACAAAGAGAGAAGATTGAGCATGGGAGATCAAGGTCTAAGATAGGCAAGAGATCCAAATCTAGGTATGGCAGAATAACCTGCTGGAAATGTGGAAAGAAAGGGCATGTAAAGAAAGATTGTTGGTTGGTTAAAGATCAGAAAGAAGGAATTGAAGAAGTAGATGTTGCAGGTATTGTTGCATAGGATGCTCTGATATGTTCCTTGGATAAAGTAGAATCTTAGGTTTTAGATTCTGGTGCCTCTTTCCATGCATCCCCAAATAGGGAATTTTTTCATGAGTATGTCCAGGGAGACTTTGGAGAAATTTATTTAGGGGATGGTAAGCCTTGTCAAATGGTTGGCAAATGGAAAGTGAAGCTGAAATTGTAGACGAGAAACACATGGGTGTTGAAGGAGGTCATGCATATCCCAGTCCTGAAGCAGAATTTGATTTCTGTTGGAAAGTTGGGTGATGAGGGTTGCATAGTAACTCTTATAGTAGACACTTAGAAAGTTTCCAAGGGTGCACTTGTTGTAGCAAGAGGTAAGAAAGTAGGTACGCTTTATCTATCTACTTGTATTATTGATTCTCCTTCTATTTTATCTACTTCAGTTGTAGATTCAAAGATGTGGCTTAATAGGCTTGATCACATGAATAAGAAGGAGATGCATGTTTTTGAGTCAAAAGGTATGCTTTTGGATTTGAAAAGCATGGATCAAGATTTCTATAAGCAAAAGAAGAAAGTCACGTTTCTTGACACTGGGTCAACAGAGAAGGTGGTAGCTTTTGTTGGAGGATCACAATATTGCAGAAGGAAGAAATCTGATGTTCATGACAAGAATAGGAAAGCCTTGGTTTTCAAGGAGAAGATGACAGACAAATATTAGCACAAGGGGCTAAAGAATTCTGAGGAGAGCAAGGTTGATTTGGACAAAGTTTTGATCTAAAAGGAGCTCACGGGTAGAAGTCATCACTCACAAGTAAAACACAGAGACTTATGTCAGTTAGAAAACTGATGTCAGCATCTAGATAGGGACCGATGTCAGCTATGTGCAGCCCAACATTGGTGACTCCAGACAAATAAACACTGGCATCGATTAGGGGGAACTGATGTCAGTGATGAGGCAGTCGCATGGAACCGACGTCAGTCGGGTGCAGACTGAGATGTGATTGGCATCGGTCACTGAGATAGATTTTGGGTAGACATCAAGCTGTCAAGGAGTCTCAAGCACCCATATGGAGGACTGAAAGGGTAAATAAGCCTCAAATTCATCATTTCCCTTTTTTACACTAATTATTGCTCACTAATGGTCAAAAACTAGGAAGTTATTAAAGAAGTAGAGCAGGTAGAATCTAGGAAACAATGGGAGCTTGGCATGGATGAGGAATGTGATTCCTTGGAGAAGAACCAAATGGGAGTTTTTGGTGGAGTTGCCAGCTGGAAGAAAGCACTGGGAGATTAATGGATTTGCAGGATAAAGAAGAGCAGGAATGGACACGTGAGATGGAAGGCCAGGGTATATGGTCTTGTGTTAGCTATAAGACAATGGAGGTTTAACCATTGTGTTTTCTTTACCAAGTTGGATAATATTAGCTACATTATCCTATTACTATATGTTTTGCTTGTTGCAGGGTCACATATGCAGGGAGTTGCTGAACTAAAGGTAAAGTTAGTTCAGAGGTGTGTCATGAGGAATATGGGAGCAACAAGATTCTTTGGCATGAGTGTGTTCTAGAGACATGGAAGGTCACATGTTGATTTTGTCTCCAGATGATTATGTGAAACTAGTTAGCATGCCAATGGTTGGACAGTTCTATGAACAGTGTCTTGATTCACATGATGAGGTTGAGTACATGTGTACTAAACCTGAGATTTCCCAAGTAGTGGGAGTTGTCATCAAGTTTGGAGCCAATCCAAGAAAGAAGCACTGGAGGGTAGTTCAGTGGATTCTTAGATATCTGAGAGGGACCAGCAGCAGGTGCACATGCTATGCAGGGTCAAGTTCTTTTCTACATGGGTTTGTAGATGTGGATGTGGCAGGTGATTTAGATGACAAGAGGTGCACCACAAGATTTGTGGTGGTTGGTCTTCAAGAGTGATCTTGAAGAGGGATACAAAGCTAAGAAATAAACTAGATAATGTATAGGTACAGGTATAATTGCATCTATTTATCTCCAAGTGGGAGATTGTTAGGTTATGGAGCTAAAAGCTTCATTGATGCAGACATGGAGGAGGTTGCTGAGTTCTAGGGATACTAGCGTTAGCAACACAATCGACGTCGGTCATATTTAGTGCAAATGGCAACTGACATCGGTAGGAGTCACCGATGTCGATCACCTCCAGTCAGACAGTGACCAACGTCAGCCGCCTGTGTGGTTCTAGAACTATTCATTGCATGAATAGTTAGTTTGTTAAACCGGTTGTTTGCATGTAAAGACTATTTCGAGACTTGAGCTACGTGTCTAATTATTGTAAATTAGAAGTCTAAGTTATTATTTAGTATGGGATCTATTTATGGACTCATTGGCATGTATTGTAATGAAGAGCAATAAAGGAAGGCAAGGTGGATCCTTCCAATTGTAAGAACAGGGTGATCTGTAGGTTGTTGCAAGATCAGGGAGATGTTCTACATGTGTAAGTAAGATCATTTGAGTTGCAGGTTGTTGCAAGTTCATGGGAGATCTGCTTGAAGTACTTTGAGTACTTATGTACTGGCAATGTTATTACTGACTAGTTGGAGGTGAACAATAACTCTGTGTTTGAGTTGTGTGTTGGGACTATTTTTGGTAGGAGAGTGAGCTCTTGAGGGAAAGAGATCTATACATCTGAGAGGTGTGGAATATTGTGGCATCTTCATTGTATTTCCTTCTGGCATGAGTATTAATATAAGATTATGTATTGTCTCTCATATTTTGTGTCATTTGTGAATTCTAATTACTTGTTAATTCTGGTATAATTTCATGTTTAGTTACTTATACAAGGTAATCATATTGTACTCTTATTGAGGAGTTAGATCCTGATATTTGGTATCAGAGCGTTTGTTATTCTAGGTGCCTTACAATTTGATTAGGTGTAAAGAGGCTTAGGTGACAATGACCATGGGAATCCATCCTAAAAAGGGATAGAAAGTACCATGAGAACCATGCCATGGGTAGAGCTATGGTACCAAATGTTCAATATTAGGATATGACTATGATGGATAATCACATGATTCATCTTTAATCAATTTCCCCTAAAATAGTGAGATAGAATGTGGGTAGATAGCAAGGGATGAGTGTAAGTTAAACAAATGGTGAACTTGATCCTTCATAAAAAAAGAAAAAATGCAAATGCAAAGCATTAAGGGTCTTAAGTTTTGGGTGGCCTTCAAGAGAAGATAACCAGTAAGCTCTGAATCCATACTTGTGGGTTATGATATAGGGTCTAAGCCAATTGAAAGCAAATTTGCCCTACTTGATTTTATCCATATTAGTGGCATGTTAGTTTTCCTTTAGGACAAGGTCCCTGATATTGAATTATCACACTTTAAGGTGTTTGTTATAGGCATGATTGATGCTATTTTGATAGACATGGAGGTGGGTAAGGGATATTAAATGATGCTCATCAATTATCTCTAGTTGGGAGAGATGATGCCAATGATAATCACTCTTAGAAATGAGATTTTGCAAAGATATTCAAAGAGACAGGATTTAGACTTTGAGATGTAAGATGGTCTCCACTCCAAAAAAAGGGAGAAAGGTGTAACACCCATAGGGTTTCTAATGCTAGTAAAATACACCCACAAGGTGAATGGGATGTGTAAATTCAAATCTTGACTAGATGCATTGACCATTTTAGTTAGCATATTATTAAGATTTTTGTTAGAGGCTTTTTGGCTTATCCATTTTCTTGGGGGTGATAGGGTGAAGATAAGATTAACTTAATGTTGAATATGTCATATAGACCCTAGACTTACTTATTCTTAAAGAATTTACCATTATTAGTTATAATCGTATGAGGAACACCAAAGTGACAGATGATATAATGATTGATAAAGTTGATGATCTTTTTTGATTTGGTTGAGACTAGAGGGATAGCCTCTACCCACTTGGTAAAATACTAGGTCATGGTGATAATAGAATGGTGTCACTAAGAGGAATGAGGGTTGATTTCACCAATAAGATCTAGAACCTATTGTGGAAAGGGCCACAAATTGATCAAAAATCAAAGGCTATGCTTATAGGTGTGATGTAAATTGGTGTGTTATTGACACTTGACACACTTTTTCACATAATCATAGAAGTATTGGTTAAAGGTAGGCCAATAATAGCTAAGACAAAGGATGTGCTTAGCCATAATGAGGTCACTGAAGTGTCCCCCATATATACCATCATGTATTTCCTTAATAGCGTGAGAGGCTTTGTGACTACGTAGGCAATGAAATAGGAGACCATCAAAGCCACACTTATAAATGATACCTCCTAAAATGGTAAAATGTTAAGTACTCTAAATAAATTCTCTTCAAGCATTCTTAAAGAGGCTAGAAATAACTATGCCAAGGTTAAGATAGTCAAAGGTTTGCTAATACCAAAGGTCAGGTTGGATTTCTTCCACATTAAAAATGGTGGGAAAATTTGTTTTGACATAGGAAAGTTGCGTAAGATTGTGGATAATGAATGATAGCTTAGATTTTAAGGGTGTAGATGAGATTTGTGAGGTAAGGGAAGCCATGGTGTTAGTGAACTTTTCAGTAGATCATGGGGTTGACTAGATGCAATAATGCTTAAACGATGTTAAGAGTTCATAAACCAATTATTTGTATTATTTCAAAACATCATTCTTACACTGGTAGGTGTTATTGATTTGATTGGACACAAGTTCAGAGTCACCAGAGATGTTGATCAATTTGACTCTTTGGGCTAAGGTAGTCTGAAGGCCTATCACTAGGGTTTCATACTCAACCATATTATTGGTACAATCTTGAAAGACAAAGGTAGAGGTTCATTGTCAAATTGGATAAGGATGATACTAGCTCCCCCACTACATTAACATTTTGATCCATCAAAGAGTATGATGACTTGATAGGTGAAATCTACTTAAGAGAGGGCCATGATAGACTCATCAAAAAACTCAAGAGGAGGAGGTTGGTTATCTGCTAAAGGTGCCTTAGCTAATTGGTTGGTAATGACTTTCCCTTTAGTTGAATTTTTTTGAAGGAACTCAAGGTTAAACTTTGATAAGAGCATGAACCACTTGGACATTAATTAGTTTTGGTATGGCTTGGAGTACATGTACTTAAGTGGGTTGGTATTGGTTATGACATAGGTTTTATTGTTAAGAAGGTAGTGGTGAAGTTTGGTGGCCACGAACACTAATGCCAAGCAAAGTTTTTTAGTATGGGTGTACTGAGTCTCATATTCTACCAATGTGTAGATAATGTAGCATATTGCTTGCTCTCTATGTTATTCATCTCAGTGAGATATAATTTCCCCTAGGGAATGGTCAGTGGTAGATATATAAAGGTAAAAGGGTTGGTTGTCCTTAGGAGGGGTAAGGATAGGTGGGGACAAAAGGTACTCTTTGAGAAAATCAAAGGATTTTGGCAATTGCTATTAGTTAGTACTAATCTAAAATCTAAGAAATGAAATGATGAATAGATTGAAGCTTCCCCTACAAGCTACATAGTTGCTTAAGGTTGGTTAGAAGAAGCATGTCTAGGATTGCCTTGATCTTGGTAGGATCAACTTTGACTCCATGAAGGGAGACAATAAAAACAAGAAGCTTTCCTAACAAGACCTAAAAAATACATTTTTTAGGGTTTAGGTAGACATGGTAATGGATAAGGTGTTCAAAGATGATCTTAAGAACATCTAAGTGATCTTTTAGAGGTTGGATTTTTTTAGGTCATCCACATTGTCCTCAACAATCCTATGGATGAGGTCATGGAAGATATAGGTCATGGTGCGTTGGTATGTTACACCAATATTATTTAGTCTAAAAGGCATGAATCTATAGAAAAATCTTCTCTAAAGGTTGGTAAATGTGGTTTTGTGTTGATATTTGGGAGCAATCAAGATCTAATTATAACTTGAGAACCCATCTATGAGAGATAACATCTCATGGCTGACTTTAAGATCAATAAGTTGGTCATTACTCGGTAGAGGAAATTCATCCTTGGGGTAGGTGAGGTTGAGGTCATGAAAGTCCACACAAATACATAGTCCCATTATCATTTTGGTGACAATTAAAACATTCAAGACCCATTGAGGGTAGTCAATGGGTTGAATAAAGTTGACAAATAGAAGAAACTAAAGCTCTTTTTTGATGAGAAAGTCTATGTGAAGATGCATGCATTAAAGGTTTTAATTTATAGGTTTGTCATAATGGTTAGTGAATATGTTATGATTAACAATCATTTGGTCAATTTTAGGTGTGTCACTATAAGACCAAGTGAAGGCTATATTGCAGTCTTAGAGGAAAGAGGGGAAGTCCAGATGTTCTTTAACATTCAATGATTCACTAATTTTGACAATGTGGGGGATATTTGGGGTACTCAAGTAGATATCCATAGTGGATGCATTCAATATGGTTGAGGTCTTTGGAGGAAGGGATTTATGGATTGAAGAATCTAGGATACCAAAATAGGTGAGAATAAAATCGTCATCCTGGCACTAAATAGTGTTAATGGTAGGAGAGTCTTCTTTTATCATCTCAAGATGATTTAAAGGGATGGTTATGATTTCCCCCTCCTTATAATAATTTAGGGGTCCAATTATGATCATGTTGATGAATTTTTTTTGGTGAGATGATGTCATCATCCTCACACATAAGTAGAGGCAAGTTCGGTGAAGAAGGAACATCTTCTTCAATAATGGTAATGGTGGGTTATTTGCATTTCTTATTATTAGGTACGATGAAACCTAGTCCATGATTCTTATGCAACTTCTTGGTTTTTATGGTGACTAATTCATGTAGGCCATGCTCATACCACCCAAAACTGAAGCCTTTCCAAGCACACCGATGGAGGTATGTTGTGGTAAAGCTTATTTTATCTAGGTAAGAAAAACTGACAGTGAATGGTTAAGCTAAAAGAGAGGTGGTAAAAGCATTAAGTGATTTGTCAAGTCCCCCATAGATAAAATGGGTGTAATGGTGGGGAGGTCTAAAGGGAACAATAGTCCTAACATTGGGGTCATATCTTGATTGGTTGGTAATTTTCCCATACTCTTGAGGAGTAGGGAAAACATCAAGTGCTAAAAGGTGGTACTCCCCTAGCAAAAGGTGATGGAATGTTGATTTCAAAAGGTCTATGGTGGGGATTTGGTTTAAAGGTATAGAGGATATAGTTGATGCCTCATTGGCATAAAGGCATATGATATCCACTTTGGTGGTTTAAGGTTAGGTTTTAGATATTGAACGTGTGCTGAATGGGGGTATGAGGACATTGTTAGGGTGATAGGTCATGTTACATGTCAAAAATAGACTTGGGTTAGCTTGGATGGTGATGACCTAGCCTTCATGCTCAAAATTAATATAATAGTGAAGGGTAGAGGGAATGCAACCCATAGAATGAATCCAAGGTTATCCCAACAAGACTTTGTATTAGAATTCACCTTCTACAACATAGAAAAGTTTTTAGAGT
Source organism: Torreya grandis (assembly GCA_037957365.1). NCBI lineage: Eukaryota > Viridiplantae > Streptophyta > Pinopsida > Cupressales > Taxaceae > Torreya > Torreya grandis. Next base: position 2,591,770 of record JARHVA010000205.1, on the reverse strand, counting down.
GTGCAAGGTCCTAAATGGATATGAAAGATGACAATTCCCAAGGAAATTCCCATAGAATAATTGAAATAATGAAGGATGATTGAAGATTTAGACATGACATTGTCCAACAAGTTGAGTTGGTTGTAAGTGTGAGAGGAGATAATATTAATGCTAACTCTCCCATCAATCATGACCCATTTGATTTAGGTCTAGTTGATGTAAGTAGTAATAAAGAGAGGGTGATCTAGGTCCTTAGGGTGGATGGTAGGTGTTTTTGAATCATTAAAGGTAATAAGGTTGGAAATTTGAAGGGTACCAACAAAGGTTGATAGAGGTTGGGGTCCTCAGGTTGGACTTCAATGGATTCCAAAGTATCTATTAGTGCTTGGTGGTGATAGGGAAAGTTAGAGATCAACTCATACAAGCTCATCTTCATTGAGGTCTAGTGAAGTTGTTTGAGGATAAATCTCTTGATGGATTCTGAGGAATTAGATTGAGAGGCACCTAAAATAGACACCTTGGGTTTAGTGGAAGATGGATGGGTATGGATTGGTTGGGAGGCTGAAGATGGATACATCCATGGAATAAACACCTTATCTTTCCCTTTATCTTTTTTTTATGATCTCCTAACCATATTGATAGTATGGATAGAAGGAGAGGTTGAGAAATAAGATTGGTCAGACTCATCTTCACTCTTAGGTGAGAGTGGAGGAGTAGGTAAGTGTTGGGTAGGTATGGTTGTTAGTTGGATTGGTATGGATTCCATAGGAGGTTCATCTATTAATAGATCATCCTTATTGTAAATTTGATGGATAATAGTTTAGAGATATTTGTAGTTCTCTATATCATGGTCAGGTGTCCTATGGTAAGAACACATGTGGTGGTCATTATAGCATATGGGCTTGGAGGCTATAGAGTCTAAGTGTTTGATGGGAGGTAAGACTAAACAAGAAGTCTATAATAAGATATGGAGAATGGTCAAGTAGGAATTGACTAAAGGTGGTAGAGGTGTAGTGGTCTTTGATTTGATGGTTTAAATAGGAGCTTGTTTGGAGATAGGTTTGGTCATAAGTTTTTTGGGTGGGGTAGTGTGCTTGGTTGATGACCTCAGTTTAGGTAAGGAGGTTGATGAGCTAGAGGTTAAATATTTAAAGGTAGGTATCTTAAGTATTATTGGCATGGTGAAAAGAAGTGCATCAGAGAGAAACTATGAATGTGTAACCAAAAGAGGTGGTGGGTGTTTGGTAGAGGTAATTGACTTCCTATTCAAGGTAGAGGGATGCGGCCCCATAATGGAAGGTAAGGTTGAGGGAGGTAAAATTTGAGCCTTTAGGCCTTTGTGTGGTTTTACCTCTTTGGTTGCTTTGGTCTGGTGTTTGGTTGTTTATTTTAGTGAGGTAAGATTCACATTCATTAAGGGGTGACTAAGGCTTGGTATGGGGAAGGTGCTAAGGTTCTTGATTGGTTTAGTCAGTTTGACTCAATAAGGTGATTTGGTTGCTTGGGGTTTAGGTGTCTCAAATGGTTGAAGGATTGTTTGATTGGTTAAGGTTGTTATTGGTTTGGTTGGTAGGGTATAAGTTCAGGTAGTAGAAGTGGTGGGTTAGTCTACTAAAGGTATGGTTAGAGGTTCTACCTTGGTGATATAAAGTATCCCTAATTATTGTTATAAGGTGGCTCGATCCATGTCAGGCTTGGAGATAAATTCCAAATTTTTAACTATCCTAGAGAATGTTTTGTAGGTTTGTTTAATTTCAAGAATGGTAGACCTAAAAGATAAGCCTCTAGGTGGAGACACAGGGATGGTAACCTCATCCTTTTCCTTAATCAAATGATGTAAGGTTTAGATAGGTGGTTCCCTAGTGGGATGAGTAGACATGGGGGTTCTTCCTTGGGAATTATTTCCAAAGGGGGAGTAGGTTGATTAGTAGTCAAAGGTAAAGATAGGGCGATGATGGTTGGTTGTTTTGATATATTAGTTTAAAGGGAGGCTAATGGCTCCACTACCTTGATAAGTGGAGGGGGAGAGGATGGTACTTCCTTAGTTTGAGTGTCCAAAGGAAGGATAGGTAAGTCCACTATCTCAATAGATGGTGGAGAATCAAAAGATTGGGTATTGGGTGGTTTAGTAATGAGTGCATTAAGGACCATGTTAACTATATCGGTATCATGAGAACACTCGATATTGTTACTCTTAATCTTGGTAGGAGCATGGTTTGGGAAAGGTTATCTAAATATATCAAGGGCTTGGTTAGATGGTATACTGGGGTTTTTTAATGTAAGCTCCCCCTTGTCAATGAGGGATTGGACAAGGATATTAAAGGTGTTGCACCTACTAATGTCATGTCCTATAAGATGATGAAAGGAACACATATCATTCTCATTGAACCAACTAGGTTTAGGATGAGAGGCATCAAATTTATAAGGAGGTTTGATAGGAGGGAGTTAAATGATGTTGGATTTTAATAACTTCTCCAAGATAGACACATAGGATTCTCTAAGTTGGAGTGAATTGATTTTAGTTGTTTCAATTTTGGTTCTTTGAGTTTTGCTTTGAGGAATTAGATTGGTTGACAGAAGGTGGAGGAGAAAATTTAAGGATAACCACATTCATGGTTCCCTTGCTCTTAGTGTTGGTACTGGAATGGTTGCTTGATTTGGAGGAAGAGGTCTCATTGGTTTTATAGGTTGAATTCTTATTTTTGAGCTTTAGCTTAACTCCATCAATGGCTTGATTTTATAACTTATGTGTCATGGTAAAAGCTTCATCAAAGGTTAAAAATCTTTAGACATGTAGTGTAGAGGAGATATGCTTGGCACATGCCCAAGCAAAAATCTCTATGAGTTTAGGTTGAGGTAAGGAGAAGGAGAGTTGGTTAATTAAACTCCTCTAACAAGCCATAAAATTGGTAATGGATTCATCTTCAAACTTCTAGATAAAGTAGAGGTTGGTGATAGAAACTTCATTATAGATATTGATTGAAAAGTGGTCCAAGAAAGTCTAAGCCAATTGAGTGAAAGATAAAAGGGAGTGTTTGAGTATGGCATTATACCAATCTGATGGAAAACTGACTAGAGACATGGGGAAGGTATGGAGAAGAGGGAATCATCATAGGTGATGAGATAATAAGCATTCCTAAATTCCCTAAGGTGTTATTTGGGATCCTCCTTACTTTGAAATTTAAAGAACTTGAGAAGTTCCCATTGGGGAGAATATGGTCTAATAAGTATAGATGGATGGATGGGCTCATTATAGATTTGGTCATATGAAAAGATGTTGTCAGCACGTAAAATTTATGACTCCAAGGTGGTCATCTTGTCCATAAGCATATTCATTAAGCCCACTTGGGTTTGTGTACCTGATGGGTTATAAGATGCATATTGTTAGGATGGTTGGAAGACATATTGATAGTGGGTAGAATGTTGGGAGGTTACCACATATTGGTAAGTGGATACCAATGGTTGGGTGGAAGATACATAGGGGTAGGTAGATATATGTGGTTGGGTAGTGGGTACACTCCCTTATAAACTAGGGATGTATCCAAAAATTGGCCCAAGGGGTACTTGTTTGAGTGGTAGTCAGTTTGATGATAGATGGAAGGGTGGTGACCCTTGTGTTAATCGGTGGCAAGGTAGAGGGTATGGACATCATAAGGTTTTGAAGTAGAGTAGTGTTTGATGGGTTAGAGGTAGATAAAATAAGGTTGGTAGTGATAAAGATAGGTGCTCATATAGTGGAAGAGTGGTTGGTAAGGGTGGAAGGTATATATGAAGTAGTAGTTTTGGTTGGTTGGTTCTCTATGTTAGTCTTAAAGGGGTTGTTGGTTGATGAGGAAGCTTTGGTAGTCAATGGTTGGGTAGTAACCATGGAAATAGAGGTACTCCACAAGAGGTGGAGAGGCATGCCATAAGATGGATCTATGGGTGGGGTTGAATATAGGCTATGGTAAGACATTATTGTAAGATAATGTTGTAAGGCCACATGATTATTATCTAGGAAAGTGGAAAAATTTGCATCTCTTTTAGGAACCTCCCAAGGGAAAGTAAGACTTCTCAAGGGATGAGGGGAATCTTCTGGCTCAAAAACAAGTCCATATATGAAGAGGTAGAAGAGGTAGGTTGGTTGGGTAATGGGTTTTGCTCCATAAGATTTCTTCACTACTAGCGAGTGAGAACCATATGAGAAAGAGGAGATAGAAAGCACAAACAACCTCACTACTCAAAAAAAAATAAGATAAGAAAATGATCAAAGAAATTAAATCACACTCTAAAAGAGATGTTAAATCCTAGAGTTTTAATTAATCTAGCTTTTAGCTTATGCCTTAAGAATATGTGTGATTGGAATGGATTTGTAGAGTGAGTGCTAGAGAAAAAGTCTAAGGTTGGTTTCAAGTTGTGTTTAGGTAATCAAAAAGAATTTGTATTGGAATCAATATATGGATTTGTATTGGGGCCTACCCCCTCATTTCACACATTATAGTGATAAGGGTGTTGGGTGCTTAGCCAATATATATTGATTTCTAAAGATTATACTCAATCAAAGAGCTAAGTTGGGTCTCCTCTTGGTAATGACCTCCAAGTAGGATTGTTAGGAAAGTGTAAGGTTACTGCTAGGTGATGAAATCCTAGTCAGGCCTTGTCTCAAGTTTGTTTGATGTTTAATTAGTGAAATTGGTTTGGTTAAATGTGTGAAGCAAAGAGTGAAGCTACAATAGATTAATTTTCTTTTCAATTAAGCTATGTGAATTGAAATTTCAATGTATACACTTGATTTTAAGCCCAAAATAAACTTTTGATTTCATTAATGAGCATAGAATAGAGAGAGAATACAAGCAAAGAAGAACCTAAGTAAAGACAAGGTTCCCATCAGGCATGTCAAAATATTTCAATGAATTTTTGGTTATTATTGGAGAGAAGGAAAAGAAGAAACTAAGTACAAGTATGGTTGAAAAACTTGATTGATTGTATGTGCATTGAATTAGAAGATTTTGAAGAGTTCCTCTTTAGCTTGGGAGGATGACCTATAGATAATAAATCACTAAAGCAAACTTGTTTATTAGACAAATATTTGAGTGGATTGGCTAACGATAGCTAGATCCTGGAAGTGAGATATTTCTTAGGGGCTATCAATCCACATGTTTTAAAAAATTAATTTTATAAAATAAAAAGAAGGTATTTGCATAAATAAGTTAAAGTTACTAAAATTGAATACAAGAATGTTTGCTAAGAAAATAGACTAAAAATGATTAAATTATTGATAAATTAATTAATAGTAGTGTGAGAGGGTTGGGATATGCTTCAAAAAATTAGAAAGGGTCTATGAATAGGTAGGAACATAGAGAATTATGTTTGGTTGGAGGTGGGTAGGTGAAATTAGCTTGCTATTTTTCACTGCCAAAGTGACTATTAGCAGTTGGGGTGCTCATCATCAGTTAGGGTGACTATCGATGGTCAAGGTGACCATTAGTGGTTAGAAAAACCATTGGTGGTTAGACAAACCATTAGTGGTTGAGACAACTATCGATGGTTATGATATATAGATCTAGGTTGGTAAAAAAGGCTAATTGATGAGATCTAAAAGATGGATTTTGAGAGATGGGTAAGACCTGGATTGATTATGAATTAGAAATAAAGTAAATGAATACTAAGAAACAAGTACTTATTGTACCAAAAGTCAATTCGGTAGATGGTTGAGGTACCTAACTTGTTGGTGGAATATAGTTTGATTTTGATAGAGTAAAAGTTCTTAAGAACTTGGTGGAGAGGTGATAGATAATTGACTCTCTGACATGGTAGTTGGTTTATTATATTGTTGATAATGATTGAACTATAAAAACAAACTCCTGGATGCACAATCTCTTTATAATAATTGTAGATGGATTTCACCTCTTTGATCCTCTTTTATTATAGGCAAGGCAAGAGAGTTGAAATAACATGTGAATTGGGTTTCCTAATTATAACTCACTCATGTAATGGCTCACATGTAGATGAAGACAAGTTATTTTTAGAAAATCAAGGCAAGTGACTTGCATGTTAGTTGTTAAGTAGGTGCACCCTGATTGTCGACGGTTAGGGTGACCATCGACAATCAACTTAACTATTGATGGTTGAGGGTGAAGGGTAAAATAGGTAAAATTTAGGGGAAATGCTAGGTTAATCTAGTTTAATTAAACTAAATGTCAGTTAGGATTAGTTAGGGTTTAGAGGTCTGAATGGTCCTAAAGGGGTCTTAAGGTAGTCTAAGAGAATTACTACATTCAAAATCATGGTGTGCAGATTTTTTATGTCTACACCTCTTAACACATCGCATAATGGATCAGGGTACCTTTTGCATTACAAAAATAAAGGTTGTTATATCAAAAGACATATTTAAAGGCTTGTTTACATATTCTAGTCTTTTCTTAAGAATCCATGTCTAGAGGGTAGGCTTAATGTTCAAGGAATTGGATGATGTTTTTGTAAAATGGACTTTGTTAAATAGTGACAACCTCAATATGACAAATGAGCAAATCATTTATTTAGATAGAAGGTGATTTTCTCATTTGGATAAGATATTTGGAATCATTATATACTTAGTGAGGATGAAATAGAGATATTGAAGAAGTAAGAGAATCAACTATGAAATTTTGATCTCTTGGAATTGGCTCAATGGTAAAAGAATCAAGCTCTTTGGCAAGTGTGGTTGCCATTTGATGATAAGTAACTAGATTTTCCATTTTACACTAATAATTACCATTAATTTGGTGATAGATAATTTATGAATCATGTAAACTTATAGATATGGGATATCCAAGTCAAGTGTTACTTTCATACCTAATATGAGAGATTCATATTCAACCATGTTATTAGTAACATCAAAGTTTAATCTAAATGATAGAGGGATGAACTTACCATGTGGGTTTGTTAGAATATAACCTACCCCATATCCTTGGAGGCATTTGAAACCATAAAAGTAGAGGGTCCATATGTCTCCATGTAAATCAATGGTAAATTTATAGAGCTCTTAGATAACTACTTTGGATTTAGTAGTATTAGGAATAATATTGGTAGCTTCTTAATTATTTGCCTCTAAATTAGTAGTGAAATTATGGAAATAATAGTTAATGGAGATAACATGGTTAATACCTTTAATATAAAGAATGTTGTTATCGAGGAGATTATCTTGAAGGTGATTCATTGCTAGTATATGTGTTGCTAAAAGTTGGTCAATGATGACTTTCCATTTGACATATTTTTGTGTGATAATTCAAATGTCAATTCCATCAAGATGATCATCCATTTTCCAATTATGTCTTTAGGTAGAAATACTTTAGAGAATAAATTATGAAGTGCATCAGAGTGGACAATGACATAAGTGGTTTGATAAAGCATATGGTGATGAATATTTTCAACTGTGAAGTATATAACAAGGAAATCACATTCTACTTTAGTTTAACATTTTTTATAGTCAATGAGGCCTCAACTAATGTAGTAAATGGCATATTCTCTATTGATACCATCTTGTTGGGTAAGTATTACTCCAACTAATATATGGGTAGAAGATGTGTATAAAATTAAAGGATGGTCATTGAAAGGTGGTTGAAGGGTGGGAGGATGGAGCAAAGATTTTTTCATGCTATCAAAATATTTTTGACATGAATCTGTCCATTCTAAAGCATTACCTCATTGGAAGGTGGTTGAAGGGTAGGAGGATGGAGCAAAGATTTTTTCATGCTATTAAAATATTTTTGGCATGAATCTATCCATTATAAAGCATTGCCATTTCTAATAAGGGAATTAATAGATTATATATGGTAAGTCATTTCTAGGATGAACCATCAGATTGCCCTAAACTTTCTAAGGTAATTGAAAATGTCAAGAATGGATGAAGAATGGGCATGTTAACTATAGTGTTAATTTTGGTGGGATCAACATCAATACCACAAAGATAGACTAGGAACCCTAGTAGTTTACAAAATGTGACACCATAGACATATTTGTATGGGTTAAGCATAACTTTGTATTTGATTAATCAATTAAAAATGATAGATAAATGAATGGGGTGTGTTGTGTGACTCTAAGATTTAATAATGAGGCCATAAACATAAGTTTACACAATATTATGTATAAGATCATGGAAAATATGAGTCATGGCACATTGATAAGTGGCTCTAAATTTTTTAAGGTGGAAAGGCATTTTGACGTAGCAATAGGTTCTCCATTCCATAGTAAATTTTGTTTTGTGTTGGTATTCAAGGGCTATGAAAATTTGATTGTATCCTAGAAAACCATCTATAAGTCACAAAATTTAATATCCAATAGTAGATTCTATGATGGATTTTATTGAAGGCTATGGGAAATTATCTATTGGCTATGCGAGGTTAAGATTAAAAAAAATTAATGCATATATGAATGGCCATGGTGAGCATTTTTTGAATGGGAATAATGTTTGATACCCATTCAAAATCATTAACAAGTTTAATAAACTTGGCATCCAAAATTTTAATAATTTCTTTATGGCATAAGGTGGAAATTTTAGGTGGAAATTTCCATTATTTTTATCGGATGGGTTTTGCATCTAAGTAAGTGATGATGTTATGTACAATGATACTATGGTTGATACCTAACATATCCTCATATGACAAAATACTTGTTTTGTGATGCTTATCAAAGAATAGGCTAAATTTATCATGTTATACTGGCATGAGTTCTTTAGAGATAGTGATGGGTCTAACACATGTTGGTGTACCATATTATATTCTTGTTTTTTCTTAAATGAGCATAAAATTTATGTCTTGGAAATGATATGGAGAATTAGGATGAGAATAAATAGGATTTGTGTTAGGGTCCACACTAATAATGAATTTATTGAAATGAGGAGATTTTCATTTGAAGTTTCCAAGTTTATGATGTTGTGGAAGTTTAGGTTCTATAGTATAGAGTAACTCAAGTATGGATTCATCACTAGGGATCATTGGTAAGGGTCCATAATAATCCATGCCTAATTTGATATCAATGATTTTATTACTGTGGTGATCATATTTAGAATGTATTTATCATACATCTATTTCTTTAGCATCAAGCATAATTTTAGATGTAAGTGGAGTTGCTGGTTGAGGTTGATTAGAGTCAACTGAACTAGTAATAGGTGTATTAGGTTGTGTTTTAGATTATGGTTCGATTAAAGTGAGGTTGGTAAGCTAAATGGTATTTATAGGGTCATGGGAAGGAATGAGAGTTAGGAGATTGGTTGGTGATATAAAAATAATAATTTCTTAATTTTTTGGAGGTAAGATTTATTCAACTACCTAAAAGGTATTAAGATGTGAAGGATTAATGGGAGATATATAACCATCAGGGTCTGATTCACTATCAATTGATATATGAATGACACGGACATCATAGTTAAAATCATGTATTTTGGATAATGTTTTTTGGTAGTGTTTTACATCCAATTCTTGTGATTAAAATTTATCCATGATATAGTTGTCATCATAGGTGTGGGAAATAGTATATGAATTTATCTCTAGAGGAGCATAAGAAGGAGATACACTTAGATTACTAAATTTTTAGGGTGACATTGTTAAAGGATATTAAAATAAAATTACCACTCCATATTCATAACATGTAAAGTCATATTATATGTAAGAAGCTTCATGTGCATTACATGGAGGATGTATTTCAGTGTTCTGATCAACTAGAGGTATGGTACAATCACATGGTGATAAAGAAGGAGGAATCCATTCTAAAATATAAAGAGGTAACTTAGTAGTGTTTCAAGTGTTTTTTAAGTTCTTTGGTTCATCATCATTAAAATCAATAAGAGTGACTTGTAAATCTAAATTCATGTTAATAGATTCAGGGAGAGGTGCATTGTTAATTCATGGAATGGTTATAATCTGATATTGGGATTTGGGGTTTAGTAGTTGAATACTCCATGGATTAGGATCAACTTCATTTTTATAATAATTTTCATGATGGGTGAATTTGATACATTTACTACCTAAGGATGAAATAACACTCATGTGATGTATCCATGGGTGACATAGGAGTATATTATAGTAGAATGGTAAATCAAGGACTATGAGCTTGATATGTTTAGTCTTGGATCCAATAGTAAGGGGGGTCTAAATATAACCAAGTGGTTTTTTATTTATCTTATAAAATCCTCAACATGTGCGATGAGTTTACTGAAGGTGATCTTTGGTATACCCAAGTTATTAAATTAACCAAAGGGAGGTAACCTTAATTCCTAACCCTTCATCTACTAAGACTTTTCGAATAAGGGTGGTATTAATTATGATTTTAATGAAAATAAGTGGATCATTGACCCAAAAAATAATTTCATAATTAATCATATCTTATTAAAGTAATTATATGGAAGGTTTGGAAGAGGTACACATAGTTTCAATAGTATGTACTTTTGTTGGTGCAGGTTCTTGAAGAGGTTGTTCCAATTCAAGGGAAAGAGGTTCTTCAATGTCTTGTAATTATTGCATTAAGAATTTGCAATAATATGGAAAAGTAAAAACTAAATCCATGAGGTGTATTTTATAAGGCATGGAGTTGATCTCATCTAATAAATTCCAATGATATTTAGAAGATGAAGAAATAGCATGAGGCTTAGAGGGCAAAATATTTTTGTTTGAAAGAGAGGTAGTTTGAGGTTATAGTTATGGAAGTGTTTCCTCATTTGTGTCCGAAGGTATGGTAGTGGTGTCTTTGAGAAGTTGTTCATCAAATGATGTTTTCTTTGTTTTAGTGATAGGATATGTGTATGTGGGTTTACATCAATTATTAACTTTAGATGTATTCACATATTGAGAATTGGTATAATATTGGTCATAGTCAATTTTAATTACACATATATCCTCATTTGAATATTGTGTGTTGGAGGTAGAAAATATTTTTGGATGTTTAGAGGAATAAATATTGGTATATTTTTGCTTTTGAGAGGCATTACCATAATCATGATGATGTATTTTGATCATAGCGTAATGATTGAATGTATCTCTTAACATAAAAGAAACAACAAATTTGGTAAGCCCATAACATGTTTCATTGGAATGATTGTCATTGATATGAAACCAATATAATTTGTTAAAATCATACCATGTAGGTGTATTATTGGTGTAAGTGAATGGTTTAAAAGGTGCTAAAAGTTGTTTCATTTTTTGAAAAGTTAGAGGTGCATGGGAAGCTCGGGGATTATCCATTTTGGCTACTCCTAGTTTTATTTGAGGAGGATTGACATTGATTGTGTTAGTGGAGTTCTTGAAAGATCCCTTGATGGTTTTAATTTTGGGATCAAATTGTTTCATAAGAAAGTCTTATATTTTAGCTTGATCAATGACATCATTGAGAGCTTTGAGAGAAAAAGTTTGAACCTTATATTGAAGAGATGGTGTTAAGATGGTTATGAATAGTTTAAATAAGTTATCATTAGTCATGTTATGGTCAGATTTATGAGCCAAATATTTCCATCATTTAATTAAAAAATGACCTAATTTAGAAGGGGATTATTTAGCATTGATGAAATGGCTAAGACAAATTTTTAGGAAGATCATTGTGATGAAATTCATTAACTAGAGGATTGACTAAATCCTTGAGTTACCATATAGAATGTTGAGGGAGTTGATTATACCATTCTAATACATATCTTGTGAATGTTTTAACTAAAATTTTGGTAGTGGTGAAGGTATTTGCTTGAATCCACTCTTTATAAAGATTTATGAATGCTTTTAATAAAGATACAATGTCTTTAGTACCATCATATTTAATAGTAGGAAAGATATTTCCAATATCAATAGAAATAATTAATGGGGCTAAAGGTTCATTTTGAATATGTTGGATCATCTTGTTATGCATAATGAGTTATGGAATGATATTTCCCATGGAATATCTAAGAGGTAGAGGGATAAAATTTTGGTTATTTTGGGGTAGGATAATAAGAGGTTGATTAGCCATGTTTAATAAATGATGTTGAATTTGCATCATTTGATAAGTATTAGATGTTTGCATGACGTTCATTTGTTTCACTATTTATGCAAGAATTTGAGTTTTATCAATTGGTGGATTGAGGTTATTAGTGTCTAAAAGTGGATTATTAGAATTTTTAGGAGGAACACTCCCTAAATTGGTATTAGGGGATGGGTTATTGGGTGCAGGATTGTTAGGGGATAGATTGTTGGGTGGAGGATTGTTAGGGGATGGGTTGTTGGTGTTTAAAACTTTTCCTATAGGCTTATTAGTCAAGCTTGTGTCAATTAACCCTATATTGTAATAAGGTGAATTAAAGAAATAATTATCTTGATTAGTGTGAAATGGATCTAATCTATCAATGTCATCAATTAGAGTAATTTGGACCATATTTCAGTCCAAAGATGAGGGATGAGAGAAATTTCACCAAAAGTGATAATCCTCTTGGGTAAAAAGGGTTATGAATAAAATAACATCCTATATATTTTATAAATGGATTAAGGTTTTCCAAAAATATTGTGATAGGGTATTTCATGATGCTTGGAATAATAATCTAAGATCATATATCAAAGGTGAAAAAGTAGAAGCAAAATTAGCTAGATATATAATAGTATTGGCTAAGAGGTACAAAGTCAACTAGGTCAATAGAGTTTTGAGGGAAGGTCAATAGATTTTTTTTTAGGAAAGGACATATTTAGATCAGTTGATTATGTTTTATGGGGGATGAAATAGAGAACAACATGTGTGAGATTGGGTCAAATAAAATGACTATGTGTTTTAAAAAGGAAGACTGACAAGCCTATGAGAGATTAGGTTGGACAGGCAACTGTCTTGTAGAAATAAAAACTATAGGATACATAATCGAGTAGATCAACTATTTTCTAAAGGTAGAGATAAATTTTGATATTTATGACTATAGATGATGTAGTATTATTTTTGGAAATGTTTTTAGGAAAGGAAACATTTAAATCATTTGATTGTGTTTTATGGGGGATGAACCAAAGACCAACTTGTGTGAGATTGGGTCAGACAGAACAGTTGTATTATGTAAAAAGGAATACTAACAAGCCTATGAGAGATTGGGTCAGATAGAACAACAGTGTCCTATAGAAATAAAAAACTATAGGATACATATTCAAGTAAATCAACTATGTTCTAAAGGTAGAGATAAGTTTTGATAGTTATGACTATATATGATATAGTGTTATTTTTTAAAATATTTGAAATAAACACACAAACAATTATATTATTAGAGGTACAAGCCATTGATAGAGGGGGGTGAATCAAAGATCCTAGATAATCTAATTTCAATTCCGATTCCTTAATACTCTTAATCATTCAATAAATACATTCATGAGGCATACATCATTCATAGCAATGAAAAAGAAAGACAATGTAAGATCAAGCACATAACACATGGCATACATGGGAAACTCTCTTAGGGAATAAAACCCAGTAGAAACTAAAATTATACTACCATCCTATAATAAAAATAACCAAATTAGACTAGCTATAACTTATTAAGGAAAAATAATCCCTTATTTAGTGAGACTATAATCCCACAAGGTACTACCACACATGTATAGTTGAGATACAATAACAACTAGATATTTAGAAATTTTTAAATTTAAAGGAGGATATAACCAACTTAGATGTTGAGCTACCAAAAAAAACACCTATGAAAACATCCCCCTTTGAAATGATGTCTTCAACACCTAGTGATGGGCCTTTGATTATCACTCTTCACCTTTGTTCATACTCAATCTATAAGAGCATTATTCAACCAATATAATTATGACCAAAAAGTCATAAAAATAGTCCTAAATATATTATGATATTCAACTCATCCATAGGTAACTCTACCCCTCCTCTATTCCATCATTCACACACACAAGCCTCTCTCAAATCTCTGCTTTGCCTCTCTCACTAGTCTAGAAATCACTATCTTTGATTTCACTATTTATAGAGCATACATGATAATCAACACCTTAGTTAGACATTTATCCATTAAGACATATCTCCTCACATCAAGAAACAACTCAAAATAATCTTCATAAGTTGGCCATAACATCTATGGGTCACCCTTAAGCAGCTACACCTTTTAATAAGGCCCTTATAGCTATTATAGGTCTCATGTGAAACCATTCAATCCTTCATCACTTAATCAAGAAAAATAACATATAACCACTACCAAAAGAACAAACCCATTCCATATGATCTATATGTCCCCCTTAAGTACCAACACAAAACCCTTCTACTTATGCATAATTCACTTAAACAACATTTTGTGCACATAGTCATTATGAAAGAACACACAGTCACTTTATAAACCCTTATTCATCCTACATACAAATGGTAAAACCTTCATAATGAACATATATCAAAATCATAGAGTATAAAACACTCTCTAATAGCCAATTCATCAGGATTTATTGAAATAATATCAAAAAAAGATTGAACAATATTCTTAGGTCACTTGAAGAATATATATGAACACACAGTCAACTTTAAACCTTAATATATTTTACTATACATACTTATATATCTTAAACTTAGATTCATTATATGAACTATGGAATCTTATAAAGCTTTTATTTTTACATCATCAATAAATTCATCTTCTATCGAATGATATGGATAAATTACTAAGCACTATTTTTTCCCTTAGCAAATTCAAATATTCAAAGGACAATGGTCATAGTTAAACCTCAAACACTTTGAAATAATATCTTGTCCTTGATTATTATATCAAATACGCACCATAGATATCCTCCAAAATTTAATGCATAGACACCAATGTTTAAATGTTAAACCTTGAACATGTTGACCTCATCTCATGCAATCTAGAAAATTTGAGTCAATGTGCTTCATCGATCTCCTATATGTAGATAAATATTTAAAAATGATAAAAATATATCACTTTGACCTCTTTAATTTAATACACATCATTTATCTCTAACTGTATGATTACCTCCTCACCTTGATCATTGGAAGAAGCTCGATATTTATCTCTGCTCAACATTAAACATTGAACACTTGGCACAATCTCATTTCTTCCTGACTTCTTGAAGTAATGTGATCCATAGATATTAATTGCAATTTAACTTGTGCAAATTTGAATAAGTATGGAAACCTTGCTTATCTTCCTAGAAGACCAAATTTTCACAGTCATATATTTTACCTCGTTCACTCACATGTTCTCAAATTTGGACCATATGATCTCCTCACATAGGAGAATACAACCATGATCAAAATGTATATGTGAGATATAATTACATTAAAATTAATTTTCATATATATCTATCATATAGCCAACTATGTTAATAATTGTTCAGAAAGACCAAATTTTCACATGTATATCTTTTGATGCATTTCAGTGCATGATCTAAAATTTATCAAAAATTAACTAAGCTCAAAACTAAATAAATTGATATGATCATATTATTCTAAAATTTCCACATGTGTGATATATGCAATCACAAAAATACTTAACTTTTTCTTGTCTCATGTAAATTTGGCTAAGTATGGGAAAATACTGTCAAAATGCTTGGGAGCCCAACTTTGCACTTTCATATATTTTGATGTGCTTAAGTGAATGACCATGGATTTAACAAATAAGAACTAGGAATAATAATAAACAAACCCATGTTACCATTTACTTATAAAACCTCCATGTGTGTGAATGCTAACATTATTAATATGCTTACTCAGCTCTATTTGAACATAAAAAACATTTCCAAAATGCTTGAGAGCCCAAATTTGCACCCACATATCTTTGACTATGTTTAGGTGCATGACCTAAGATTTATCACATAATAATTAGGGAATAATGTGATCATAACCATATAACCAAATCTCTCAGACTTATCCACACATGGAAATGATGATGTCATCAAAATGCCTACTTAGATTTTTTGCCACTAGACCCAACATGTCTAGATGATAACAATGATCAACCAGATGAAATCCACTCATGTACACAAGCACTAAAAGCTAAGAAAACATATTAAGGAATTTTTACACATGATAAATACTCCATGCTCACCCTTGAACATTTTTAACCATGCCAAAATAGAAGATCAACCAATCATAATTCAAGCATACTAAGACAAACACATTGCACAATTTATCATTATCACTTACACTATTAAGGCTCTTCATCCACTCACCTAGACACCTTCATGACATCTTGATGACATCATTAAAAAATATCCAATAATCTACCCCTTTTTAATTGATCTCAAAAACCATCATATACTGTATTATATAACTCACCTTCCTTCTCTTTCTTCAATCACTCTCACAATAATAATTTTCTCCCCCTTTGACACAATGAAAAAGTGGGAACCAACTGATCTTGGGACATAAAAATAAAAAAATAGGAGAGTACCACCTTATAAATATGATAAAATTTCCCCCTTACCTTGAGCCTACCTCTTCTTACCTTGACAACTTGCTCTTCCTCCATACCAACACTCTATTCAACTAAGCACTACCACCAATGAAGAAAGAACACACAAAACCAATAGAATATGATGGAACTCACAAATAATCATCTGAGAAGGACTCACCCTATTATCCCTAAGCCATTTCACCTTTTTATAATCCTTAGATCTCCACACACTATGAATAACCACCATACATACTTATAAGTATTCTCTCTTAAGCTACCTTAAGAATCACCATCAAAACCTCATGCCACTCACCAAATAGGAAACATGTACTAAACCAACTTTATAACTCTCCTTTAAATAAACATACCTTGATATTTTGGAGAAACTGAGCAAAAATCACTTCTTTAAACTAAGCATGTCTAGCCTCCTTATAAGCCTACCTAGAACTTGCATAGCCCATAATTTTTAGTTGAAAAATCTTCAAGATCTAAAAATTTATGTATGGAGTACTCTCATATTCTCCTTAAATCACACCAAAAATCAACACCTAGATAAATCTTTGAAATATGTTTCATTCACAAATGAACTAACTAATTATGCCTCCATCTTGATAAAAATATGAATAATTTGAAAACAACAAAAGATCATATCTCTATGAATATTGATTTGATAACCTATTTGTCCCATTCAACTTATTATGAAACCTAAAATCTCAAATCATAAGGAAAACCACTTTTCTATTAGAGCCCCAAACCCTAGAATTTTAAAATAAACAAGGTTAACACAACACCTTCCAGTCAACATCCATCTTGATTTTTATTTCACACTTGGAGATAATCATAACACACTTCTAGACCAAAAATTGAGCCACCATACCTTTAAGAACATAGATTTATTATAACCCATTTTAGGCCTACTTGCCCTTAAGCAAAAAATCTAAGAAAATAGAGACCACTCAAAATTCTCTAATTTGACTTCAACATACCTTCAGACCATAAAACCACCTAAAACAAGCTAGAATAAGATAAACAAAACTTTATAAGAAAAAATATCATTTTTACAAAACATAAATCCTCTTTTACCACTTTGAAATCCTTTAATCTGACCCTATAGACTGACCATATACAACTTATCAACATCATGACATCACTCTGATATCACCACAACATATATTCCACTTGGACATACCTGATCCTACTAAAAAAATTCATCTCTAGCCTTCTAGGACCTTCTAAGGAACACCACATTAATTATTGCTTTTGTACTGAAAGGAGTCTCTTAAGAAGTATAGATAGAGACCTCATTTACACCATAATGCTCTACCATGGTATGTAACTAGGAGTTGCCCACAACTCCTCATATTACTTATCCTCCTTAGTCATCTGATAATTATATATTTTTTCTTCTTCTTATACTTAACTATGACAACTAGTTCATTTTCAATGTCACTCTCCTTCTATTCTAAGATAGAATTGATAACACATGGAGATAACATAGATTCATGACATACCTTTTCATCTGAAGAATCCACCTTGTAGTTTAGAATCTCATTAATAGATACTGATAATTGATATTATTTACATGAAACTTGCTTAGTAATAACAAGGTGTTCATTTGGATCTATACACACTTTAGAACTAGCCTCATCAAGTACCTTGGTCTTCTCCTTGAGCTCGGTCTCTTTATTGTTAACATGAGTAGACTTTTGATTTTCCTTTTCTATCTTGATAGTTGACATATTATCTGCTTCAGACTTGTTAACAAATGATGTCAATATAAATTATTGACTTTTCTTCACTTTTGATCCTTTTTCCACCTTGTCAAATAATTCATCAAAACTCTTGGACTTAATAGGGTTAGTCTCCTTAGTCTTTACCACCTTGGGTCTCCATATCATAGTTTGACTCTTCTTGACTTCTTTAGCCATATTACCTACTTGATCTTTGAGCTTATCTTGATTTGCAACATAGTCTTATAGAGAAAATATCTTATGATCCTTATGACTAGAAGAATTGGGAATAATTACCTTTGGTTTCCATACTTTAGTTTCTCTTTTATCAAACCTTATAGGAGATCTATATCCTTTAACATAGTTTGAAGACCTCGTAACACCATTTGGATAAATTCTAGAAATATTTCCACTCTTATGACAATTGAAACAAATAACATTATTCATACCTTTTGATAGATTTTAACTATGATCAATCTTTGGCCAAAAAATCCTATTATAGCTCTATGAACACCCATACTTGATTGAATTCCTTCCATATTCCTTATCTCTATGACCATACTTATTACATCTATAACAATGACCATGAAATAGACTAGCATACCTTGAAGCATTAAGTTGTCTAATTAACCTTGTGACATTGCTCTTCAAGTTTGTATTCTCCTTCACTTGCTTAATATTTTCATGCTTCCTTTCCTCTTGTCCAACTTGTTCACAACCTGCTCATGCTCACTTTTAAATGACTTCACTCAACCTTTAGCTATTTTCACTCATCTTCTTTTGCTTTTAGATTTACATGTGTAGTCCTTAACTGATCCTCAAGGATATTGATCTTCTCTTCATCCTCTTTGACCTCTCCCTTCAAATTACTTATTTGTTCTTCAAGTTCCTTGATCACAACCTTCCACTATTTATTCTCTTTCTTCAATTACTTAGCCATCCTTATATTTACTTAGGATCACCTTCAAGCTATTAGGCTTCCTCCAAAGGACCCACTATGATACCAATTATTATATGTACAAGCCACTAAGAGGGGGGGTGAGTCAGTGAACCTAAATAATCAAATTTCAATTCCAATTACTTCAAACCCTTAATCATTCAATACATACATTCATTAGGCATATATCATTCATAGCAATGAAGAAGAAAGACAATGCAAGATCAAACACATAACACATGACATGCATGGGAAAGCCTCTTGGGGAATAAAACCACTATAACCTATAATTAGACTAATATCATATAATAAAAATAACCAATTTAGACCAGTTGTAACTGATTAAGGAACTACAATCCCTTATTTAGTGAGACTATAATCCCATAGGGTGCTACCACACATGTATATCTGAGATACAACAACAATTAGACCTTTATCAATTATCACATTTCAAGGATGAGGTAAACCCTTTAGATGTTTAGCTATCACAAAAACACCTATGAACACATTGCCCTTTGAACTGATGTCTTTAACACCTAATGATGGACCTTTGATTATCACTCTTCACCTTTGTTCATACTCAATCTACACGATCATTAGTTAGCCAATATAAATATGACCAATAAGTCATACAAATAGTCCTCAATATATTATGATCTTCAACTCATCCATAGATCACTCTACCCCTCTTCTGATCTATAATTCACACACACAAGCCTCTCTCAAATCTCGGCTTTACTTCTCTTGCTAGTATAGAAATCACTATCTTTGATTTCACTATTTATAGAGCATACTTGATAATCAACACCTTAGTGAGACATTAGGCATGATTTATCCATTAATACATATTTCACATCAAGACACAACTCAAAATAATCTTCATAAGTCAGCCATAACATCTATGGGTCACCCTTAAGTAACTACACCTTTTAATAAGGCCCTTGTAGCTCTTATAGGTCTCATGTGAAACCCTTCAATCCTTTATAATTTCATAAAAAAAGAACATAGAACCAATACCAAAATCAATAACCCATTCCATATAATCTATAGGTCCCCTTTAAGTGCCAAAAACCAACATAGATCCCTTCTACTTAAGCATACTTCACTTAAACAAAATTTTGTGCAAATAGTCATTATGAAAGAACACACAATCACATTCTAAACCCTTGTTCATACTACATAAAAATGGCCAAACCTTCATAATGAAAATATATCAACCTCATGGAGTATACAACACTCCCTAATATCCAATTCATTGGGATATATTGAAATAATATAAAAAAAAGCTTGAACAATCTTCTTGGGTCACTTGCAGAACATATATGAACACATAGTCAACTTTGAACCTTAATATCTTTGAATGTACATAATTATAGATATTCAAATTATATTTGATAGATGCACTATGGAATTTTATACAACTTTTATTTTTACATCATCAAGAAATTCATCTTTTATCAAATGATATGGACAAATTATTGAGCACTATTTTTTCCCTTAGCAAATTCAAATATTCAAAGGACAATGATCACAATTAAACCTTAGAAACTCTGTAATAATATCTTGTCCTCTCTTATTAGATCAAATATGCACCATAGACCTCCTCTAAAATTTAATTCGTAGACACCAATATTCAAATGTTAAACCTTGAACATGTTGACCTCATCTCATGCATTCTAGAAACTTTGACTCAATATGCTTCATCGATATCTTATACATAGATCGATCTTTAACAATGATAAATAGCTATCACTTTGACCTCTTGACTTTAATACACATCATTTATCTCTAACTATATGATCACATACTAATTGTTGATCCTTAGAAGAAGCTTGATATTTATCTCTGCTCAGCATTAAACATTGAGCACTTGGCACGATCTCATTTCTTCCTAACTTCTTGGAGTAATGCACTCCATTGATGTTTCTCAAAATTTAACTTGTGAAAATTTGACTAAGTATGGGAACCTTTCTTATCTTCCTAGAAGACCAAATTTGCATAGTCATATCTCTTACCTTGCTCACTCACATGTCCTCAAATTTGGACCATATGATCTCTTCACATAAGAGAATCCAAGCATGTGTCAAACTAATCCTAAAACCTTTGCATATGTGAGATATAATGTCATTAAAATTTCTCTTCAAATTTATCTATCACAGAGACAACTATGTCAAGAATTATTCAAAAAGACCAAATTTGCACATGTATATCTTTTGACATGTTTTAGTGCATGATCTAAAATTTATCACAAATTAACTAAGCTCAAAAATAAATAAACCCATATGATCATATTGTTTTCAAATGTCCACATGTGTGAGATATGAAATCACCAAAATTCTTACTCAACTTTTTCTTGTCTCATGCAAATTTAGCTATGGAAAAATATTTTGAAAATACTTGGGAGCCCAAATTTGCACTTTTATATCTTTTGATGTGCTTAGGTGCATGACCACAGATTTATCACATAAGAACTAGGAATAATAATAAACAAACCCATGTGAAAATTTACTCCTAAAACATCCATGTGTGTGAATACTAACATCATTAATATGCTTATTAGCTCTATTTAAACATTAAAAAAATTGCCAAAATGCTTGAGATCCCAACTTTGCACCCACATATATTTGACTATGTTTAGGTGCATGAATTAATATTTTACACATAAAAGCTAGGTACTAATGTGATCAAAACCATATGAACAAATCCCCTTGACTTATCCACACATGAAAATGGTGATGTCATCAAAATGCCTACTTAGATTTTCTGCCATTAGACCCAAAATATCTAGATGATAACAATGATCAACCAAATGAAATCCAATCATGCAGACAAGCACTCAAAGCTTAGAAAACATCTTAGGGACCTTTTACATATGATCAATACTCCATGATCATCCTTGAACATTTTAAACCATGCCAAAATAAAATATCAACCAATCATAATTCAAGCATACTAAGACAAATACATTGCACACTTTATCATTATCACTTAGACTATCAAGTCTCTTCATACACTCACCTATAAACCTTGATGACGTCCTCATGATATCATTTAAAAATATCCAACAATCTACCCCTTTGTAATTAATGTCAATAACTATCATATATAGCAATATATAATTCACCTTCCTTCTCTCTCTTCGATCACTCTTATAATAATAACTTTTTCCCCCTTTGACACAATGACAAAGTGGAAACCAAATGATCTTGAGGACATAAAAATAATAAAAATAGGAGATTACCATCTTATAAATATGATACAAACTCCCCCTTACTTTGATCCTACCTCTTCTTACCTTGACAACTTCCTCTTCCTCCATGCCAACACTCTCTTCAACCAAGCACTACTGCCAATGAAGAAAGAACACACAAAACCACTAGAATCTGATATAACTCACAAATAAACATCTGAGAGGGACTCACCCTAATATATCTAAGCCATTTCACCTTTTTAGCACCCTTAGATCTCCACACATTATGAATAACCACCATACATGCTTACTAGCATTCTCTCTTAATCTACCTCAAGAATCAACATCATAACTTCATGGCACTCGCCAAATAGGAAAGATGCAATAAAAAAACATGAGAAATCTCCTTGAAAAAAAATACCTTGATATTTTGGAGAAACTAAGCAAAAATCACTTCTTCAAACCAGGCCTATCTAGCCTCCTTGTAGCCATACCTAGAACTTGTATAGCCCATAATTTTTAGTAGACACATCTTCAAGACCTAAAAATTCATGTATGGAGTACTCTCATATGATCCTAAATTCACACAAAAAATAAACACATATATAAATCATTGAAACATAATTCCTTCACAAACCAACTAGCTAGTTAGGCTTCCATCTTGACAAAAACATGAATAATTTCAAAACCATAAACCTTTAGATATCTATGAATCTTGATTTGAAAACCAATTTATCCCATTAGAATTGTTAGGGAACCTCAGATCTCAAATCATAAGGAAAATCACTTTTTTATTAGAGCCCCAAACCCTAGAATCTTAAAACAAACAAGGTTAACACAATAATTTCCAGTCAACTTCCATCTCTAAAATTTATTTCACACCTAGAGATAATCATAACACACTTATATACCAAAAATTTAGCTACCATACCTTCAATAACATAGACTTATTATAACCCATTTTATGCCTACTTGCCCTTAAGCAAAAAACTGAGAAAATTGAGAGCACTCAAAATTCTCTAATTTGACTTTAGCATACCTTCAGATCATAAAACCACCTAGAAAAAGCTAGAATAAGATAAAAACAAATTTATAATAAAAAACATCATTTTGAAAAAACACAAATCCTCTTTTACCACTTTGAAATCCTTTAATTTGACACTACAGACTGACCATATACAACTTATCAACATTATGACATCACTCTGACATCACCACAACATATATTCCACTTGGACATACCTGCTCCTACTAAAAAACATTCATCTCTAGACTTTTAGGACCTTTTAAAGAACACCACATCAATGATTTCTTTTGTACTAAAAGGAGTCTCTTAAGAAGTATAGATAGAGACCTCATTTACACCATAATGCTCTACCATGGTGTGTAACCAGGAGTTACCCACAACTCCTCATATTACTTCTCCTCCTTGGTCATTTGATTATATAGTTATTTTTCTTCTTATTAGACTTAACTATGACAACTAGTTCATTTTTAATGTCACTCTCCTTCTATTCTAAGATAAAATTGATAACACATGGAGATAACATATATTCATGACATACCTTTTCATCTAAAGAATCCACCTTGCAGTTTAGAATCTCCTTACTAAATACTGACAACTGATATTATTTACATGAAACTTTCTTAGTAAAAATAAGATGTTCCTTTGGATCTATACACACTTTAGAACTAGCCTCATCTAGTACCTTGGTCTTCTCCTTGAGCTTGGTCTCTTTATTTTCAACACGAGTAGACTTTTGATTTTCCTTTTCTATCTTGATAGTTGACATATTCTCTACTTTAGACATGTCAACAAATAATGTCAATAGAAATTATTGAATTTTCTTCACTTTTGATCCTTTTTCCACCTTGGCAAATAATTCATCAAAACTCCTATACTTAATAGGATTAGTCTCCTTAGTCTTTACTACCTCAAGTCTCCATACCATAGTTTGACTCTTCTTGACTTCCATAGTGATATTACATACTTGGTCTTTGAGCTTATCTTGATTTAGAACATAGTCTTCTGGGGAAACTTTCTTATGATCCGTATGACTAGAATAATTGGGAATGATTACCTTTGGTTTCCATACTTGAGTTTATCTTTTATCAAACCTTCTAGGAGCTATATATCCTTTGACATAGTTTGAATACCTCTTAATACCATTTTGATAAACTTTATAAATATATCTGCTCTTATGACAACTGAAACAAATAACATTATTCATACCTTTTGATATATTTTAACTATGATCAATCTTTGGCCAAAAACTCCTATTATAACTCTATGAATGCCCATACTTGACTGACTTCCTTTTATAGTCCTTATCTCTATGACCATACTTATTACATGTATAATAGTGACCATGAAATAAACTAGCATACCTTAAAGCATTAGGTTGTCTAATTAACCTTGTGACATTTCTCTTCAAGTTTGTATTGTCTTTCACTTGCTCAATATTATCATGCTTCCTTTCCATCTTGTCCAACTTGTTCACAAACTCTTCATGCTCACTTTTAAATGACTTCACTCAACCTTTAGCTGATTTCACTCATCTTCTTTTGCTTTTAGATTTGCATTTTTAGTCCTTAACTGATCCTCAAGAATATTGATCTTCTCTTCATCCTATTTGACCTCTCTCTTCAATTTACTTATTTTTTCTTCAAGTTCCTTGATCAAAACCTTTCACTACTGATTCTCTTTCTTTAACTACTTAGCCATCTTTGTACCTACTTAGGATCACCTTCAAGCTATTGGGATTCCTCCAAAGGACCCACTATGATACCAATTGTTATAAGTACAAGCCACTAAGAGGGGGGGTGAATTAGTGAGCCTAAATAATCCAATTCCAATTCCAATTAATTCAAACCCTTAATCATTCAATACATAAATTTATGAATCATACATCATTCATAGCAATGAACAAGAAAGACAATGCAAGATATGGCACATAACACATGACATACATGGGAAACTCTCTTATGGAGTAAAAACCACTAAAACTTGTAATTAGACTACTATCCTATAATAATAAGAACCAATTTAGACTAGTTTCAACTAATCAAGGAACTATAATCCCTTATTTAGTGAGACTACAATCCCACAAGGTGCTACAATGCCTATCTAGCTAAGCTACAACAACAACTACACCTTTAGTAGGTTTCACCTTGTAAGGAGGCTTCAAACCCCTTAGATGCTGAGCTACCAAAATAACACCTATGAACACGTCCACATTTAAACTAATGTCTTCAACACTTGATGATGGACCTCTAATTATCATTCTTCACCTTCATTCATACTCAATCAATAAGAGCATTATTTTTTCAATAGAATTATGACCAATAGGTCATATAAATAATCCTTAATCTATCATTCTCTTCAATGCATCCATAGGGCACTCTACCCCTCATTTGCTTCATAATTCACACACACAAGCCTCCCTCAAATCTCTCCTTCACCACTCTCTCCAGTTTAGAAATTACTATCTTTGATTTCACTATTTATAGAGGATACTTGATAATCAATAGCTTGTTCAAAAATTGGATATGACTTAGCCCTTAAGACATATATCACATCAAGACATGACTCAAAACAATCTTCATAGGTTGGCCATAGCATCTATGGGTCACCCTTAAATAACTATGCCTTTTAATAAGGCCATTATAGCTCTTATAGGTCTCATGTGAAACCATTCACTCCTTTAACACTTCATCAAACAAAACAAAAAACATAGAACCAATACCAAAAGCATGGACCTATTCTATATGATATATAGGTCCCCCTTAAGTTCAAAACAACCAACATAGAACCCTTCTGCTTAAGCATAATTCACTTAAACAACATTCTATGCACACCATCATTATGAATGAACACAGAATCACCTTCTAAACCATTGTTCATACTACATAAAAATGTTCAAACATTCATAATGAACATATAAAAGTGGCTTGAACAATCTTCTCAGATCACTTATAGAACATATAAAAACACATAATAAAATTTAAAACTTAATATATTTGACTATACATACTTCCAAATATTCAAATTAGGTTCATTAGATGTGCCATGGATTCATTTACAATTTTGGTTTTTACATTATCAATAAATTTGTCTTCTATCGAAAGATATGGACAAATTACTGAGCACTAGTTTTGCCCTTAGCAAATTCAAATTTGTAAAGGACAATAGTCACAGTTCAACCTTGGACACTTTGTAATTATATCATGTCCTCGCTTCTTAGATTGAATTTGCACCATCGATCTCTTCTAAACTTTAATGCATAGGCACCAATGTTCAAACGTTAAACCTTGAACATGTTAACCTTGTCTCGTATAATCTAGAAAATTTGAATCAATGTACTCAATCGATCTCTTGTACATAGTTTAGTGTTTAAAATTTCTAAATATCTATAACTTTTACCTCTTGAATTTAATATGCACGATTGATCTCTAACTATATGATCACCTACTCACTATTGATCCTTGGAAGAAGCTTGATCTTTATCTCTACTCAGCATTAAACATTAAACACTTAGCATGATCTCATTGCTTCCTAACTTATTATAATAATGTTCTCTATATATTTTACTAAAACTTTAATTTATGCACATTTGACTATGGAAACCTTGTTTATCTGCTTGGAAGGTTAATTTTACAGTCATATCTTTTACCTCACTCACTTGTATGTTCTCAAATATGGACCATATGATCTCCTCACATAGGAGAATCTAACCATGTGTCAAATTTATCTTGAAACCTTTGCATTTTAAAGATATGATTCCATTAAAATTCCTCCTTAAATTTATCTATCATATATCCAACTATGTCAAGAATTATCTAAAAAGACCAACTTTGCACATGTATATCTTTTGATGCATTTTAGTGCATGATCTAAAATTTATCACAAATTAACTAAGGTAAAAATTTAACAAACCTATATGATCATCTTGTTATAAAAAATCCACATGTGTGAGATATTCCATCACCAAACTGCTTACTCGACTCTTTCTTACCTCATGCAAATTTGGCTATGGGAAAATACTGTCAAAATGCCTGGAAGCCCAAATTTTTACTTGAATCTATTTTGATGTGCTTAAGTGCATGACTAGGGATTTAGTTCATAATAACTAGGAATAATAATAAATAAACCCATGTGACCATTTCCTCTTGAAACCTTCATGTATGTGAATGTTGACATCATGAACATGCTTACTTGGTTTTATTTGAACATAGAAAACACTATCAAAATGTTTGAGAACCCAACTTTGCACCCACATATATTTGAATACATTTAGGCACATGACCTGAGATTTATCACATAATAACTATATACTAATGTGATCACAACCATATGACCAACTCCCCCTGACTCATCCACACATGGTAATGGTGATGTCATCAAATTGCCTACTCAGATTTTCTACCACTAGAACCAAAATGTCTAGATGATAACCAAAATGTCTAGATGATAATAATGATCAACTAGATGAAATCCACTCATTCACACAAACACTCAAAGCTTATAAAAAATATTAGGGACCTTTTTCACATGCTCAATACTCCATACTCATCCTTGAGCATTTCTAACCATGACAAAATAGAATATCAACCAATCATACTTCAAGCATACTAGGACAAGTACATTGCATACTTTGGCATTATCACTTAGACTATCAAGGCTCTTCATCCACTCACTTAGACACCTTCATGACATCATCATAACATCATTAAAAACTCTCCAACATATATCTATCTAGTTGATCCATTTGTTGAATGTAACACAAACTTTGCACCAATGTTGGATGATATAAGTTTTGTAATATAACAAATAATTATCAAAGAGAAAGAAATAAAAATAGAAATGTTAATCTATGTGTTCATTCTTAAATTTTTTTAAATTATAATTTTTAGAAATAAATGTGATAGAGATTGGGCTATAAAAAGGAACTATAAAGGTAATCTAAGGATGGTTTTAGGTTGTTAAAGATGAAAATGATCTATATTGGTGATGATACTAGCTTGGTATTGGGGCATACCCCCTCACTTCACAATTTTATAATAATAAGGGTGTTAGGTGATTTTTTAATATATACCATCAACCACATATTTATACTTAGCTAGAAAACTAATTCAATTACCCCTTTGTAATGAAATCCAAGTAGGTAGACTTTAGAACAACAATTTAATGATTTTTGATGTTATATGGTTTGGATGTGTGTGAAAAAGAAAAATAGTGTGACTAAATTGATAAATTAAAACCTCCTATTTAATCTATGTGTACTACTATAAATAAGCAATAAACACAAATAAAAAGTGAATTAATTACTAATAAGATAAGTTAATTATTTTCATAAAGAGTATAGGGTCAGTTTATATGACCATGTATGTAAACAATACAAAATAAAATTGATTGGGTTGATGTTGTCTATTGAAGCAAGAGCTAGAAGAACATAGTTGAATAAGTTACTAAATATTCTAGGCAAGAAAGAAAGGTACATAACTATGTTGATCGAGTCAAGCTTGTTCACTATAGGGTTACAATTTTATAGACTAAAAACTATGAAAAATAGGAGTGTAAATGAAGAACAAAAATGATTAAGATGGTGAAAATGAACCTAATAATTTTGAAGA
Source organism: Torreya grandis (assembly GCA_037957365.1). Classification (NCBI taxonomy): domain Eukaryota; kingdom Viridiplantae; phylum Streptophyta; class Pinopsida; order Cupressales; family Taxaceae; genus Torreya; species Torreya grandis. The sequence goes on along the minus strand of JARHVA010000205.1, from coordinate 2,562,950 downwards.
TGTTATTTTTATAATGTGTTGTTTAGATGATGATTTTTGGCCTGTTAACATAGTCAACTAAGTTGACTAAGTTTAAAAACCTATATGTAAAGTAGTTAACTGAGTTGATCTGATCAATCCAATTACCTATGGTTGAAGATGACTTGAACAAGTAAATATAAAGCTGGTTGGAGTGACTGTGTGTTAAACCTATGCACAAAATATTAGATTGAGTTGATAGACTCCAATTAATATTATAAAAATGAAATAAATAATAAATGAAGGTGTGAAAGAAAACCTATAAGGGTTAGTTCATGTTGGGTTCACCATAATGTTTATAAGGGAAAGTGAAGTTAATATATAAATCAATCCTATCTTGAAGAAGATAATTCACACTAGTCCATTTACTTATTTTTATGTTTAGATAATTAGGGTCATGACCAATATGGATATGCTAGACCTAACTAAAGGGCTTCATACCACATAATATCACTAGAGAGGGTTCCAAATATTCTAGTAAATAAATATCACAAAATAACCCTATTTAGGTCCTGTGTTTTCTTATCAAAGTAAATACAAATTAAAGTAAATCTAATCTAGTGCTCACCAAATCTTGTGGCACAAAATGGGGGTAATAAACATAAAATTAAACATGCAACAAAGAAATTTACTCAAGTCAATTGATAGGAAATCCTAATGCATGGAGAGAGAAACATATTTATAAGATAAAAAATGCAAATCTATCTATTTAATAAAGAGGAACAAGAGTTAGGAATACTTAGTTTTGAAGACAAACTCACTGAGCCTCATTTTCTCCCTTAGCAAATGGTACATTGAAAGAGGTTGTTGTGTATGTTCGGGAAATGGACAATGGACTATAGGTTAACTAAGGACCTCCTAGTGAATCCCAAGTTTTCATAAGACAAGATTATTCTTTCCAAAAGAAGTATGAAACCCTAAGTAATGGATCCTCAAGTAGAATGGTGGATAAGTAGATGCAAAAATAAATTATTTACTCTATCTCTCTCTAATGAGAATGGAAAAAAGGATGTGTTTAAATATCTATATCTAATCCTAAACCTTTTTAAATTTTTAGTTGATAGAGTCAACCTAATTAACCTTGTTATTTAATAAATAAAGTGGTTAGGTCCTGAACTAAGTTGGTTAGGGTCAACCTAATCCTGTAACATGTTTATATTTTAAGAATAGGGTTGACATAGGCTAACTTTGTTTGATAAATGATAAAAAGAGGTTTTATCTTAGGTAGGGGTTATTTGAGGTAGTAAGTTGCTTAGAGGGGTGTGTAAGGGAGGTGTCAAATCTTAGGTAAATGTATAAGAGAGGTTGTGTTGGTTTCAAGTGGTGGTATAGGGTACAATAATCTTAAAAAGTACCAATGGTCTACCCACCCCTTTCTTAGTACACCATTTAAGGTATGCACTCAAAGAGATTGAGACTCAATGGATTCTTGTAAAAGAGAAAGCATAAATAATTGATAAATTTTAAAAATATTGTTTGTACAACTTATAGATGACTAGATGTGCTCAAGGTGCTCATTGCATACATAATAATTTATATTTTGTCATTTACTGACACTTTCTCTTGTAATATATTTTCAAAAATCCATATCCCTAAGTGCACACTTTAAAGGTGTAGATGATATTTTATTATTGTGTAGAACATTAGTCTTGTAAACTTGGAAAAATTAGGACCCTAGTTATTCCTCTTAGTTATACACATGCCTTGATTCTAAAAGCCTCATATTTGGTCTATCTTGTGCCCTTGGCATATCTCTTAGTTTGAATAGCCTTATAGTGATGACACAAACATCCCATCTTTCCCATAATGCTTAAAATATACTTATCTTAAACCTTTACAAGTTTTAAGCCTATGATTACTCTCCTTATCCTTAGACACTAATTTCTTGGATAGATAATAGCATCGATGTTATAGTCTTGGCCTGAAGTAAGTTTCTAGTGCTCTAAAGTCATATAATTTACAAATGAAACATATTACAATGGTCAAATTAAATGATTTAATACAAATTATCTCTTGATAGGATTGGTATAAATAAAAGATCAACCCTCATTAATTCACCACCTAGAAATTATACCAAAAGAGAACTCAAGTTACCAAAAGCTTTCATATTCTACCCTATTTTGATATCAACTAAAGGAACAACCCAATTACATGTCTAAATTACTAAATTAGTCATAAGGTCATATTTTCTAAGTTATAAGCTAGGTCACTATTGTACTTGATTTACACATTGCATGATTCACACACAAGCCAACACGCATGAGAAAATTACATTAGTTTGAGGCCCACTTATGGAGTATTGGATATGGAGGCAATTCCCTTTGACACCGGGGTCATTATGTATCAAATCGACACCATGTGCCCACTAACCCATTTTTCTCCAAGGTCATGTTAAAGATGTAAAGATAGGTTTTTTCCAATTCACCAAGAGCATGACCTAGATATGAATACACCAAATCGAAGGAGATGCCAAACCCAAAATCATATAGGTGGTCACATATTATTTAAGTGCATATTTCATACAAGACACTAGCATTAAACTTAGAAACTAGCATTGTTGTAACTATCCCAAGATGACATAAGTGTCTAGAGAGATAGAGGTACCCGATCCATAATCTAATTTCTACATGTTTTATACTTATACCAAATCCATCACTCTATTAGCATCAAAAATAAAAAAGTACTTTCTCTTATGTCATTTGTATATCTAACATATTTATACTTTTCATTAATATCCTATCCTAACTTTATAAATCTATCATATGATACATCTAAGTTTAACACATTAATTGGCCTACTATATATATGATATTCACCCTTGTACCCTATCATTTCTATATCCTTAACCTTAACCACTAAATATGGTCCTTATCAAAATTAGGGTTAAACAAAAGGGTTTACCATGAAAGGGGTGGGTAGGCTTATGGTGATTTATGATATATGTTAATACTATATCATGAATGCATCAATATGATATTCACATTTGTACCCTATCATTTCTATACCCTTAAACCTAACCACTAAATATGATCCTTATCAAAGTTAGGGTTAAACAAAGGGTTTACCATGAAAGGGGTGGGTAGGCTTGTGGTAATTTATGATATATTTTAATACTATATCATGATTCCATCATTCTTATAATCAATCTATCTTATTTAAATTATCTTACCAGTTACGTGCTTTCATCTTATCCTTCTTTAGTTGTGTTTATTTCCCTCGTATCTTTTTCCATCAACCTATCTAATACCATATGTCTAGTGCCTTTTACCTTTCATGTAATGTTTGGCTAAATTGATGTAGTTTTGGGCCTATTTTCTAAAATTTGTAATGTATCAGCCTAACCAATACCACTCTATGTTAGTTGACATATTTTAACTATATCAGATTGGAAGATACCATAAAATTAGAGTTTAGGGTTTATATTGGGTATTAAATTAGTATATATAAGGTTCATATTTCATTCCAACATAAAAATATACATTTTTTTCACTTTGATTTGACTTGTATTTCTTCCCTAAGTCATATTTTGAGGATTTTGTGGTTTACAAACTTATCTTAAAGAAGTTTATCTTGTGGTGTTTTTGGAAATCAACATGAAGAGTCATTGGGATTACCTAGATGAGGATATATTGAGTCTTTATCTATATTTTAAGTATTCAACCAAAAATATCTATTACAAAGATAAACTTGAGCCAAGGGGATATTGAGGCTCGATAGGTCCACTCCTAGGTAATTATTTAAACTTGATACTCCATTTATTTACTTAGTAGATATATGTTTCTTGTTGCTTAGTGAATGAATGTGTGTATCCTTATCTAGGTTCTCTCTACACTTACTACTAGTGTGGTTATAGGATTGTTTAGACTTTCCATATTACATTATATGTTAGATATAGCCCCATTTAGTTGACCATGAAACCTTACCCAAAGTTTATCTTACTTTGATTTACATTCATTTACTTGAAAAAATAATTTCATAGATGTCTAGTGAGGGCTACATCTATGTGTCATATGATTAGGATTTTAAATTATTTCCTCTTGGAATTTTGTGACATAGGTAACCCTATAATAGATCTAAGGATTTCATTGTTCATTACCTGAATGAATAAATATCATGGGATACATTTGATTTACCTCTGAGAGAATCTAAGTCTATTAAGATAGGATATGTGTAGGATAATCATATCCCATTCATAGATTATTGTGAACCTAATGTGAAATTGATTATAACCTTCCTAGATTTAGCTAATTGTATCAACCACTATGATATAGTTTTTTAATTGTTTAAAAATGACATCAACTAGCCTAGTTCCATTCTATGTTTGTACATATTGTATCAACCAGTTTGATAAAATTATATTCTATGTTTTCAACTGTATCAACTAGTTTGATACCTTTCTCTACATCTAATTTCATTATATTTAATTTATAACCAGATTATCCAATTTAATACCATTTTATTCATGTTTATATCAATTAATTAAATGATAAAAAATTGTTTTTGACATTAATTATTGAAATTTATTTTCTATTTATTTGGTTTTCCTTAGAAATTATGTTCAAATAGTTTTAAAACTACTTAGCTTCTATCATTATAGGCCAAGATTTTTTTTTTTTTTAATATCACTATAGTGTAAGGGTTATTTATCCAATGCTCAAGAAATTACATATCACTAAAAATGAGTTTAGTTTTAATGTACCTCATGATATATCATAAACACCCAAGATTACCTTTTTATTAAACTTAGGAAACGAACCATCCATTTGATTTTATGGTGCACCTGAAAGGAGTGTATCACATAGGGAATTTAATCTCAATGTACCCTTAGAGATGAGATAGTATGCTAAAGGAATGGTTTAACCTATGTATTTATTAATCTAAAACATTGGAATGAAAATATTCTATGAATGAGTAATTATATTTGAGAGCCTAGACTATTAATTAAATCCTTTTAGTATATCTAATCAATTTGTTTCTTGAGTTTCATACTATATTGGCCAACCCAATACCACTATGTGTAATATGTTATAACTGCATTTTCCATCTTGATACAATTATTTTTATGCGTAAACTATATCCACTAGATTGATATAATTCTATATGTTTATCTCTCTGATTGCATTATCCAACTTAATATAGTTTCTTCTTGTCTACATGTATCTACTAGACTATTATAGTCTATTGATATATATTTTTACGAATTTTATCATCCATCCTGATACACTTCATTCCTTGTTTTAACCTATTGTATTAGCTGACTTGATATAATTTAACTTTTCCATTTCTAGTTATCAACTATACCAACCAATATGATATCACCTAATTTTAATTTTTCTATTCTAATGTATCGACTAACCCAATTCAATTAGTATTTCTCTCTCACCATGCAATACATATTTTCTATATCTAAAGGGAAAACCTAATAGGATATGTGGGAAATGACTAACTCCAATAAAACTTGTAAATCATATTTTCCTTATAATACCATACAAGATTAAGATCTAAGTAATTGTCATGTGACCAATAAAATTAAAAACTATGAGCCACTTAATAATAATCAAGTCCTTTATCCACCTAGATGTATAAGATTAATATAGGATGAGTTTAATCTTGAAAATACTATAAAAATGATCAGTTAACTTAAGAATCATCTTGAACATAGGGGAAAGGACCTTGAGGTTATTTACCATCTCATAATGGCATCTTATGTGGAGGTTCTTCCTTCCCCTACTACTAGCTTATCGAACTTGGGTCAAGTCATTACATGACTTCCTCCCTTCCTTATTCCTCCACCATGCATAATATTACTAGTAACATGGTGGGTATTTCCTACGGTGTCTTAATTATAGTGCCCACATTAATACTCACATTAATTCTACTACTAGTGCATCTCAATAATCTAGTTTAGCTTCTTTTTTCTATCCAACAAGATCTTAATACTCATAAATTCTTGTTTTAAGCCATGATCTAAATGGCCAACTTTCAAGATAATAATTCCAATTAGATGATACAAGTGAAAAATAGACTTTTAAAAATGAAAAATCATCCTTAATAGCCTCAATAGGGAGTGTCAAATCCAAATTTCTCCACCCTCCCTTTAGATATGTTTATGGCAATATCATTCTACAATGTCCTCTTCATAATAAAATAATAAAACATGTTAAAAATGAACCATTGGCTCATCAAATTACAAACATAAACATAGGTGAAATTACTTTTTTGATCACCTATAATAGATTCACCAATATTTATTTACATTTGAAATTTTTTGGAAATATTTACAATTAATGAAATAATAAAAATACCTTTACAGCTACCAAAATTCAAGGTAAAACCTTTTCTAGTAATGAACTAGATTGGTGCAACCAAATGAAGTATAAATCTATCTCTAGTTTAGAATAATTATTTAATGCATTAGTATAAGAATTTCAAATAAATTATCTTATTGAAAATAATTTATCCCATTTCATTAATTGCAAGTAAATAAAATCTAGGATTGACCAATATTTCATCAAGTGCTGGAAAGCCTTAACTAACAAGGCCAAGAAAAATATGTTAGAAAAAAACATCTTACACTTGTTTAGCAATGATATTTATTATAAAATATTGTACATAGTCAAGATTATGTCTAAAATAATTGGAAGAAGCCCTTGATCAAGCTAAATGTCAAGAATTCCTCATAAGACAATTCAAGACTTTCCTAACCCAAGTTTAGAATTCAAGTGGTTATGAATTCTAAAAATAAAAATAATACCAATGAAGGTGTTTTGGATACACACGATTCTATAAAATCCATAAATTCCATTTTTATATGGGAATCCAAAAAAGTGACACTTTCCAAACCTATCATGGAAAGTCCCTTCCATCTTCCTCCTTCTTCAACCTAGGTGAATAACATTTAGACTTACCTACCTCTTGCTCTAGTTGAAATTAAGAAATGTAACCTAAAAACCTCACCTAAAGAGATTAATACTTCTCACCCTACTAGTCATTGGTATTGATTTTATAGAATATTTCTAATTATGTTATTAGACCTATGGAGAGCACAATGAGTGAGAAGTTTGAAGGTAGGATTTTAAATTCTAGTGATGGGTGGGAAGAAGGACGAGTTATAGATCAAGGATGATCCCATGAAGGAGGAAATAGATTACATGATTATTTTAGAATAGGGTCCACCTACCATTTTTAAAGAGGCACCATATTACACACTTGTTTTAGGACAATATCCACCTACCACCTTTGTAGGTAAAGTATCTAACCAAAGAGGTGAGAAGAAAATAATTTTGTGGGTAAACATGGTGTCTAGAGAGCAGATAAAAATAAAAATTATTAAAGACTCCCCACTTGTCCCTACATATGAAAGAGATGAGGTATGCCTTCATGTACCTAATTCAGTCATCAAGATAGTTGACTCATCATAGTCAAATTCTTGGCCAAATTTAGCAATTTTAGACCTAATATTGATTCATTTAAAAAATAGGCTAATATTAAATGACATCCTAAGGGATATGTTGATATCATAACCATGCAAAATAATTTTTTCTTGATAAAATTTTCTAACTTTGAGGATTACATTAGGATCCTAATAGGGGGCCCATGGTTTATGGGTAAATCAAATGTCTATCTTTGCAAGTGAAAAGTATGTTTTAATCTTGATAGTGAAATAATGGAGGATATCCCTATTTGGGTTAACTTGCTTGAATTACCTTTCAAATTTTTGGTTCCATAGGTTATTATTAGGATTACAAGAGCTATTTATCAAATTATATCCACTGATCCCATTACTAAGTCCAAACATAGACTCCTGGCTACTAGATTTTGTGTCTTCATCCCATCAAACAAACCCTTGATTCATTCCATCAAAATCAGATCTAAATATGAGGTTTGGAATAAAAGGATTTTTTTTGAAAGAGACTCAAATATATACAAAACTTGTAATGTATTGAACCACTCCTCAAAATAATGCCTTCTCTCTAAGAGGCCTTCCCATCCCCCCACTCCCTGATGGGTGAAGAAACCTTCTTTTTCAAACCCTTCCCCCTGTCCTCCCCAATCTCCCCTTCCTAAACCTCCTTCTTTGAGCCCTTCTCCTTATCCCCCCAAGCATCCATTATTTCTCTTGTTCTTATTAGTTTGGGAGAGAGGTTCTTATCAATTGCCTCAGTTATGGATTTGAATCCCTTGAATATTCCTAATCCTTTTTGGCTTGCACCAAATAACCTTCCCCCTTTATTGATCCACTTTGATCCTATTTTAGCCAATGAAATTGAAGAGGTTGTTCCCTTAATACCACTTATGGAGAAGGCCCCTTCAATCCACCCCTCTTTGATAGATAAATTGGCTAAAGTAGTTTTTGCTTCCCCTGCTCCAATTCTAGTTACTTCCTAGGTTCAAAAAAAATCTTATGAAGAGGGTCATGAGGCTTTAAATTTTCTTATATATTTTAAATATTAATCTCTGGTGGGGACTTGGTTCTATAAGAATGTTCACCTACAAAGTTATGCTAACTCTAATTTGTAATAAGGAGTTGTATAAGACCTTTTCATCAGTTCTAGGACAATGTTATTAAATAGGAAAGAATGAGACCAGTGAGAAAAACAAGGAAAAGGTAGATATTAGTGTAGTTTTTAATTTTTCCCTATTTTTTAATTAGGGAAATTGTATTTTTGTGCATACTTGGAGTTTTCCTACATTTTTGGGATAGGCTAGCTTATGTGGAGATGTGTGTCATAGATGTGTCATAGGTGTCATAAGAATGTCATAAGTAACTCCCTTGATAGGAGTTACTTCTCTATTCTTAGCACCTTGTCACCACCTTTCATGGAGGAGTTACAGTCTATTCTTGGGGTGCCTTGGCCACCTTTTGTGGAGGAGTTACTTACGTGCTCTCTTTTATGTATTCTTCACTTTGGCCATCTCATGTTAATCAGATTTTGGTTTTCTCCATTTTGTCTTGTGTAATTTATCTTGTTGTATAATTTCAAATTGCTTTAGCATCTATGTGGCGTGCACTTGCTTTATCTCATGTGATCACGTTTCCATTGAATTCACATTATCCAAATTTTGGCAACAAATTTGATATGGTATTAGAGCCACTTCGATAATCATGTGTCTGGTTATGCTATTAATTTATTCTAAAATTCTTACTTTGCTTTCTTAGTAGTTTTTTTGCTTAACTCCGTTGCATTTGAGAGCTTTGGTAGAGTTTCTTGAAAACTCATGCAAATCCATACAGAACTTGTTAAAAAAATTACTTCTGATTTAAAATTTGCCAAGACATCCTATAGATCTATTGTGGCTTTAGCAAAGGTAGTAGAATTCCTTTTCTTTTGGTCATTCTATAAGAAAAGATAGATCTCTACAATCTGTTTTTATTTTTGGATGCCACTTTCAGTGTGGGGCATCTGGTAGGATGAGGTGTGCAACTCCACCAGGGTGCAGTCCAGCTCCACAACATGCTTCTCTTGTTGCAAGTGTAAAGTTATTCTAATCTAAATAAATCATTTGAATTAGTCATTTGAATAAGTTGAGAGAGGCGTATTCCAGTAACAAGATCGCCCATTTCATCTCCTCCATTTCTTATGTAGGCCCTATCTCGACTATGTATGGGGCTCAACCTAGCAGTGCACACACTAACCTATACTCGCAGCAGTCAACTAAATCTTGTCTAACTATCTTTCTTGGGTTGAGACCCTCTCTAACATTGGTAATTCTACTGTTGTCAGTGCCAAGCATCAGTCACAGCGTCCAATATCTATTTTTTTAAAAATGGCGCTCCCTTTTTGGTTTTCAACACCCCATTGGTGGGCTACCCTCTCTTGCTAATTGGTAAATTTGATTTTGATATTTTTCTGATTTAAAATCAAATTTGAATTTAGCATTCAAAAAAAAAAAGTAGTTAAGAGTTTTTTTTTGAAAAAAACAAAAACTTGCATCTTCAACCCACAAAGATGAAGGGTGAGGCCTGAGTTGGCAAGAGGCCAATTACCCCTCACAAAGACCTCCTTTGGATTCCTCACTCTATGCCAAATCTAATGACTGGTTGAAAGGCCACTTTATCTCTCAAAACAAACATTTTTTAATGTTTTAGTGTTTTTTTTGCAAAAACACTAGTTTACGAGAAAATTGAACCTTTAATATCTTGCAAATGGTAGCTCAGATTTGGGTGCCATTTTTTGCAAAAGTGTTTGTAATTAAATTCTCCATAGTGAAGGCTTATTATTTGTTAAAAATGAACTAGTTTATAAAGTGCCAAAAATTTGGGTCTCTCGAGATGCATTTTTAGCTGAGTCCGACGTCCTGTTTGTTTTAAGTCTTACACTGATTACTCTAAGACTCATTCTCAGCTGAGCTTGACATATTTTGAGTGTGCACTTGCATATTTGGGGGGGCTCAACATTTTAGGGGGTGTGATTGCTTTTCACAACTTGCAAATCTTTGCTTTCATTCTCCTTTTTGCATAATTTCACAACTTGCAATCAACACAACTTCACCTAAATTCAACTTAAAATGGATTCTTTTCAACTTAAACCTCTAACACCCTTCAAATATCATGAATGGAAGGTTAAAATGTCAATCATTATTAGAAGCAAAGGGTTGTATAGGATCACCATGGGTACTGAAGTAGAACCCAACACTGATGCTGAAAAGGTCAAGTGGTAAAACCGTAGTGATGAAGCCTATGGATTACTGAGCTTGTCTGTGTCTCCAGAACTTCTCTTCCATTTAGAAACCTCAAAGACTCCCAAAGACATATGGGACACCTTAGAACTCTTATTTGGGAAGCTTGATGAGATGAGAGGACATGAGCTTGAAAACAAACTCATAAGTCTAAATCCTAACAACTTTAACACCCCACAAGACTTCTTCATGAAGTTTAAGGCCCTTAGATTACAATTGAAAGAATGCGGTATAGAGAAGAAAGATGATCAACTCATTCTTTCTATTCTTACAAAGTTAGGTCCAAGCTATTCAGTCTTTGTCTCCACCTTCTATGTCATAAAAAGTGCCCTTAGGACTACATGGAAAATGCCTTCTTTGGATTCATTCATTACCAACTTGACTAGGGAGCAAGATAAGCTAATTCAAATGGGCACAATGAAGTTTACTCAACCCCAAGCTTTGATAGCTAGAAATGGTAAGGATAAGACTTCAACAAAGGAGAAGAAGAAAAAGAATAAGGACTAGGAGAAGAAGAAAGAAAACAATAGTCCCACCAAAAACAACACTGAGTATTCCTCTTCCAATGCTAAACCTAAGAAGGAGAAGGTTAAGTGTGCCTATTGTAAGAAGACAAGGCATGATGAACACAAATACATGAAGAAACAAATAGATCACCTAACTCATCTTATATAAAAGCACAACATAGATGTTCCTGAGTCCATCAAGCAAAATTCATCTACCCAAGATTCTACCAAGGTAAAAGGCAAGGGTAAGGAGAAAGAAAAGGGCAAGGCCCTTGTAGCTATAACAACTTCTACATCTTCATGGGTCATTGACTCGAGTGCTTCTCACCACATGGGCTCTTCACTATTTGAGTTTTCATATTTAGAGCCTTGTAGCATGACTTCAATTAGTTTAGGTGATGACACCTCAGTTTCTATTCTAGGGAGAGGGTCAGTTGAAATGGAAGGAGGAACATTCAATAATGTTCTAAGTGTTCCTTCTCTTTTAGCTAATCTCCTATCAGTGTACCAAATCACTCACATTGGTCAGGGCATGAGAGTTGAGTTTTCACCAGATTTAGTGGCTATCAAGGAATTAAATAGTGATACTACAGTGGCAGTGGGTAGGGTAGATCACTAAGAAAAGTTATACACCTTCTCACATTTTGCACTAGATTCTTCTCCAATAATATTGATAGCTCATTCAGATGAAGTTAGAAAATTATGGCATGAGCGGTTTGGCCACCTTAATTACCACTACCTTGAACAACTTTGCAAAAATGACACGGTCATTGGCTTGCCTCGTGTCCAATTCTCAAAAGGGCTTTGTGAAGGGTGCTGCCTTGAGAAGCATTCCAAAGCAAAATTTGACAAAGGCAAAGCTTGAAGGGCTTTGCAACCTTTGGAGTTAGTCCATAGTGATGTATCAAGACCCTTTCCCAAACCATCTTTCATAAGGGCCAAGTACATCCTCACTTTCATTGATGATTTCTCTAGGTACACTTGGATATATTTTCTCAAACAAAAGTATGAAGTGTTTGAAATTTTCTAGACTTCAAGGCTCTTGTTGAGAAACAGAGTGAGAAATCCATCAAGGTTCTTCGAACTGATAATGGAGGGGAGTATGTTAGCAATAGGTTTGAGCGATTTTGAACCATAGAGGGGATTGATTTATAGTACACATTCACTTACAGTCCTTCACAAAATGGGGTTGTAAAATGCAAAAATAGGTTCTTGAAAGAGATGGGTAGCTGTATGATTCACTCCAAATCCTTAGCACCATGATATTGGGCTGAAGCCATCAATTATGTTTGCTACATTCAAAATAGGGTTTCTCACAAAGATTTAAAAGGGATAACACCCTTTAAAGCTTGGCATAAAAGGAAACCTGATGTTGAGCACCTTAGGGTTTTCAGATCCCCAGCCATGGCCTACATTCTGAAGAGGAAATGTAAAGCTATGGAATGTCAGCCTAAGCCTTACATCTTTTTAGGATATTCAAATGGTATTAAGGGGTATCATCTTCTAGATCCAATCACTCATGAGTTGTTCATTGAGAGAAGTGTCCATTTTTAGGAGAGTCCTAGAGACTCAACACTTGAAACTTCTTTTCCCTCATCAAATCTACTTCTTCATGATGATTCCTCATCAAAATTAGATCAGCCATAGGAGGTTCTTGAGCCAGAGACATCTTCTTCTTTGAGTTTAGACAGCGAGGATAGTGATGCAGAGTCATTCACCCCTAGTCAGTCAGAGAATGAGGAGTTAACACTTGACTCACCCACTTTCGGACCACTTTGGGCCGGACAGACACTTGAGAGTGCTGGCACTTGGGTATGAGATCGTATAGATGACAGACGTATTAGGGAGGATTTTCAGAGAGATCCACATGCCTTCTTTGCTTCAATTTTAGATCTAAGAACTTTTCAAGAGGCATCGAGGGTACCTAAGTGGGATAGTGCTATGGAGGAAGAATATTCTTCCTTAATCAAAAATCACACTTGGGATTTGACTTCACTTCCTAAGGGAAGAAAGATGGTTCAATGTAGGTGGATATATCAGATCAAGTTTGTAGCAGATGGGTCAGTTGATAAGTACAAGACATAATTGGTTGCTAAGGGGTTCTCATAGGTGGCAAGCATTGACTACTCAAAGACCTTTTCACCCATTGCAAAGATGACTTCTATCTGACTCACCTTGGCTATTACCACAACACATGGTTGGGATGTGCATCAAATGGATGTGAAGAGTGCCTTTCTTCATGGAGACCTAGAGGAGGAGATATATATGGAGCAACTGCCAAGATTTATTCAAGATTCTTCCTTAGTATGAAGACTTAGGAAATCTTTCTGTGGCCTCAAATAGGCCCCTCGAGTATGGTATGCCAAGATGGATTCCTTCCTTCTCACAGTGGGTTTCACTAGGTGCCATTCTGACCCCAATGTCTACTTCTTGTGGCAAGATGATTCACTCCTAATTTTGGTTCTATATGTTGATGACCTTTTGATCACCAAGAGTTCTTCATCAGCTATTGCAGTGGTGAAGGCATCTCTTTAGGATAGATTTGACATGATATACTTGGGTTTGTTGCACTACTTCCTTGGCATCAATATCTCACAGTTAGATTCAAGGATTTCTCTTACGTAGCCTAAGTATGCTCTTGACCTATTGGCTTAGTTTCAGATGGCTGATTACAAGCCATCTCTGACTCCCTTTCTATCAGGAGTCAAGCTTAAGGCTAACTATTCTTCACCATTGGTTGATGCTACTCCGTATCGACAACTTGTTGTTAGTCTCATCTACTTGACTCACACCAGGCTCGACATATCATATACAGTGGGACTTGTCTCCATATTCATGTAAGAACCTCATGAGCTACATTGGAAAGTAGTTGAGAGGATCTTGCATTACATATAGGGTTCACATAGATATGAGATTCATTACAAATTTAGCATAGCGGTTGACTTGGTTAGATATATAGATTCAGACTGGGCTGGCAATTCAGAGACTTGCAAGTCCACTTGTGGTTATAATTTCTCTCTAGGTTTTGGTCTTATCAGTTGGTCTAGCAAGAAGAAGAATGCTATTGCTATATCATCCATAGAGGTAGAGTACAAGAGATCTATTAATGCAACTACTAAGCTTATTTGGCTTTAAGGGATACTTTTTGAGTTTGGCATTCCTATTAGGTAGCCCACCATCATTTATTGTGACAACCAAACTACCATTTAGATTTGTAGGAATCCAGTTTAGCACTAGTGGGCCAAGCACATAGAGATTCACATGCATTTCATTCGAGAGCTTATTCATAGTCAAGTCATTAACTTAATCTTTTCCCAGTCTTCAGAGCAGGTTACAAACATCTTCACCAAACCTTTCACCGAGAGCAAGTTCATTCATTTATGAGCTCTTCTTGGGGTGCAGTCTACATCTATAGTAGCATGATCTTCAGGGGGGCCTTCTAGCCTCTTCTTTTCTTTATGTCTCTCTTTTGGGAGGGAGTTTTTTCCTATAGGTTTTCTCCTTTTCTCTATCTTATGGGAGATTGCATTTGTACATTGGTACCTCATCAGGCCTAGTTACCAGGACCCATTTTATATTTTCACACTGCCCACCTAAGCTGTGCTTATGGCAGGTATTAGTGTAGTTTTTTATTTTTCCCTACTTTTTAATTAGGGAAATTGTATTTTTGTGCATACTTGGAGTTTTCCTACATTTTTGGGATAGGCTAGCTTATGTGGGATGTGTGCCATAGATGTGTCATAGGTGTCATAAGTAGCTCCCTTGATGGGAGTTACTTCTCTATTCTTAGCACCTTATCACCACCTTTCATGGAGGAGTTACAGTCTATTCTTGGGGTGCCTTAGACCTTTTATGGAGGAGTTACTTACATGCTCTCCTATATGTATTCTTCACTTTGGCCATCTCATGTTAATCAGATTTTGGTTTTCTCTATTTTGTCTTGTGTAATTTATCTTCTTTTATAATTTCAAATTGCTTTAGTATCTATGTGGTGTGCACTTTCTTTATCTCATGTGATCATGTCTCCATTGCATTCACATTATCTAGATTCTGGCAAAAACCCTAATAATAGATGATCAATGGATGAAGGTACAACCAAAAAAGGGTAGAAAAAGTAGATGTAGGAGATGATCAGAAATATACTAGTAGACTGATTAATTAAAATGCCAAAAAATTTGAAATAGATAAACAAGTTGCAAAGGGTACCCAAATAACCCTCTAAGAATTCCCAAACACCAAAAAATGAAGATTATATCGTAGAATATAAGGGGTTTAAATAAAACTAAGAAATAAGGATTGGTAATAATTATTGTTTCTAGGCACAAACCTAATATTTTTATCCTCTAGGAAACCAAGATGTCTGACGATAAGATTTTTAAGAATAAAGTTAATATTTGGGATAAAGCTATAAGTCTCATTAGTATCTCTAGAGGTTCTTCTAATGGGATGAATATTTTTTGGGACCCCCTAGTCCTGTAGGGGATGCTACTATTAAAAGCTAATTCACATATTACTATTTATTTCAAATATATTCAAAATAAAGTGGAGTGGGTTCTTGGTCTCTATGAATTGGGATATACAATTCAATAGTTCTCTATCCTCTTTTCCCAAGGTCAGTTTTAATCATAACCCCTTGATTTTCACTAAAGATAAGATGTCCAAACTAAAGAGTAGTCCTTTTAGATTTGAAAAAATGTGGTTACCCCATCCATATTTATTTTATTCTTTTAAGAAGTGGTGGAATTTTCTAGTTCAAGGATCAGCTATGTTCATCCTAGCTATGAAACTCAAACATGTCAAGTAAAAACTTAAGATATAGAACAAATAAGTTTTTGAGAGTATTTTCACCCAAAAGATTAATTATAACAAGAGTTACATATGATTGAGGAGGAAATTAATGATTTTAGTTCCACCCTTTCCTCTCAAGTTAAAAAAGGGAACTTATAAGTTTATTTCACAACTAAGGAATAAATATTTTGGCATCAAAAATGTAGAAAAATATGGCTTAAGGAAGGCGATAGGAACACAAAGTACTTCCATCACTCAACTTCAATAAATCACCAGCATATAATTTTTTTAGAAATTAAAGAAGATGGGGTACTATATAAAAAATAAAAAGATATTAAACTACAAATTATTAACTTTTATAGGAATCTTTTGGCTCTCATCCCCTCCTAAGATTCCTAGCTTGAATAATAGGTTATAAATCTCATTCAAGGGGTTATATCCCAAGAAGGCAATGCTTATATTATTTATCTTCCCTCTAATGAAGACATTAGATCCATTGTATTCTCTTTGAAATGAAATAAATTCCTAGGCCTAGATGAATTTCCTCCTTTATTTGGGTTTTTTGGGACATTATATAGAATTAAGTCTATCTAGCAGTGACTAAATTTGTAAAATCTAGAACAATAATTCAGTAATTTAACAACACCTTTCTAGTCTTGATTCTTAAGAAACATGAAATGAACTAGTTGAAGGATTTCAAACCTATCAGCCTGTGTTTCACCTTCTATAAGATCTACACCAAAGGTTTGGCCTTAAAAACTCAAATGCTTTTTGACAAGTTAATAGTGGAACAACAAAGGGCATTCATTTTTGGAAAATGGATATCAGAAGGTATTATCATTATATATTAAACTATCCACTCATTGTCAACTCTTCTAGATAGGGAATATTCCTCAAGCTCGACATGAACAAATATTATGATAGGGTTTCATGGATTTTTCTTGACAAAGTCCTTCAAAAGTTTGGGTTCAATCAAGTGGTAAGGAATCTAATCTCTTCCTATATTTATTCCCCCATGTATTTGGTCATTATTAATGGGGTTCCCAAAGGATTTTTTAAAATAAGCATAGATCTTCATCAAGGAAACCCTCTATCTCCCTGCCTATTTATTTTGATGGCCGAAACATTGAGAAGAATCATTGATACTACAAATTCTCCTATAATTATTAAGGTAATTAAGGTGGCCCCTAAAAATAGACCAGTAACCCATCAAAAATTTGAGGATGATACTCTGATGATGGGAGAATCCTCAGTATCAAAAGCAAACTGTTTCAATAAAATTCTTGAAATCTATGAAGCAGTGTCAAGAAAATGTGTTAACTTCCTTAAAAGTTCTCTATTTTGCATCAATACTCCACCTACTTTATAGGGGAAGATTTACAAGATACTTGGGTATGTAATAAATAATCTCCCTTCTTCCTACTTGGGTATCCCCCTATTTTAAGGCAATATGAAACTATATATTTAAAACCCACTAATTGATAGGATTTAGAAGAAATTGGCTAGATGGAAAGGAAACCTACTCTCTCAAGCTGGTGAGTTGAAATTACTTAAAATCTTCTTGTAGAGTATCCCAATTTATTTTATGTCCTTATTTGATATTCTAGGTAAAGTGGTGGATTAAATAGAGTAATTACATAAGAAAATCCTTTGGAGGGGGATGGAAGATAGATTTAGATTTCCCCTTATATTTTTTGAAAAAACATGTTTACCTAAAGGGAAAGGGGGTTTGGGCCTTAGGAGGGTGAGTTCTATGAACCAAGCTCTCCTAGAAAGACAAGGATGGAGGGTCATAAAGGAAGACAACCAATGGATGAGGATTATCAAAGCCAAATATCTAAATTCTAGGGAGGGTTTCTATTTTCTTATTGAAGAAGGACCTATTAATGGGTCAGCTTTTTGGAAATCCATGTGTAAAGGAAAGGATATTCTTAAGAGAGGTATAAAATGGAAAATAGGTAGAAGTAATAGAGTGGATTTTTGGGATGACATATAGATTAATCAGTTGCTATTTGGATCCTCTCAAAATATCATAGGACTGAGAGGTCACTTCAAGGAGGAAATAAGACACAAAGTGTGCAATTATTGGTAGGAGGTTGATGGAAGAAAAAGGTGGAAAATCCTACTTAAATAAGATTTGAATCAATAATAAACTATTTTTATCTAGGAGTTAAACAACCAGGTTTAGAATACTCACATCAGTATATTTCCCAAAGATGATGACCTTATTTGGATGGCCAATCCCAGTGGTCAATTCTTGGTCAATTCTAACTATCAATCTTTATGGGACCAAGAATATTAGGAGTAAAATTGAAATATATTATGGATAAAAAATTGACTCTAAAAATTAATATATTCTATTGGTTGGTTGCCAAAAGTAAATATTAACAGTGGATAACTTAAAGAAAAGAGGATTCTCAATTCCTAACAGGTGTATTCTTTGCATGAAGGAGACTAAATCTTCTGATCATGTCTTCCTTTTTTGTCTCTTCACCTCTTCCATTTTTCAATATTTTCAATTTCTCTAATTCCTCTTGCATATTACCTAAATCCATATAGGATTTTATCTATCAATGAGAGGCACCTTAGGATTACCCACCCTTGAAATTTTGGTGAGGATTAACTCTTCCTCGTACTTTTTGGGAAATCTAGAAATCCATAAATTCATCCATCTTTGACAACTTGAATCCCAGCTCCATTACCACTTTCAAGAGGATAATGACAGCTATCAAAGAGAATTGGTTAGATTTTTCTTATTCTTTTGGTGACTTCCCTCCTCTTTACTTTTCTTAGATCCTCCTATCTCTAAATCTAGTGATCCCTGGTCAAAATCAAAAGTAGACTATTGATAGATCATTGATAAAGTGGATTTGCCCTCTGATTTTAAGGTATAAACTAAATTTTGATGGAGTGATGAAAGGGAATATTTATCTAGTAGGTTATCTAGGATTCTAACATAATGCTCTTAGCAGCATATGCAAGGCCTTTAGGGATTTAAACTAACCATTTAACAAAATCCACCACAACCTAGTGGAGGATCAAGCTTATTGTTAATATGGGGTTAGAAAACCTTCAGGTGGAAGGTGATTTGATGAATATTATCAATTGTTTGAAGGGCACCTCACATTCTTCCTAAATGATTACCAACATAATGGAGGATGCCAAATCTCTTCTAACATTATTTAAAGGGTTGAATATTGGTCTTTTCTATAGGGAAATAAATAATAGTTTTGACAAGATGGAAAACTTAGGGGTCACACATGGCTCACTCAGTTATTGGAAAGGTAACATGGACTTCCCCAATGATGTCATGCCTATCATTCATTACAATAAAGTCCATTCCAATGTGTGATTTAATCATTATCATCATCGATAAATATAAGCTACGTGGGAATAGTAACATTATCACATGTTTGAAAATCATGATCCCCTCACACCTCAAGTCTATAAACAAGTGGGAAGGATTTTTTTTTAAAGATATTATTATTATAATGAGAAGTCTAAGTAAGGGCTTTTAAAACTTTATAACTACTTGTTCTATTCATAAAAATCCCCAAAAAGATAAAAATGTTAACATGATTGGTGATTGCGATAGGGTTAAATTGATCTCTTGCATAGAGGTCAAAGAAGATCCATATGTGTGGAAAAATATGGTGAAGGGAAGACTTTCAAATTTCATGAAAAAGATAGTCAGTCATGATGTGACAATTTATTGTGACTTCAATAGAGGATGGATGAAGAGAGAAGTTAAAATGCATGGACTAAAAATTACCATATCTAAGGAAATAATCAAAGAAGTCATAGGTATGGATTTTAATAGTGTCAAAGTTTTTAAAGATAATAAAATTAAAGAGGATATTTTTAGCATTTTTTATAGTTTTAAAAATAAAGAAACTTAAGTCTTCCACCCAAAAAGGGTTTCTTCAGGTCAACCTACTAATAAAATGGCCTGATATCTGATTATAAGTCATGAAATATATAACCCTTAAGGGAAAGCATACTATTATTTTGTCCCATCCTTTACTCTTAATCACTTCAGAGGTCATCCCATTAGCATCCATTTCTTCTTGATGAATCTCTTGAAGTTTTTGTTAATAATTTCAAGATAAACAATCGATTAACATTATCTATCAGTGACTTATTTTTTTAATTGTCAAAAGGGGGGAACCTATATGGAGTAAAGTAGTCTCAAAGGATATCCATATCCATAGAGACCAAAAGGATTCTGATAGGGCCAGTGAGGATTTTTTAGAACCCGAAGAGGGGAAGACAAAGGGGTTAGGTGAAGAAAATGCTATGGGTGATTTCCACCTTGGAGATAGTTAGAAGGGTATACCTGTGTATGTTAACCCTATTTCTAGCATGGGTCATTTTTATTTTAAATTTAATCTAACTAATGAAATATATAAATCTTTATAAAAGCTCCAAACCAAGATGGTTGTTCAGAGGATGTTGAGCTCTAAAATCTCTAATGAATTTGACAAGTTGAAGGCATTATTATTACCAGGGGATTTTTACACAGGGAAGGGAAACAACCAAAAAGAGGAAGATGAGAATGTGGGTCAGTCCCCATAATTTAAAAAAATAGTCAGAGCAAAGGAGGAGAAGAGGATAGGAGAAATAGAGGATAGGATAAGGTAGAAACTAGAAACACATGGATTAAGAGGAAAAAAGAAGATATAAAACCTTTATAAGACATTGATAATCTAACCAGAGGAAGGGAAAAGCATAAAAAATAATAATGGGACTAGTAAGTTGGTTCTTTACTTGGAGTTGGAAGACTTGAATTAGTAATTTCTTGGTTTTTGGTTTTTTACTATATTTTTTTCAAGATTTTAGCATCGGCCTAATCATGGTTCTTATTAGTTTCTTGTTTTTTGAGTCTTAGTAATCTATTTCAATTTTTGTCCTTCTAATTATAATTCTCTATTTTTAGGCTTTTCTTTGTAATGGGCATGAGATCCTTAACCTGTATGTTTAACCTATCTAATAAAAATTTGTATGATCCTTAAACATTTTATTAGCATCACACAAATTGAGGAAATTCCCAAGAAACTTTTAGAAAAATTAAGAACCTTACTTTTGACTTCATCCTTAGTTATAACTTTGTACATGAAACGATGATTTGAGAGCATCAATAAGCTTGTGAAAAGGTAGAAAAAATCACTTGACTCCAAATTCAAGTGCGATGCCCTTCACTAAGCTAATTCTCAAATTTGTTATATATTCATTTCTACTTCCTAAGCATGATCAAAATAAACAATCTAATCCCAATCGTCCTACTTCCACTAATATTATTGAAACCACAGTTAATCCTAACTCTTCTAGTGATGAAGAGAACCTAGTCAACATTAACAACATAAAGTACATAATATTTTATATTTATCCTTATCCTCATGTGACTTATACTCTTTATAATAATTATAGAATAATTTATGATACCCTTCTATCTCATTTTATGGATGTTAAGTATGAGGAAATCATCACTTCTTTATTCCAAGTACATTAAACAATCCAATGCAGTTATCTTCTTTCATCATTGTACCAAATACATCATCTAACTTGATGTACTTTGTTAGTAATTTGTTCCCTAAAACCATTGTACTGATTAGACTGATATAGTTATCCATTTTTAAGTTTAAATATATTACATCAATCAAATTGATACAATCAATTTTTGATACTAGTTCTATCCCAACTACATATTCCAACTTGATGCAATTGATTCATATCACTAATTATATTTTTACTACATTGACCAAGTTAATACAATCTGATTCTAAAGTTTTTATGTAATAAACTATATTAGACAAGCTGATGTAGTCTATTCTCCCCAACCTATTTGTATTGATTGAGTCAAGACCAAATAATGCGTTTCTTAACCAATATTGGTTCAGATCAACTCATTTTAAAATTGATTACTTTTGAATTATACACCTTTCTTTCATTATATCTAGCTCAAATTGGATTTGATGAATGGGATCCTGTTGAATATATTTCCATGTTCCCTTCTCAAATTTTATTATTTGAGCTTATGAGGACTTATCCATGTCATCATAATAAATTGATCCATCTTATATTTCACATGAACATTCCTCAACCATCATCTATGGCGAAAGAAGCTACCTTTCTTTCATCTAAGGATATTATCTTAAAATAGTTGAAGATATATTGATTCAAATTTATGAAACCACAAATGATTCTCTTTCACTTAAGTTTCTTATTAATTCTATGATCCCTGATGAAATCTTATGTTATGGGGATGATCCTTCTCTTTTCATAAGTTTCTAAGTTGGTGACATTTGTTTCAAGCATGACTTGATTTATGAAGGGTCTATCACCTATTTTTTCTCCCTTTAGTTCATCAAAACCCTTGGATACTTTGAGTGAAACCTTAATTCTACCCAAAGCATGTGAAAAGGATTGTTAATCACACAACACATTAAGGTGGGGGGGGGGTGAATCAATGTGATTTAAAGCTTTACTTTATTAAAATTAATGTCTGCAATAAAAACATTCACACAAGATCTATCTATTAAAAAACAAAATATTTACATGGAAAACCCTCTCTCAAGAAAAACCACAAAGAATAGCTTCTTGGATCTACCATCCAAATCTAAACTCAAAATAAAAAATCTTTTACAAAATTTATATGTACCAACTTACTTGGAGACACCAATCCCCATCACCAAGCACCAACTTAGAAAGAGACACCAACCTCTTCTTTATAAAGCACTAACCTCCACTAAAATAATATTTTGGCACATTATTGTTGCTTTATCAATGAATGATGAAAAATTCAATCTTCTCTCTTCTCCATGAAAATCTTCTTATATTTAAATGATAGATATAATTAATTCTTCACACATTTATCTACCTTATCTTCTCCTCATATAGACTCTAATGCCTCTTCACAAGGAAGGTGACCTCTCCAAAAGACACTCATACACCAAAAGAGGCATTTTTTCATTTATTTATTTTAACTAAGGGGTATGATTTCCAAAAGGGGGTCAGCCTATAGAGTTTTAATCAAAGTCAACCTAGTTTAAGAGAATTGGCTGTTTGTGGTCATTGATTTCTACAAATATAATTATTTTTAAATTAATAATAATCACATTAACATAATTATTTAAATAATAAATCCTTTGACATCAATGACAGTATTTCAATCATCTCCCCCTTTGTCATTGATGGCAATCTTGTATATAAATAATATATGGATCTTATCCTTGATGAAAATCTCCCTCTTGCTACAGATCTCCTCCTTTTCTTCCCCTTTGAAATCAATGGAAAAGGGAATTACAATACAATCATAATGTATATCACCAAAGTATCCATGGAGCTAAAAATAATAATGCAAGGATGAGCTCACCCTAAATTTATGCTTATCTTGAAGAATTTGATAACTAGATGAAATATGGATCACTCCCAATTTATACCTTAAAAACTCAAAAGTTTATTTTGGGGGGGATTCATGAATATATTTTATATCCATTTCTTTATGGCAATGCATTCTACAATTACATGCTATTCTACAACCTATTCTCTCAAGAAGTGATACTTGATAGGAATATGTTTTGTCCTAGAGTGTATAACTGGATTCTTTGAAATATTTATTACACTAGTGTTATCATAGAGTATTGAGATTCGATGATCATGATCTATATTGAAATATTTAAATGTCTACTTCATCTAAATAACTTGTGTAAAACATACCACTGTTACTATATATTTTACCTTCATCATGGATAAAGAAACATAAGCCTACTTTTTGCTTAACCAAGACACTAGATTGTTGGCAATAAAGAATGCTCCTCTACTCGTACTATTTCTATCATAAACACTACAGCCCAATCTACATATATATATTCTATTAGAGTGAAATATTCACCTCTTGGATACCAAAACCATAATCCAAAGTGCCTTTTAGATATTTGAATATTCTTTTGACATCTTGCACATGAGTTTCTTTTGGTGCTACTTGAAACCATACAGCTAAACCTGCAACTTTCATGATGTCTAGCCTAGATTTTGTGGTGTATATTAGGCTACCAATCATATATCTATAAAGTGTTTGAATTTCTTTAGAAGATTCATCATTTTTACTTAACTTACATCATATAACCATGGGTGTGTTAATTGGTGTGCAATCTTCCATTCTCAACTTTTTCAACATCCCTTTGATATAGTTTGTGAGATAAATAGTCCTTTGTTAGATTGAGAAATTTTTAAACCAATAAAAAATGATATTTCTCCTATCATGGACATATAACACTTTGTTTACATGTTCGCTAAAACTTCTTGGGACATTTTTTTCTATCTCCTCTAAAAATGATGTCATCCACATAAACCACAAAAATCAATTTATTTCACCTTCAGTCTTGATGTAGAGATTACTATTAGTGACTCCTCTTTTGTGTCCTTTTTGTTTTAGGTATTTATCAGGTCTTGAATAACAGGATCTGGGGGCTTGCTTTAGCTCATAGAGTGCTTTCTTCAACCTACACACATAATCCTTATTTTTTTAATAAAAGAAAACCTTTTGGTTGTTCAATATATACCTATTCATCTAACCTACCATTGAGAAAAGTAGATTTGACATCCATTTGATAAAATTTAAAATTATTAAAACCAACATATTCTAAAAAATATCTAATGGCTTCTAGTCTTGTAACAGGGGCAAAGGTTTATTCAAAATTAATACCTTTAATTTGATCATATCTTTTACAAACTAACCTTGCTTTATTCCTTGTCACTTAGCCATATTCATTTAGATTATTCCTAAACACCCACTTGATACCAATCACATTATTATCTTTTGGTCTTAGAATGAGTTCAAAAGTATCATTCTTCTCAATTTGATTCATCTCTTCTTCCATAGTAGTAATCAAATGCTTGTCATTGCTAGCTTATTAAAAGTTTTTAGGCTTTATTTTAGATAGTAAAGAGAAGTTTACTTTTTTAGATGCACTCACTAATCTTATTCTACTTTTCACCCTAGAATATATATCATATTCTTCTTTTTCCTTGTAGTCTAGTTCTTCTAAACAGTAATTTACTTGTACCCTCTATTTTTTAGGTCTTATTTCATCCATTCTTACACTGACACTTTCTACAATATTTTTTAGGATTTTATTATAACATATATGTGCCTTACTTCTTTAGAAATATCTAAGAAAAATACCTTCATCAGCTCTAGAGTTAAACTTTCCCAATTCTTCATCATCTCTTTTGATGTATCACTTACTCCCAAACATGTTGAAGTATTTAAATGATGTTGGTCTACATTTCCATATATCATACGGTGTTTTACTATTGTTTACTCTAATTTTCCTCTATTTAAAATGTATACTATGGTGTTAACTGCATCTCTTCAAAAATGATCTGATAGCTTTAGATTTATTTAACATTTTTCTTTCCATATTTTGAATAGTTTGATTCTTACTTTATACAACTCAGTTTTTTAATGGAGTTATTACATCTAAAAAATGTATTTTTATACCATGATACTCACAAAATTCTTCAAATTCATTTGGGAGTAATTGACCTCCCTGATCTGATCTCAAACACTTGATCTTTGAATTAGTTTTATTTTCAACCAAGGCTTTAAAAACTTTAAATTTCTCATTTTTTCTTTTAGAAAAGTGACCCATGTCATTATAGAATAATCATCAATGAGTAACATGAAATAACTCACCTTATATGCTTTGTGTTCTTGTAGGCCCATATTGGTATGTATGGATTAGTTCCAATGGATTATTTTTTTATTACTCCTTTGATTTAAAACTTGCCCTTTTCTATTTCCCATGTTGACATTACTTTCAAAGATTATTTTAAGGTTTTGTAATTTTTGGCATCTTACAGGTTGTTTGGTGCTAATTTTAATGAAATTTTCAAATTTTGTATGGCCCATTGTTCTATTCCATATTTAAATTTCATCAATTTGACTCATATATCATTTTTATCCCTTAACTTCATTGAGTATATATAGGCTATTTTTTGTTTTATTAGCATCTACAGCTAGTTTTCATTTATTTGCCTTCCTAATCTCACACCCTTGAGCATAAAATGTGAGGATGTGTCCTTGATCACACATTTGACTAACACTTAGAAGATTATGATTCAAAACTTCAACATACAAGACAATTTTTGTTTTTGTCTTCCCATTGTGAAGACTAAGAGTACCTTTTCCAGCTACTCTTGTTGTATAATTATCTCTAAATTTTATAGTGCCTTCACTTATTTCCTTCAAAGATAGAAATTTGATCTTGTCTCTAGTCATGTGACTTGAGAACCCACTATCAATGTACCATTTCTTCCCTTCATCTTGTGCATGAAATATTTTTTGCACAAGCACATATTTCTCATCCTCCTGATTATCTTCTTCTTGCTTCATTTTCTAGATTTTTGTAAATTCTCTTTTCTATATAGCAAGATCATCCATTTTATTGTCTTTTCTAGGAGGGTTTATAAAATTACTTCTACAAAAATGTGATATATGTACATAGTTATTATACTTATAACATACAATAATATTCTCATTATAATTTTATAAAGGGATAAATGAGTTATAATTTATACTTAAAAATCCATAATCACTTATGCCATTTTACCATGCATACCTATTTCTTGCATGTGTCTTACACTACATTTATTTATGCCCAAATTGACTACATAAATAATAATAACCATAAAAATAACTTGGGTACTTGATCATATTAAATTGCCTTGGAGGGAATTATTTTCTAAAAATATTAATGGGGATATACTTACCTTTATTTTCTTTGTGAGGAGTATCATACTCTTTCTTCTTGTCACTTCCACCACTCACAAACCCCTTGAGTACATTTTCATAGTTCTTGGGCTTCTCTCCATATACTTTCTTTGGTGTTTCTATATTTTTTGAAATCTGACCTTCTTTAATGATATTTTGGTTTCCTTCATAGCCAAGACCATACTTAATGAATGGTGACCTTTGGAAATTTAGTATGTCACCCAAAATTTTGGTAATATTTTCAAAATTTAATATATTTTTTCAACTGAGCAATTATCTTCTCCAATTCTTTTCTTAAAACAACTACTTCAAATTCTATATTTTCACAATTATCTTCCTTTATCTTTAGTTTGGCTCTCACCACCTGATCTACCCTTTTTTATTTTTTTAGTTGAGTTTTAAGGCTAATGATAGTCTTTTCTAATTCCTCAACACTTTGTGACATTCCTCAACACTTTGCGACATTCTCATTTTTAAAACATAATCCTCTTATTCATATTTTTAAAGCTATAATTTTTATTTCAAATTTCTTTATTAAGCACCTTTATCTCACTTAAATCACAAATGAGTTCTTCTTCAAGATATACTTCTCCTACATCTTCTTCCTCTTCTAAATATAGTTTTTATTTTCCTTGTCTTACCAAGGTGTCTTAACTTGTAGAGGCATCACTTTTTATTTCTATAGCCATGAAAAGGGTTCCTTCTCTATAATTGTTTGATTTACTTTTGTCACTCTCTTGAATTGAGTTACTATCATTTTAGGAATAGAGACTTATCTTATGTTTATCAAAGAAATGCTTATATCCATTTTCTCTTGAATTTTTCTTGTATTGATGAGGTTTACTCTCCTTATTTTGCCTTTCCTCATTATGATTTTCTACATCATCACTATCATCCTTATGTGGACACTTAGCATCAAAATGTCCTATTTTACCACAATTAAAAAATTTGAAATTAGATTATCTTTGTATTTATTGGATCCTTTCTTAATATTTATTACAAAAAGGGGCCCCATTTTCATCTTGTTGATCATTGATGCTATTACTTGATTCAAGCTATTTATTCTTCACTTTATTTGAAGCTTTAAAATTTACTTCCTTTTTTGATGGCTTCTCTCTTTAAGTTTTCTTTTCATATGTCATGAGGATCCCATGTAGCTCTTCCATTTTTAATGAGTCTAGGTCCTTTATTTATTCAATTAAAAAAACTTTTGCATCAAATCTCAAGGGAAGTGAGTTTAGCACTTTTTGAATGATCATGGATTATTCAAGTTTTTTACTAAGCCCTCTGATAGTGTTGACAATTTCATCCACATGAAGAAGATAGCCTAAAACATTTTATTCATATTTCATCTTCAAGCTCTTAAACTATCTTCTGAGTTTGGAGACTGGCCTTGTTCACCTTGTTATCACCTTCATTGATGTTCTAAAGTTTGTTCCAGATTTCCTTTTTCAAGTCACATTACATTCCCTTGACAAATACTGATTCTAATAGGCCATACAAGATGACATTCATGGATTTGGTATTATTCTCAATAGTCTTATTTTTGGCTTGATCCATAGGTGGAGTTGATGGAACATTATAACTAGTCACTATGGATTTCCAAATATCAAAACCAAGGGCCATTAAATAGGTTTTCATCCTTATGCTCTAGAATGAATAGTTTGTTCTATAAAATAATGGAGCCTTACTTGTGGAGAAAACTTCTTGTACATGATGACTAGCCATGTGTTCTCTCGAGATCTACCTTATAGTGGTTAGATTATTTTTGAAGGAACCACTCTAATACTAATTATTAAACACACAACACAATAAGAGGGGGGTGAATTAATGTGATTTAAAAATTTAATTTCTTAAAATTAATTTCCATAATAAAAACATTCACACAAGATCTATCTATTAATAAACACAAGATTTACACAGAAAACTCTCTTAAGAAAAACCACAAAGAAAAGTTGCTTGGATCTACCATCCAAATCCAACTTAAAATAAAAATTCTTTTACAAAATTTTTAGGCACTAACCTACTTAGAGACATCAATCCCCACTACTAAGCACCTACTTACCAAGAGACACCAATATCTTATTTATGAGGCATTTAACTCCACTAAAACAATATTTCACCACACTATTGTTACTTTATCAATGAATGATGGCAAATTCAATCTCCTCTATTCTCCATAAAAGCCTACATATACTTGAATGATAGAAATAATTAATTATTTACACATTTATCTAATTTATCTTCTCCTTATATATAATCTAATACCTCTTCAAAAGGAATACAAAATCTCCAAAAGACACCCATACACCAAAAGAGGAATCCATTCATTTAATTTTTTAATTTAACTAAGGGGCACAATTTATAAAATGGGGTCAACCTATAGAGTTTTAATTAAAGTTGGCTTAATTTAAGTCAATTGGCCCTTCCTTCATAGATGCTTAAACACAAGTTATTGACCTTTTTATTTATGGGCATTTGTTTATACAAAGATAATGTTTTTTCCATTAATGATAATCACGTCATTATTTCAATAAGAATTCCTTTGACATAAATGACAATATTTCAACAAGGATATGATAAAAGGTAAATGACTCATCTAGGTTGTGTTTGAATTCCTACCACAGTCCATCCTATCATAGTTATAATTAAGGTCATGATATTTAACATTCCATTATCTTATAACATCTTACTTGGTTTACCCTAAACTCATCACATGATGGTAGTTACCTCCTCTATAGGCCATTATGTTAAGTTTCCCCATATGGGTGATATATACAAGATCCAAGATGATACCAACCTTTGTAATTTTAAACAATTCCAAGATTGTGGCATATTCAAAATACATACAATCGAGCCTTTACCTAACACTCCCTTTAGATAACATTAATGCTTAAATTATCCTATCAATTATAACAAAGGTTGTAATGGTCACCCCAAGCTTGTGAGCAACATACCACCTAACCTTTTAGATTTTGATGATGATCAGCCTGATGAGATTATCTTTAAAATAAAAACATCAGACCTCCATTATAAAATCATAGGTTAGTTGCCTCACATTTTATCAAGATCTAAGATATTATAGATGGTAAACCCTAATTAGACAAATTATTATGAAAAATTAGAATGCTACATATATAAAATAGATGAAATAAACTAATTTAGAACTTACTAAATTTGGAAATATGCTAATTGAGGAAATTACTAAAGAAAATACAAAATTATTCAAAAAATTAAGATATAAACTATATCTAGGGATGAAATTGATATGGAGGTTGTCTTGACTGAGTACATATTTAGAAAATGACTTTGTAGTATTTTTGGATAGGAGCACTATAACTAGACATAAGAGTAATGTGTTGTTGTCTATAGCGAGCACTAATGTCTAGTATGTGGTAAAAATATGATATTTTTATGGTAGTTTTACCCTTTTTCCATATGTTATACAAATTGTTTAAAATCTTATAATCCATTATGAAAACCATTATCTATCTTATTTTCACTTGTGACCCTAACTCAATAAAACAAGAGGAAAAAATTAATCACAAGTAAAAAGAGATTAGTAGTTGAATTTATACTTTATCTCAAACCCCATATGTTAAGTACTACCTACATATTCAATAGAACAAGAGGAAAAATATAATCACAAGTAAAAAAGGGAAAGTAGTTGAATTCATACTTTATCTCAATACTCTTAATAGGGATAAAACTCCATGTAGTTTTCCCATGTTATCATGGTATGTGTGAAAGATTGGTGAAAATGCTAGATGCTAGTGTAATTTTTGTGTGATTAAGTGCTTAAAATGTGAATTTTAACCTTATAAGTGTATTTATACTTTAACTTAGGGATACTAGGGTTGTATGTAATCATAGTTGAGAGAAATACAAAATTTTCTCTTAATATGCAAATAGAATTTTGGTGCTTTCAATGTGAAATCTTATTGTGTGAAAAATGAATTGAAATGTGTATTTATAATGATAGTAAAATAATTACATAAGATGGGGTTTTCTAAACCTTTAGGATGACCCATTACATGAATTTAAATTTGGGAAAATAGTATTTATTTGGTGGGAGGACATGAGCAGTTGTCCAATTGGGAATCATTATCCACGGGGCATAAATAGTTGATATGAATGTAAGGAACATTACTTGTGTGCACCTAAATTGTTTTTCATGATGAAGGAAATTATGGGGGTCATTGGTTTTATTATAGGGATGGGTCATTCTCAAAAAAAAAATGAAAGAAAGTGGTCAAAAGTCCCTATAATGAGGTATGAGTTAAGTGTGTAAAATGGGTGGTCACAAGTGCATTGTTTTAGATTAAATTTAATTATTGTGTCTTCACCTCCTTCCTTGTGACCTTTTTATCAGAAGAATATAATAGATGAGTTTCTTAAATCTTTGTTCATTCTTAATAAGTGATTCCCACTCTTCCTCTAGTGACATAGTGGTCAAATCCATTTATATAGATATTCATACACATGATTATGATGATGATTATTCCCTTGGTGACCCATAATTTGATGGATATGATCAAGTTAAGGATGTGGATATCCAAAATTATCAATACTCTTTTGATCTCCCCTAAAATCCATATTCATCTTCTTATTTCATTAATTTAATTCATATTGTTCACTCTCCTTCTACTTTACTTGATGTTAATCCTTCTTTGGTTAATGTTCATAGGTCAGAGATGGAGCAAATTCTATTTTCTTCATGTAAATTATTAGTTAATTTTGATCTTATTTAGAGCATCATCATTGATTATTCTATGATTATACCATACTAGTTTTACATACTTTCTAATCCTTCAAGCATGCTTCCTCCTGAGATGTTGGCTACAATAATATGATCCACACTGAGATAGACTCATAAGGAAGTAGTTACAACACCAATTATTGAATCTAACCTTATATGCTTTGATAATGATGTCTTATTTTACCAAGTTTAAGATAGATCCTAGTATGCCTCTCCACCTAAGTCAAATGCAGTTCCACACCCACCCACCCAAGAAGATGAGTTGTGCAGTGAGTTTTATAAGAGATTTGATCATTAGGCTAGAGATTATCAAGTGTACCAAAGATTATTATAAAAGTATAAGCCTCAAGTCTTATTTACTACCTTATATAATCAACCACCTTAGGCAACTACTTAAAAGCATGTTGTTTCTTTCATGGTATGAAAACACTATTCAAACCATAGTTAAGCCCTTCGATAATACCTAGATGCCCTTCATCCTAAAGTAACCCAACTTTATCGTGTCTTGAACAAGTCACCTATGAATATATCACTAGATTACATCCCTAAACATGGGTAATTATATTTTATTTGGCATCAATGTCCTACCCATAATATGAAAATATGTAGAGCATTCTAATAACATTTTCATGAATTTTTCAGGCCTACCCCTCAACCTTATCAATAGTGCTCACATAGTCATTCTCAGATGAAGGGGAAAACTTCTCGTTAACTAGATCCTTCCAATAGATTAGATTATATTGGAAACCTAACATTGTAGGTTCTTTACATAGATTATTATTTATAGGAGGCCCCATGACCTCTTCCTTCTAGTGTTTCTACTTTCTCAATAGATCTCATCCACCAATACATACTTGCACAAATTTCAAAGAGAGTAGAGGATACTATGATTAGATCCAGATATTAGTTATAAAGAGAATTTTAAAATTTTATTGATGATGTATGTTGAGATATATCGTGACATTTTTGAGCACATATTTGAGTCATATCATATTCTTCACATTGTCATATGAGTGGATTTCATTATTATTAATTTTAGCATTTGTGATGCTTGCTTTACATATCTTATATATATCATGGTTATTTTTTTTATCACTTTAATTTTTATCATCTATGTCATAATTTTTCATTATATATCATTTTAATTTTTACCTTTATCTCTTTTATAGATCTTAGGTATCACCTTCAGGTTTTTACTTTCACGTTTATCACATTTTTGTCATTTTTTCCTTATTATTTTTGTGCTTCTTTAGCCATTATTTACTTTCTCCATATTTTGAGATAAATAATACTTTCACTAGTTCTTGTGATAGATCCCTTTTAGGTTAGTACTACTTCCTTACTGACATAAATATCAAAACATAACCCTATTCCTTTTGAAGCATTATTTTCCCTCTTTATGATCATCTATTACCATATTCATCATTGTATTATTTTTATTACATTGATGGATCTTCC
This sequence comes from Torreya grandis, assembly GCA_037957365.1. NCBI lineage: Eukaryota > Viridiplantae > Streptophyta > Pinopsida > Cupressales > Taxaceae > Torreya > Torreya grandis. The sequence continues at coordinate 2,529,967 of JARHVA010000205.1, read as the reverse complement.
ATGATCCCCATTTATCTTTTATTTCTTTCACTTGAGGGACATGTAGGTTAGTTTTAATATGTCACAATTATATATGGTAAAGTCTAGGAGCCTATAGGCACCATGGTATTCAAGTTATTTTCTCTAGTAGCCAAGCATAAGCTCTCTTCTATTAGCTACATATTTAAATCATGTTTGGTTTTGAATGACCATAAATTTGCATGTGGATCATACTTGTGTAAATAGGGTTAATAATATAGAAATGATAATGCATAAGGGTGATAATCAAATCTACAATAGGCTAATTAAATGCTAAACTTAAATACAACATATGCTAAATTTATTAAACTGAGATAGGATAAAAATATAAATTACAACTATGTTATATATGTAAATGACAAAGAAAAAATGTACTTAGTTGGTTTTAATGCTAACATAGTTATGGATCTATAATAGATAGGAAGGATATTATAAGAGGATTCTAAAATACTCACCAAATTTTGGATTGAGTATCTCAGGAGCTGTAGGCACTTGTGTTAGACTTGAATATTAGTGTCCATGCTGCTATATAAATTAAACATATGTGTCATATACATAATACCTAATACAAAAGGATGTGAACCCCTAGATGATTCTAGGTTTGACTTTGTCTTCACTCTAGTGTATTAAGCTTTAGGTTATGGATTTTTGTTCCTCATGAAATTGCAAAACCCTAGTTCTTCATCTTCATAGTGACCTTGTGAAAAATGGGTTAGTAGGATCATGGTGTCAAGCTAATCCCAAAAAACCCTATGTCAATAGGTGATACCTACATATCCACTACTTTGAAGAGGACCTAATACTAATATAATTATCCTTTAATGTGTTGGATTATGTGTGAATAAGGGTGAAATATGTGGAAAGTAATTACAATAGCAAACTAGCTTGTAACATGGAAAATTGGACTCTTGGATTGATATTTTAGTACTTCATACCTGTAGATAAGCAATCCCTAATATTAATATGGAAATAAGAATAAATAGGGAATTTTTTTTCAATTAAATTCTCTTTAGTATGAATGCCAAGTTAGGAATGAATGAGGAGTGATTGTGAATATATACCATTCTTACCAAGAAATATCTTATATTAAAGAACTTAGGCCAACCATTAGGATACATTTAATTTGAAAATTATATGAATTTAGGGTATCAAAAACCTACATTAGGGTAGAACACTAACATCAACGTAGGTGTTTGGAACTAAAACTTGTGTCCTGGTAGTTATAAAATAAGTACATTCTCAAAACTTTTAGAGGCATAAGATAAACATATTTTAATAATTATGGGAAAGATAGAAGGGGATCATCAAAATAATACTATTCAAACCAAAATATAGTCTAAGGGGCATAATATAGAATGGATGCAAGACTTTTGAAAGTGGGAAAGGTCTAGAATTGAGAAGAATATCCAAGGTATGAGTTTACCAAGTGTACAATATTGAGGTGCTATATGATCCATAAATATCATCTATATTTTCTCCTTTAATCTAGTAATGAAATTATTAGTTTAAAGGAGAATAAATACATACTTGGTTGTGTATAACACACCTTACCTTAGTATGAGCCCAAATTGAGTGACTTACTAGTGACTAACCTAAAACCAAGAGCATGTTACAATATATAATTAGTGCATATAATCTAAAATTGAAAGAATTAAAAAATTAAATTTGAAAGACCAATGTTTAGGAGTACACCTATGTATCAATGCAACCACATTACCTATTATAAATTTGATTTGAAAATATGTATCATTGTAAATATTGGAAACTAAATTAGGATAAATATATATAAATCTGGAAAGTGCATATATAAGGATGGATAGAGAGAGATTGGAAGGTACATTCCCCCAACCTTGGATAAAAGATGAGTTACCACCCAATAGTTGAGATTAACTCAATCGTGTAACCCAATCATACTTTTAACTTGGTGAGCATGAATGAATAAAGTAAATCCATCCCATAAATTTAGTGAGGTTTGATGATTTAATCAAGCCCAAACTATTAAATTTAGTAAGATTGAGTTAATTAATAACCTAAACCATACCAAAAGAGAACCAACTATTATAGTAGATTATCTCAATATAGTACATAATATTCTAACCTAATGGGTGATGATATTCCATAGAAGAGTTTTAGAATTCAAAATTGATTTGGATTATGTAATATGAGGTGCACATGTCATAACATATACACCATAGATATGTCTCATGCTGAAACTATGTATATCAATGATACTAATGTATGGAATTATACCATAAATATGTATATGAATCATATAATTGTGTGTTTTGGCCAATTTAAAAATAGTGTAAGTGTGGAGAACATACTTACAAAATATGCCCCCACTATTTATATGGATAAATCTAAAAAATGATATAGGTTCTAATGTGGAGAACATGTTTCCACACATGCCCCAACTAAATTTGGGTTTGTCAAATACTGAATAAGTGTGGAGAACATGCTTCCAAAGAATTCCCCCACTGATGCTGAAAATTGTGTCAAATGTGGAGAATATGCCTCTACAACATTCTACCACTGATATTCCCCCATTTGAGGTGAGGGAAGATAGGAACTAGTAGTCACCTCACCTTAAAAGTACAATACAACTAAATAATCTATGAATGGAACCGTGTAGCATATATAATAACATGTCTAAGTAGATGTAGAATTTAAACACATAAAAAATTTGATCACATGAAGGCATAGAATGCATGATAAATATCATGGAAATATATAGATAGAAATAGGATAAGCTAAACAATAAAATAATAACCTGCATGAGAGCACTAAAAAATAAGTCAACATATAATGATCCTAAGAGACTACAAATAAGGGGCATGTTAAAATGCCACACAATCTAAGGGATATGACTTAGTCAAATGTCCACAAAATAAATAATTACATGTTTAAATGTCCATATAATAATAAATTACGTATGAAATTGTCAAAGAAAGCAAGTAAAAGCATGGGGCCCACAAAAAAAAGGAACAAATTCAAATACTCAAACAAGAAAGACAATATCAAGGAAAGATAATCAAAGAACTGCATAAAGGAAAGCATAAACAACCAACATAAACATATCATAGTATCCCATTGATAAAATGAGTTATCAAAACATGTCAAGTGCATATCATATAAGGTACCTTGTAAAATATATAATCATGGATAAATGAATGTGTAAGTACATATAAAATCAAACATTATAATTAAAGATGATCATCAAACCATATAACCTGAGTATCAAAATCAAAGAAGAGGATGCCCCCAATGTTCACATGACATGATTAGAGGGAAAGTGTAACATATGAAATAAGAAAAGATCATGTATTTATGTATGCCTATATCACACTCAAATATAACAATGACACACATGTGTATTTAAAATTAACTGGTATTCTATCCATGAACATGAAACTAACACATATATGCCAAGGAGCCAATATAAAATGTAAATGTTGAACATATTTTTGGATTTTTGAAGTTCTAATTTTTTATGTATATCCAAAAATGTGTTATGGATCAGGAAAAGTGAAACTAGAACCCAAGAATATCATAAATGATATACCTTTGTGGAGGCCCTGTATCATGTTTTTCATATTCATATGTTGTGTAATAAATATTATCAAGATCATACCGATCTTTTTTAGTATTAGGATCATAACAATATTCTATGTTAGTAGTATAGGAAAGATGTAACTTTTTAGGTTATTCTTGAACATGTGATATATTATTTGGATTATCTATATATGAATAAGAAATTGTGCCATATTATGGTTGTGACATTTTTGGTACGGAATTATTTGTATCCATGTATACCTAAAATGTAATACCTTATGAACATTATGAGCTACACAGTTTTCATTTCTTGTATTTATATTTGATATTGTATTAGGAATAATATCACCACTATCATAATAATTTGGAAATTTTCCCTCTTATTGTTCAATGTTGACCAACAAAGGGAGCTCACATGGATTATTTTATGATGGTTTTAATATCATTGGTTTCTTTGGTAATTTCATATCATTTGGATTTTTTGAAAACTTTGGTAATGGTATTTTCTTTATTTCTTTGTTCTTTTGATCCTTCTCTTGCTTTGACTTGTCATTTAGGAAATGTATTCATAATTTGAGTGGTTTTCTTGGTTTATGTATCAATTTTATGGCAAACACTACTGATGTAGGTACATCAACTTATGAGACTCCATTTCGTAAAATTTATCAATATTGGTCTTAAGTAGGCTTTGAAGGTCATAATAAGCTTGTATATACTTGATTTTTGTTTTTAATAAGTGATATTTAGGTGTTGAAGGTATATTTATGTTCTTATGGAGGTGTCTAAATTAGTAGGTTTTCAAATCCCTACTCTTTAGAGTTTCTTTGTCACTTTCCCACCAAAATAGAAAAGTCAAAAATTTGAATATGTAATATACCTTTTTAGGGTGTTTGCCATTAGTGTAAAAAATTTAACGTAATTATATCAATTTTAATGGTATAATATGGTCCTATAAAATGTACCTAATGTTTTTAAATCCTTAACTCATGTTTAAACCATGTATGGTCAAGTGTAGAAGAGTTAAGAATTAATTGGCTAAAGTTAGCAAAATTGAGAGAGAAGTGGAACAAAATAATATTTGAATAAAAGGTGATAAAATTAATAAATACATATAAGTATATAAGTTCATGGATTATAATATATGAGAGAGGGAGACAATAAAATAACTCCAATAAACTAAAGAAAAGGAGAGAAAGTTCTGAAAACTAGTGTTTTATGAGGATGTGTAAAGTTTTGTAATAAGAAATCAATGAAAAGAATGTTTTATTGAGTTTATAAATATTTAAATAATATATCACATTTAATTTAATTTTTGATTATTTCATAACCATATTTTTTATTTTTAAGAGTACTTTAACATGTTACAGGCTTAAAGAATAAAACATGTTCTTGCAGTCAATAAAACCTATAGGTACAATCAATAAATAAGTTTTTTAATCCACCTTTAAATATTTTTCAAAGATTGAAATTTATTGAAATAATATATATTTATTAATAATAAATTTAAAATTTTAATAATTATAAAATGATCTATAAAATTCAAATTAGACATTTTTGAATGCTCTTGGCCTTACTAAAAAAACTAGGGTTTTTACAACACTAAAACTTCCATATCTCAAAAGTGAACTATGAAAATTGGATGAAAATATGTGCATACATGAATATTTATGTTTATGAATTTTTAAAATTGATTTAAATTTTTTTATAGGTCTGTACCTCAAGTTATAAGCAAAACTTAGACTTGCAGTTTTAAAGACAAGGCTAAAACCCTATTTGCAACACTAAAATCACCATTACAAGAAAAAAATGCTCAAAATGACTTAAATTTTTATAATAAGGAGTATTAATATTTAAATTAAGTGTTAAATTTTTTTTAAATTTTATTTTAAAACTTAATAAAAACTTATCCTAAAAACATAATCAACATGCCTAATTCGTAGGCCTAAAAAATCTTGTTTTAGCATATTCTAAATTTTCAAGTAAATACAAAGCTCAAGATAAATTTTATAAGTTGTAATAAAATTATATGAGTTTTATAAACAATTCTTATCCTAATAAATATTTTTTTATCTTAATTTGTCATAAATAAAGTTAATTAGGCTTCTAGGCCTAATTTCTCAATCTAGTAAGTTGCAAGTTTGATCATCTTCCTTAGTCTTCTCATCAACTACCTTTGTAACTTTGTATTTTTTTATTTAATGAAAAATTAAATATATGTGATACCCATGAATTTTTTTATATGCACAATATTATTTTTATTTCCCTATATAATGTAGAGAAGGTAACTAAATCATTTTATTTTGAAGCATGTCTCTTAGGATTTCACTTGGACTCTTAGTAGCCTTTTGGTTAATTTTTGAATAACTAGTCTTATATGTATTATAGTTTAGATTTTAATTTGTATAATAAAACTGGGTATATTAAGTTGAAAACATATGATTAACACTAACACATTTAGGTTCTACATGTATGTAATTTGATTTTGTAACTCTTTTATTAACTTACTCATACTGGTTATTTTATCTTTTAGGGATTCACAATCACAAACCCTAAGCACCTTATATTTAACATGAATACATACACTATCTAACCTAAACCTTAAATTAGTGATAACATGGAACTAGTTATAGGGATGGTAGCTACCACCATTCAAAGCTTTGATATTGTATTCTTTAACACTTGGAAGAATGCAAGAGTAATCAATTTTGATTCCTTATTTGAGGGATATTTGGAGAGTTTCATAATCATATTCATCAAAAAAATAAATATAATCCATTATGAGAGAGATAAAGAACACAAAAATTAGTACAAGGAATGATATAAGCATCTTGTGTGACGATATTTTAAGTTATTTACAAAATTACTATATTTAGTAATAAAAACCCAATAAACCAAACAACATAAAAGGAGGGGATAAAGGAATAATCAAAAAATTGAAATATAATTCTTACCATATTTTTTCCCTTAATATTCCTCTCCAATATTTTTGAGCTTATTAGAATGCCAAAATGGTTGATTATGGATTTCTTGACTTGAACATCAACGTGACTCCAATGGCTTATATGGATTATTGGATGGCTTGACAAGAGTGTGAGGATGATTGATAATGGTTTATTATGAGATTATAATGGATGATTAGTTATTTTCAATTTATCTTGACCATATCCCAAGCATGGTTTATATATGATGGTGGAGGAGGTTTTAGGTAATTTTAAATTATTTAGAAGTCCTTAGTTTAGAGACTTCTAGAACTTTCGAGGAGTTTCCCTAGTTCTAGGGGTTTATTGATTAGATTAGGGGGTAATTGAAGATTATATAGGATTTAATAAGCTTTAGGATTCATAAGGGTGTAGGAAAGGTTATGGTGGTAGAGTAGCTAGGGATTTGGTGAGTAAAAAGGAATTTTAAATTATCAAGTGGGCTAGTGGGTAGACTAGTAGCTAAGTAGGCTAGTTAGTAGGTTAATGAGGTAATTAATTGGGTATAAGGGTATGGAAAAGTTTATGGGATGTAAGGAATATTTTTGAGAATTAGAATATTGGTTAATTAGATAGGATTTGGTTATGGGTTAAATTATCAGTTTTGATAGGAATATTAGGATAAGTGGATTTAGGTGCATATATTTTTCCCCTCTTTGAAAGGGCATTATGAATGAAGTAAAGTGGAGTGAGTAATGGATTTTTAAATAAAAACCATTTTATGGCTAAGAATGTTATTAGTAGGTATGATTCCCCTTCTAGGGAGTATACAATAAGGAATGAGTCAAATAGTCACTTGAAAAGAAGTCCTTAGGGTGGGATGGGGTGGGATAGGATCATGACATGGATAAGGGGTTGAGATGCCCCAAATATTGATATAGATATGATTGATATGCCCCAAGTATAAGTGTGATTGGATAAAGTGTCTTAGCCTTAAAACATGAGTTCTAGACAATGATCAATTTCTAGAAAAGAGGATGATTGATTTGAATTCCTGAGACATAAACATTGTTTGGGGAAAAATAGATATGATAATCCACAATCTGAATATAATTCCTATAACAAAGACACATGATAAGGATAATTAGATGTCATTTAACATATGAGTAGTGATAATAATCCACTTTACATTGGATGTATAACTTAATCAGATTTAATAGAGATGAGTGACCCATATGGGATGGGATGGGATTAGAGGTTAATAGTGGTTGAGCTAATCCTAGGCATAAAACCATGGCCAGGTACTACCTATATAGTCTTAGGAAACCTCACATTGATGTAGTTATGAATCTAGATTTGGGACTAAAAATGAAAAATGGAAGACCATTCCCTAGAAGTTAGGGATGTTAAATGATGATTAAAGGGGATAATAGATAATGAAATGTGATTTGGGGATGAAAATGAGTGGATAGGGTAGGATACTATAATTAGCAAGGGTCAAGTGGGTGATGAGGGGAAAAATATAAAAAAGGGGGGTGAAATAGACTCATTTTATCTTTTACCCTTGTTGACTTTGTGGCTTTGGAGATTCAATAATGGACTGCATCCCATGCTCATCACATCATAGAGAGAGAGTCCAAGAGTACCAAAGGCTAGTTGACATAGGACCACTAGTTAGTTATTTAACTTTAGATTATTAATTTTTTCATTTATTGATTCATTTATTACATGTAAATCCTATAGGTATAATACCATGATTAAGGTTAATGCCATCAGTGGTGATATTATGCCTATAAGTTATGATATCATAGTCATAAGCTATAATATTATAATACCATGGAAAGAAACTTGTGGTATTACAATACCACAATGAGAAGTTTATGATATTATAATAACATAAGAGGATAATTATGGTTTTACAAAAATATGAAGTTAAAGTCATGGTTATGCAAAACTATAAAATGTAATATAGTGATATTATTGACATCACATTTTAGGGCTAGGTCATGATTTGTGGTATTGTGATGGTTAGGGTAAAGGGGTGGGAGGTGGGCTAGAGGTGGAATTTAGGATGGGTTTGGACATAGGTGGATTAGTTAGAGGGCTTTTAGGTTAAGGAAGATTAAGATGGATAGGGTTAGGTTAGCATATGGGCTGGGGATGGAAATTAGGGGGATTGAGGACTTAGATGGGTAGGTTTGGGTAAGCTAGAGGGATTAGGGAATTAGGGAAAGGGGTTAGGGAGTTGGAGTTTAGGAGATTAGGATGTTAGGTAAGTTAGGCCAAGGGCTTAGAGTGATGAGGTGATGGATAGGATTGGGTTAGGGTAGATTAGGAGGTGGATGGATAGCAGGTTGAGGGTGATTAGGTTAAGTTGAGTAAATATATTAGGTTGAGGGATATGGTGAGGTAGTATGACTTGGAAAAGGAAGATAATTAGAGGGATAAGAATAGGTTAGATAGTTAGAGGGATAAAATTAGGTTAGGGTGAGGGGATAGTTAGAGGGATAAGGGATTTAAGGGGACTAGGCTAGGAAGATTAGGAGGGGTAAGGGTTGGAACAAGGTAAGTGAGGTTTGGCAAGAATAGATAAGTTAGTGTGATTGGGAAAAAGGGAATAAGAGCATATTTTAGGTGGATAAAATGGGGGGATGAGAGTTTTAAGGGACATGTAAGTATTAGGCTGATGGGATAGGATAAGATAGATGTGGTGTGATTAGAAAAATATGGTTTGATAGGATGTGTGCTTAGTATAGGTAGATTTAGGAGTGATGGCACCCTGACTACAATGTCCCCAGGTGTTTCATGAGATACAATTATTTATGCCTAAGGAATATGATGTGCTAGAGTTGATCAGCCTATAATATGTTATGAATATGTCAATAGTGAGGATAGATAGAGCATTGATCATAGTCCTAGTCGAGAGGTGGAATTCTAAGATGAAAACCTTTCATTTCATGACTATGGAGATGATAGTCACTCTAGAGGAAGTATTGTAGATTTTCCAACTTCCTGTAAGAGGTCATATGATATATTGGCCTTCACACACCCTTAGTGTTACAATGCAAAGGTTGGCTTGGAGATTACATATTGGGGTGTAGGATGCATGATTAGACATTGACAAGGCCATGAGGGAGGGAATGATTATTAGATTAATATTGGTGGTCATGTCTCTTGTGACCAATATACTCTTTCTAGACAAGAGTTAGAAGTAGTTTCACTTGGCATTGGGGGATATGGTTTTGGACATCGTTCAAAACTACCAAGTGTTTTCTTAGGGTTAAATTATATTGGACCACTTATAATGAGAGCTACACCTAGGAGCATCTAGGAGAGAAATGAGATTTGGCTCATATATGCTATTAAAAATATGGAGTTAGGATGGCATTGATATATATAATCCCTTGGGCACATGTGTAGATAGAGATCCCTATGAGCCTATAGTATTTGGATGATACATCATTTTAGGAGTATAGAGATCTCATGCAAGGGATATCTAATTTTATAGATAGGCATTTGATAACTTATAGCTAGATTAGGATGCCATATAAATAGGTCTAGTAGGGATGGGCTAGGGATACATATGACATTTGATTCATGTTGATAGAGTGTTACATTAGGATGATGGGAGTATATTATTGAGAGGTATAGACATGATCATGTGAAATAGTAGTTTGGGAAGATGCAGAATGTGCTTGGTGAGGAGCATTTATTTTCCTATAGTGATAGAGAAAGGCCTCAATGGGGATTCTTATGGATAGGGTATTGGCACAAGTAGACTATGAGAGTATTACCCTAGTAATATGGGATCACCAGACTCTAATTCTAAATCCTAGAGTGATAGTGGCATATATGTCTTGTTGGACCTAGAGATGACCACTCAGACTACTTAGATGACCATCCAAGGTGTGGAGAGGGGCTGTGTGGAGATTATTACAAGTTTGAGTTAGATTTGGGAGGAGTTAAGGTCAAAGATTACAAGCCTTATTACAATACTAAAAAGAAGGATAGAGGGGACAAGATGCTATGGATTTGGATGGTGGAGACTAGATAGGTCTAGATAGAGATCAAATAGGGGATGGGGATAGGATAAAAGGATTGGAGTTTAGGATAGGAGTAGAGTTTAGGTTGGAAGGAGTGGAGGGGCAGATCAGGTAAGGTTGTCTAGGCCACCTTTGACTAAGTATGATCGATCACTATTAGATAGGTTAAAGAAAAAGATATGGGCATGTACCTTAGAGATAGTAGGGATCACTATAGAGAGGGACATGATATCAGCTGATCTACATGGGTGATTATCATAGAGGGATAGTTAATTGTCTAGGACTCATGGATATGTTACAAGTTTGTAGGGGTAAGTAGATATATTATAGGGAAATAAATAGAGTTGATATGCTTAAATAATCATATTAAAAGGTTAGATCTAGAGCCACAATTCTCAGATTGTGGCTTTATAGGGCTAGATTGGGTAGATGTAGGTTAGGTTGAGGGAGCTGATGGGAGAGGTACATATAGAAAAGAGGGCTAAGGAGGAGGGGGATGCAACCATGTTAGAGAGGGGGATGACATAGATCATGAGGTGTATCACATAGTTGACATGGAAGGCCCAATACTATAGGGACATAGATGAGGCAGTAGTGCCACCTAGGTAACATGTAATGACAATCAAAGACCATTCCTTGTAGTTAGTACACCAGCTTCCTATGGGGCCGCCTAGATCATAGTGAGTTGGGACTTGTGGTTTGTGAGACATGTATCATAGGATGGATAGTCATGTATTGTAGCACATTGACCATAGGTCCCATTTATGTATTTATATATTTTGACATGGGACTCTAATGGACATTATGGACTATATATATATGATGAGCATTATGTTGTGATGATATGTATTGTGATTTTTATGTATAGATATATGGATCATGATTTATGGTTGTTATATATTGTGTATATGAATGGATGATATGATGATGATGACATACTTAGATGATTGATTAGATGATGATGTTTTGTTTATTGATTAGGGATTTACATGATGTGATTTTGTATTGTGATAATGATGAGATGTTTAGATTATATTATGTTTATTTATTATGGATGAGGATTATAATTTCATTAAAATTATGTGATGGTAAAATGATATTAAATGTTGGTTAAAAATTTACTAATAAATAATCCATTATGGTTAATTATGTGTCTCCCAAATTAATGCTAGGTAAAATCCTCCTACACCAAAGAGATGGGTAGGTGTGGGATAATACTTTAGAATTATTAGATTAGATAGTGAAATGATGAAGGGGATGGGATGGGGGAATTTAAAGCCATTGGTGATGTAGGAAATCTAATTTGACATTGCATGTGTGAGTGTTAGTGTTCCTATGACAAGATAGTGGTCAAGGACACTTTGGATTCATAATGCATGGGAACTCTATTTTAGGTGACTATCCCAATTTTGACTTTGGGTAGTCACTTAAGACCATCCTTGCTCCCATTGTAAAAAAACACAAAATTTAAAAAGATAATGTAATAAAATAATAAAATTATTAATTATGATCATTTTTAAAAGAATTAATGATTTAGCAAAAAATAACACACACATATAAAAAAGATAAGACAAGACATGGACATAACTGATTACTGAAAAGATAAAAAGGACTAGGAAAAAGATGTCAAATTTATATACATGTGAATTTTATAATTAATCTAAGGAAATGACATTAGACAAGGAGTATTATAATAGACATTATATATATATATATATATATATATATATATATATATATATATATATATATATATATATATATATATATATATATATATATATATATATATATATATATATATATATATATGAACTCTATTTTAGGTGACTATCCCAATTTTGACTTTGGGTAGTCACTTAAGACCATCCTTGCTCCCATTGTAAAAAAACACAAAATTTAAAAAGATAATGTAATAAAATAATAAAATAATTAATTATGATCATTTTTACAAGAATTAATGATTTAGCAAAAAATAACACACACATATAAAAAAGATAAGACAAGACATGGACATAACTGATTACTGAAAAGATAAAAAGGACTAGGAAAAAGATGTCAAATTTATATACATGTGAATTTTATAATTAATCTAAGGAAATGACTTTAGACAAGGAGTATTATAATAGACATTATATATATATATATATATATATATATATATATATATATATATATATATATATATATATATAAGGGTCTTAAGGGGAAGAACTCGTAGTGAAATATATACACAGGGTTAATTGTGCCCAAAAGTGTTTTTATCCAAGATAAGGATCCAAATTAGTCATAAAAAATCATATTTATGGTTTAGAGTAAATGATCAAGATTCAGTTGTGGAGTGAATGACGGATCCTAGAGTAAGAATGCTATATGACCCTTTAATAATGATGATATTATTGGTTTATTGTGGATAATTTATTAAGAATGGATATGGATGGACAAGTTGGGGTGAAATTGAGACTAATAGGATAAATAATCATCAAGGAGGATGCAACTAGGATATGAGGATGTCCAAGATTGGATGGATAAATAATATGATTATTCTAAACTTAGAGAGTGCAGTTAGAGATTATGAAGGACTTATTAATAGATATTCCCCTCATATTATTAGTAATGATTTTAACCCATATTAAAATCCATGTCTCCTAATTCTACCTAAACATATAAGATACACCCACTATTAAGGCTAAAGTCATATAGATAATGATGGAATGGAATGGAATGAGAGGGAGAAGTGAAATGGTAATGGATATGCCACCAAGAGTGGGGAATTATAGATGAATATTATAGATCTTTTCAAGTATTAAATTTTTTTAAATTCATGATATTCATAGGCTCATCAAGATCATCCCCATCGAGTGTGGCTAATATGTATGCTCCTGATCCAAAATTTTCAACAATAATATATAGACCAATCCAGTTTGCTTCAAATTTGCCTTTTTTGTCTTGATTTGTATTGGTGTTATTTTGATTATATTTAAGGATTAAGTCACCAAATTAAAATACTTGAGAATTAATATTTTATGATATTTTCCCTTGAGCTTGTTTTGATATGCTCAAAGATGATTTAAAACATTTTAACCTTTATCATCTAAAAGTTCAAACTTTTATTGCCATTCTTATATGAGATTATGATTGGTAATTATGCCCTATAAAGAGATGTGTAAATAGGGTAGTTCCACTTCTATGGGAAATATTACTTCTATTCCATAAGCTAAAGAGTATGGAGTATCCCCAATTGGTGTTTAGACACTAGTTTTGTAGGACCAAAATGTAGGGTATAGTTGCACATGCCAATTTCTTCTTCCGTCATTGATAATTTTATTGAGGATATTAATAAGTGTCTTATTTATAGCCTTTACTTGTCCATTGCCCTGGGTATATTAGGGTGTGGAAAAGTGTTGCTCAATGTGATAACATTTTCATAGATCTTTGACTTCCTAATTTTTGAAATACTTTCCATTGTTAGATAAGATTTTGGATGGGATGCAAAAATGGCAAATGATTTGATTCATAATAAATTTTGATATCAAAAAACTAGTGGTATGGATAAGTGGCATAGCTTCAACCCATTTTGTAAAGGACTCCATAGGGGTGATTATAAACTTATGACCATTAGATGAGGTTGAATTTATCTTGAGAATTAAATATAATCACCATATGGAAAATGGCCATGGCCTCATTATAGGTTGAAGATATTTTGTGGGGGCATGAATAATATTATCATGTTTTTTATAGGCTACACATTTGTGCACATATTAGCAAGCATCTTGATCTATTATAGGCCAATAATATCCAATCCTAACTAACTTTTTGGCTAGGGCCATTCCACTAACATGGACACCATATATACCATGATGGACCTCCTTGATTACAAGAGTAGCCTCCTTTGAGGTCAGGCATCTAAATAGGGTCCTATTATATCTTTTATAATAGAGCTTATTGCCAAGGATGCTATAATGGGATATACAATGGATAAAGGCTTTGCATTGGTGATGATTGAGGTCTGGTGGTAGGATGTTATCATGGAGGTAAGAGTAGATATCTTGATATCATGGTATACTTGGATCAAATATGGTATAAATTTAAAAATGAGCCATGGATTGATGAGTTAGTAATATCAAATGTTCAATGAGAAAATTATCTTCAAGGACATCTTCTAAAAGGTCGATCAAAGACATGATAGTTGCTATAGAGTTAGTTGCTTTGTTACTTACCTATGGAACTTATTCAAATGTGATAGACCAAAAATTTTACTTAAATTAATCCACAAATTATTTATATGGAATCCATTTATAATCCTTGGTTTGGAACTCCTCATTCACTTATTTTTTAATAAATTATGAATCACCAAATACCTAAAGGTATTGGATGTTATACTAGATGGTAAGTTAGAGACTGGTAATTAAAGCCTCATATTTAGAGATATTGTTGTTACATGGGTGCTTTAGTATTTTTTTGTTCATTTTTATTAATAAAATTAACTTATTAAAAATAGAAATGATACAAGGTTTAAAGAGGAATACCTATGACGGGGGATGCACACCATTGATCTAGTAAGGTGGGAGGTCCTTTTTGGCTAGGAAGGACTACCTACACAGAAGAGATAACTTAGATAAGATTGGATTAATAAGATAGATGATTGAATGGCCTCATGTAAGATCAATTCTAAGAAGTGATACACTTGCTTAAAGAGATGTTAGTCCACTATTTTATGCAATCAAGTAGATAATATAATGAGATAAATTATAATAAAGCATATGATAAGATATGATATTAAAATGAAATAAACCAATCTACTCCATAGATATTATAAAATTTTCACTCCAATATACAATTGTTAAGTCTTTTTTTTCTTGAATTACTTCTATTTCCTCAATGATGGCTTCTAGAGTTGGGGAAAAGATGATCATGTAAATTCCTAACTCAAAGGAGATATCACTTTGATAAGTGAATAATGGGTAAGGAACTATGGGTACATCATTTATTGAAACAACATCATGTGTAATAGAAGTCAAGTTCATCTACAAATAGTAATGTATGATTTCAAGAACCATAAACAACAAATCAAAAACACTTAAGAATACTAAACTAGTCTCAGGTTGTAGATAGAAATAAAAACACAAGGATTGATGATGATTATCTTAGAATTGGTATCAATTATGTAATCGATGTTGATCCTTACAAGGAATAATCATCGATACTTAAAGTGGGTGCTAAAAAATTAGAATGGGGCCTACAGGTGGTCTTTAGGAGATTCTAAATAGTTTAGGGACTATTTAATGATTTATCTAAACAAATTAAGGATGATAAAATTAATTTAAATAGAAAATACAATAATAAAAATGCACTCAAATAGGAAACATACTTACCTCTAAAAATGCTTCTTGTGATGTAAAGAATATCTCATTGTTAGGGATGTGTTTGACCTTTGACTGAGTGTGGCTAGGATGAAATAGGGGTAGCATTATTTTTTAGTAATCTAGGGGAATTTATTCAACATTATGTTGTTAAAATTTAGGATCCTTTAGCCTAAGGATGGATTTCATATATATTGATGTCGATCTTAATAGGATCGATGATGATTGTAGGGATTAGTATCGATTATGTCCAAGTTTAACCTATTTATTCTGACAAATCTAAATCATAAGATTAAACTTAGTCTACAATGGCTTTTAATGAGGCCTAGTTAGGGAGAAGTTGTTAAGGAGTTAAAATAACTTACCTATAAATAAACTTAGGGAGCTTTTACTAGATTTGGGGATGGTTAACTAGTTAATTAAGTAAAAAGGCAATTAATTAGATTAATTACATAATGTAAGATGGTTAATGGTAAAACTACATTAATTAGTGTAAAAAAGGATGGAAAGGGGTAAGACACATTTATTTTTAATAAAATGGTATAAATTTATAGTTTCCACATTTTCCCCTTTTTTGTTGAGTGATTTGTGATAACCTATCATGGACAAAAATTACGATGGGTCTAATGCCTCATGATTATGTGAAGAGGTATTCCCCTTCAAACTAGGAGCTGGTGAAGGATTATGAGGCAGAGATGGGTTTGAAAGTGAGGTGTTAATGGATAAGGTAGATGGAAAATAAGAATCAAAGATGCAAGGATAAGCATGAAGTATAATTATGCACTAAAAAGATAAAGGATATCCAAATAGGAATGCCACAAGGTAAACAAGTAATGGATTGCCATAACTATGAACATGCAGGCTCTATCGAAGGTAGTCAAGAGGGAAAATTCTAGGATGAGTTGACCAAAACATCTAGTGTGCTTGGTTCATGTGTGATACCTAAGGATACTAACACTCAATATTAGGTAAATTTTAAGGATCCATAGGGGGTAGATTCTAAAATGAATGTAGACTTCTCAAAGGCTATGGGACCATCAAGAGGTCTATATCCATAAACTAATAATGTTTGCTAATAAAGGATAGGATATTTGTAATAAAGGATAACTTAAGTGGCCTTAAAATAGGGCTACAAGGAGGCAAAAAAATTACAAGTAGTGCAAGGGAGCCAAAATGGACAAAATTGACATCGATCTAATGGATTGATATCAATTATGAGAGAATCAGTGTCGATCATAATTGAATTGATGTTGATCCTAAATGGATATAAATAGGTCAATACTTAGATTTGACACACATTTTGAAATTGATAATGTGTGAACCAAAGCCAAAAAAACTTATGCCTATCTACATGTGTGAGAACGATATACACAATAGAGGCTAATGAGAATGGGTGATGGCAATGATGATCACAGAATGAGGTAAGGGGAAAATGTTTTTGGGATTTTTTTATCAAAATTTAGATATTTTTGCATTTTTATTTAGTTTATTTAGGGTTTTGAATTTATTAGGTTTTAATAAAGGTTAGCATTGATCTATAGTAGATCAATATTGATTATCTAGTGATCGACCAATGATCGATGATAGATTATTATTGATCAACCAATCAACGATGATTAAGTATCAATAAATGTCAATCCTTTAAGGGTTGATGTTGATTATTAGAGGGTGAGAAAAAAATAGTGGATAGTATTAATGGTTAGGAAATTGAATAAAACTAGGGGGTTATTGGATTATGAGCATGCATATTATTGACCATGTGGGGTTGAGTACCACCCTTTCTAGAGTGACTATAAAAGGTAATGGGAGATGCATATTGGGAACACCTCAAGGTGGTATGTTTAGAAGGACTATGACACTATTCTTGAGTATATTAAGATTGGAGACTATTTGTGGTGTTACTATAGTGACGGGATCTAGATTTAGGGACCTTTTGTTTATTGATAAGAGAGATGATCGTGACTCTAGAGGACATTTATGGGATACTATGACTATCGATGTAGGGAGTAGAGATTACTTTGGTGGATGAGAGAGGATGAGAAGCAACATTAACATGATTATATGGGGATGATGTTATAGATATTATATTTATAGTGGGAGGTTTTAGTTTTAAGAGTCCATGTGATCAAGACTAGGGAAAGAGATGGGTGATAACCATGATGATTTTAGGCATCTTATTTTATGTATTTCTTGACTCGAGTAGAGGGAAATTCTCATGGATCTTGATATGGCTACTATAAAACATATGGGAGCATCATATAGTAATTGCATGGGCTCCTACATTACTTGCATAGATATACAAGGAACTGTGGGGATGGAGGATAAAGATGTGTTATGGGCTAGATGTTACTTAAGTTTTATAGTGTTGGGATTATGATCACATTTGAGTAGTGTAGCCACTAGGGCTATGATGGATGGGATGGAACCATTTTGCTTTCAGTGTTGGGTTTCTACAATGTAAAGATAACTTTGCCTATCTATATGAAGATGGGAGAGTTTGGGACTAATATTACTATAGACAAGTGTTAGAGGAGATGGAGGATGAGATGATATAGAGGCCATACATCAAGTTTTTTACACAAATAGGGATGGAGATGGGACTAATGGCAAGGTAATGAGTGAGGTGGTTACAAGGGTGATATTAAGAGTAGGTGGAGCTATTATAGTTTGGGCATGTACAATTATATTTTGGGTTGCATCAAGATAAGGCACCCTAGTATATAAGAGTGATGAATCTGAGGGGGAGTTTGTTGAGATATAGGTTAAAAAGCTATAAATTTTGGTAGAGGAAGATAGAGGGATAATATGTAGATGATGGTGGCATTACAAAGGCATATTTATTATGGTGGATGGACTATAATGGAGGGGGATATGAGAGGGTGGTGCAATATAGATGGGAGATGTAGAAATGGTGGATATGGATGCCATAGGAGGAGATGGGGATGGGGATTTAGACTTATAGGTTATGATAATAGAGAGGGATATGGCCTAGGCATATTATTATATATTTGTATTTGAGTAGGATCAATTACATGATAACTTGATAGAGCTATAAGGGAATTATGATGTATTACAATAGAGTTATGATGAGGCATGCCAAATACAAGATAGGTATAAATATTAGCACAAGAGGCTTTGAGTTTTAACAGGGGATGAAGAAGGAGTCATATTAAGATCCACTATAAGAGGAGGGGGGAGGGTAGGAGGATGGGGCCTTTAGGTACTATGAGCATGGATAGGTATCAGACATATTGGTGGAGCTCCAATATTATGAGCAAATTATTATAGAGTAGCTACCATAGGTTCTAGATATACCAATCACATAGCCATGCAAGGCCATATTCCATGAAAAACACATATGACCACAACTAGCATGAGTAACATACCTTAGGGAAAAGACATGAGGGATAGGGGAGGAGATGGAGGTGATAGTGGAAGAGGTAGAATAGATATCCATTTGAGCTAGATTTAGCTCTCTAAGTAGTCATATCTATGGCTGATTATATGGATTGGTTTTGTATATATTGTATATTATGACATTTTTACAATGTACACTTGATTTTATAGATATATAGATTCATGAGTATTTGTTAAAAATATTTATGACATGAGCTTATATTATGCGATTATGGATTTAGATTATGTTTAGATGGAATTTGAGCTATTTATATCATGGATTTAATTATACAATGTTTACATGGATTATGTTATTATTTTAAATTAATTTCAATGTTTCTATAAAAAATGGATTATGTACTAATTGATCAAGGATGCATGACTCATAATTGGCTTGGATCCTAACCAAAGCTAGGTCTCTTGTTGCTTTTGCATATACACCCTTTTATCCATAGTTACTAAAAATCCTTAACAATATCATGTGAAATAAATTCATGAATATTTGGTTTAAAAAGGGGTGTTTTCATGTAGGAATGGGGAAAAACTTAATTCTCTAGGAATACACATGTTGTTTTACATTTTTGAGTTTTTAACCTTAAGGTAATCCTTGGATATATGTAGACTGATCAATGCAAAAAGTCTACAATTTTATGAAAGTTGATTAATGTGGGAATCTTTCATGGGATATAATTTTGATTTTATAGATTGATACATGATTTTATTTTAATATCAAACTGATCAATGCAGGAAGTTTCCTAAATCATAGATACATAGATATCCTTCGAGGGAGTGGTCTACATGTTTAGATATATGTATTTTAGGAGTTGTACTTTGAGGGATCAATCTACAACATTTATTTTTTCTTGATTTTTATAAAAATAATATTTTTATGGATTAGTATACCATTTTAATATTTTACTTATTTTTTTATCCCAAACTAACCTTTTTTCCATGGATTAGATTTAAGGTCACCTAGGGTGTTTTCATAAGCCATAGAACTAGACCATGCATTATTATATTCAAGCAAGCTTTTAAGGCAACGGTTTTTAAGAAATAATTATTTAGGAATATTCTCTATTTTATTAAAATTTAATACATGAGAACATGTTATGAACATAGGTAGGGTGTCCATATTTAAGGATAAAATGAGATACTATAGGAAATCCACATGATTCTTGATCATTATGGGGTATGTTTAGAGATAGGGGATAATATTTTAAGAGAACTTATGTTGACTAGTGTTTTTAATAGGATTATTAATAATAGAAAATATCTAGATGTAAATCATTAAGAGTTTTACATTATGGTTTTCCATCATAAGAGGCCAAATGATATGCCCCAGATCCATATTTATGAGTGATAATATAGGGTCCAAGCTAATTTAGAATAAACTTTCCTCATGTATTTACTTACATATTTGTGACATGTTGATTTTATTTAAGGATAAGGTCATCAATATTAAATTCCCATTCCTTTAAATTTTGATTATATGCATATTTTATCCATTCTTAATATACATGATGGTGACCAAGGGCTATGTCTCGATGCTCATTTAAAAGTTTCAACTATGCTAATTGTTCTTAATGGTAATCCTCTTCAGAAATGATATTATCAAGAGATATCCAAAGGGAAGGAATTTGAAATTCTATGGGGAGAACCTCTTTGGTACGATAGACCAAATAAAAATGGGTATCCCCCATAGGTGTTTGGATATAAGTTCAATAAGCCCACAAAGCAAAAGGTATGCATAGATGCCAATCCTCTCTAGACTCATTGACTATTTTGGTTAAAATATTAATAAGTGTTTTGTTCAATGCTTTGACTTATCCATTGGATTGTATATAATAAGATGATGAAAATCTTAGCTTAATGTTAAAGGAATCACACAACTTTTTGACTTGCTTAATTTTAAAAGGTTTCCCATTATTAATGATGATTTTATGCAGGACACCAAAATAAAGTATGATGTGATGATTAATGAAATCAACAATCTTATCTACCTTGGTTAAAATAAGGGAAATGGATTCCACTCAGTGAAATATTCAATAATAGTAACGATAAAGCTATGTCACTAGGAAAATTTAGGATTTATCTGCCCTATAAGGTCTAAACCTCATTGGGTTAAAGGCCAAAAGTTTGTGACTACTTGTAATGCATGACTAGGGATATGGGATAAGTTGGCATGTTTTTGAAACTTCAACATTTAATGACATACTCAAGTCTCAATTTATTATGGGCCAATAATAACCTAGTCACATCATCTTTTTAGTGATAGTTAAACCACTAAAATGACCACCACATATTCTATCATGAGTTTATTTGATTACAAGATTTGATTCAGAATCTTAGAGATAATGGATAATAATACCATTGAACCCATGCTTATAAATCACACCCCCTAGTATGTCATACCTACAACCCCACTACTAAAAAGCATGCTTAGCATTTTTAGATAAATATGAAGGAATGATACTTTTAGACAAATAATCTAATATCTATGTGTACCACAGATCCAAATGGTTTTCCTATATAATATGAATAGAGGGAAGATAAGTTTTGGTATAATAAGGTTAATTTAACTTATGAATAAGGACAAATAACTTAGATTCTTAGGAGGAAGATGGGATAAAGGAGGCCAAAGAAGCCATAGTATCATCAAATTTATTGGTTGATTGAGGAGTGGTTTGAATGATATAGTAGTTAAGGGTAGTTAACAACTTATTTGATAATATCTTATACATATGGAAGATGATGTTATTGCATTGATATACACTAGTTATCTGATTGACTACCAACTGGGGGTCCCTAAAAATATGAAGTGACTTAACACCTAGAGCCAAAGTTGTTTGGAGACTTATAATTTGGGCTTCATAATTTTCCATATTATTAGTATAGTCAAAATCAAGCTTATATGATAGGGGTATAGGAATTATTTTAGGTGTTATTAGAATAATACCTACTTCCCCTCCACATTCACATTTAGATCCATCAAAGAACAATTCCATATGATATTTGAGATCTCCTTGGGAAGTAGAGACTATATATTTATTTGGGAATTTATAGCTAGATGGTAGATTATCAGAAAGGGGTGCTTTAAATAATTGATTGTCAATGATCATCCCATTAATTGACTTTTGGTTAAGGAATTCAAGATAAAACTTGGTGAGAAACATAATCTAACTTATCATTGATTTATTCTAATAAGGTTTCAAATGCATAAACTTAAGAGGATCGGTATTGGTGATCACATAGGTCTTGTGATTAAGTAAATAATGGTGAATCTTGGAAGTTATGAGTACTAAGGCCAAATATAGTCTTTCAATATGCATGCAATGAGTCTCATAATCAACCAAAGTATGACTTATATAATAAATTTCTTACTCTCCATGATTCTCATCTCGATGGGTAATCATGGCACCTAAAACATGATCTATAGCCAAGATATACAAGTAAAAAAATTTATCCTTTCTTGGTGGAATAAAGACATGGGGAGATAATAAATAATTCTTAAGAGTATAAAATTATACTTGAATATTTTAATTCCATATAAAACATGCATATTTCTTAAGAAGGTGATGGAAGGCTTGACATCTATCAGATAATTACAAAACAAAGTGGAAAATAGACTATAATTTCCCTTGTAAACTATAAAGATGCTTGAGGTTGGAAGGAGGTCACATATAGATAATGGATTTAATCTTATCAATATCAACCTTGATTCCCTAAAGTGAAATGATAAAAAATAAAATATTTCCTGATAAAACCCTGAAGACACACTTTTTGGGGGTTAAGCTGAACTTGATATTTGATGAAATAAGCAAAAAGATTTTTTGATGATACTTGGATTTACCAAGGAGATCACCCAAAAAATATTCAATGATTTTTTTAATTAAATCATGGAAACCATAGGTCATGGCATGTTGTTAAGTTGTTCTTACGTTATTTAAGCCAAAAGACATGACACTATAGCAAAAAGTTTCCGATGTGGTAATAAAAAATGTTTTATTCTAATATTCTAGGGTGATAAGGACTGGTTATAACCATAAAATCCATCCATGAGTGACAACATCTCATATACTATAGTGAGATCCATGAGTTGGTTGATATTAGGAAGGGGAAATCATGTTTTAGACAACAATATTAAGATCATAAAAGTTGATACAAAGGCATAGACCCTTGTGGGCTTTGTGATAGACACTATGCTAGATACACATTAAGGGTAATAGTGGGTTGGATAAAGTTAATGGATAACAACTACTATAATTCTTCCTTGAAAGAAGTGTTATGTTTAATGCATCTTATGAAGCTTTTGCTTTATTAGTTTAGCATCAGAAATGATAATGATCTTATGGATGACTATAGCTGGGTCAATTCCTGATATATCACTATAAGACTAAGCAAAGGCTTAGATATGATTAGAAAGGAATGCCATGAAATATTATTGTTCCTGAGAATCTTAGGATTGGATCATTTTAATATTCTATGGGACCTTGAGTGTCCTTATGATAACATCAGTTGTGACCTCATTTAAAAGACTAGGAGACTTGGATGGTATGGTATTATTTAGATATGAATCTCTTGCCCCTAAATAAGTCAAAATAGAGTTTTCATCTTGAAACTCCATTACATGGACCAAGAAATAATTTATATCTATTAGGTAAAGAAAAACTATAAGAAGGGATGTGATTTTATTGTTGCTTTGATAAGTTAGTGGTTCTAAGTGAATGGTGTTAATAAAAAAAAGTTGGGAGTGATAGAAATGGTGTTATCAATTTTCATAGGGGAATTGAGAGGGGATGAGGGAGTTTCATCATCCACATCCATAGGGATATGGGAAATCAAGATAATATCATCACCAACTTTAGAAGATTTCTTAAAATTAAGGCCATGTTTCTCATGTAATTTTCTAAGGTCATTTATCATGACCTCATGAGTGCCTTATTCATAATGTTTTAGGCCAAAGACTTTCCAAGAAAATCATTATAGATAGGTTTGTGTGAATCATGGTTTATCAATAAAGGAGAAGTTAGACATTAATGGTTAGTATGTGTTTGACTTTCCTCATATAAAGGGGATCAGTCAATTCTTCCATAGGCTAATTGTGTTTGGAGGTGAGGAGGTCTGAAGGGGATAATGTCTCCTAGGTTGGGTTGGTAAGTACACTGTTGATTGAGACATCCATATTATTGAGGATTTAATAAGGTGTTGAGAGTTAACAACTAATACTCCCCTATAGAGAGTTATCAGAATGCAAAGTCAAAAAAATTTACAACAGTGATATGGGATGAAGGTATAATAGAGCTAGCAAATGTTTCCCCTAAATATAATATACTTGAGTTATCTAGGGGGATCAAGACATCATTAGGCTAATAAGTCAAGTTGCAAGTCTTGAATGGATGTGGATCTACAAGGACAACATGGATCTTACATTCATATTCAAATTTAAGACATCGATGTAAAGTAGAGGGAATGCACCAGATGACATGTATCCAAAGACATCTTAGTAGGATATTATATTTAAATTTACCCTCTATTATGTAAAATAACTTTGGGAGGGTACATATACCTACTTGGATGGGGAGGATGACTATACCTAATACTCATAGGATGGTTGGAGATTGAGATACAATAGTTTATGGTAGCTGGAGTTGCCTAAAAGTGTTTGAGGGGATCATATTTATACTTTATCCATTATCAATCATAATTCTTTTGATTCATGTTTGATTAACTTGGGAAGTGACAAATAATGGTGGGTCTTGGTCATCATGTTGTAATGAGGATATTTTAGAATCATAAAATGTCATAGATGAAGACTTTTGTAAAGATCTAATAAAAGTAGACATGGTTGAGATTTATATGATTGTATTTGGGTGGATTTCAAGGCCTATATCATATCTTTGTGATGTTACATATAAGTTTGGATAAGTTTGTATAAATACATCTTAATAGGAAGCTGGTGGAGTCATTTTAAAATTGATATTTATATCAACTATGAGGATTATTATTCTATGATTTCCCTATAATATAAAATTTAGTTTTTGGGATAGGCATCATAGGACAATTTATGGAAGAAGTAGGAGCTTTTACAATAGTCACATTGGTTGTTTTGGGATTATGGGTTTTATGACCCTCTGTCTAGGATCAAGTGGCTATGTGTATTATATATATTTGAAATAATGGTGGGTTTGTTGTGTTTATAGAATCATCCAAGTATAGAGGGTTTAAAATGGGTTGATATTGAGTTTCATCAGATGTCTTACCTTCCTTTGAATCTTGTTCTAAACCTCTTATTAATGTACTAGTTCTTAGGGTGGTTGTGAGTCTAGTAGCTTGATTATGAGGATACTCATGACCAAATTATTCTAGTAAAAGATCATCCTCTTCTAATAAATTTTAGATTATATTTTTAGTGTATTAAAACTTTTGGTGTCATGTCCCACTATTCGATGGTAAATTCATTTATTCCTTTTACAATACCATACCGATTTTTGAGTATGAGGGTTAACATGATTTATAGGTAGTAGTGTGATAAGGGAGGTTTGAAGGAGTTGATCAAGAATATTGGAATAAGACCCCCATAGTGGATCTTGATTAGGTTTTTCAACCTGTTGAGGCATTGACATGGGAGCTACACTTGATTTCGTGTCTTGATTCCTTACATTGATTGTTTGAATATTTCCCATAGAAGGTACTTTATGCTTGAAATAAGACTTTACATTAAGATTATGAGGGTAATAAGGATTTAAGGGATTATGTATTGAAATTTTAATGTGATAATATCCATTTTTACTAGTATATTATTATTATTATTATAGGATTACATAATGATGATTTTTGGTCTCACAAAAGGATGAGGTCCCAATATGGATGTTCTAGTTCAAATTGGTGGCAAAACTATTTTACCTCTTTGAATTTGGTCAGAAGTAGTAGGGATATCCTCTTTAGGGAGATAAATTCTTATCAATGGATTTTGTAAGGATTTACCTCATAACATGCCAAGGTTTTTATTTCCACTTCTTGAAATAATTTCCTTAGTTTCTCTTTTTACAAGATTTGGCTCAGCCTGAGCTATGAGGAAAGCTAGTTTTGGAGCTGGTCAATATGATGTAATAGATATCTTAGGAGGGAGTAATCTAGAAGGAATGGGTATGTTACGTAATGATGTTGTAGTAACTAAAAGACTAGAACTAATATCTTTCAGGATGTCCAAACAAGTACCCTCCTTGATAACTTTCTCATCCTTTGTTTTTAGTTGATTTCCTTGAAAAGGCTTGGATAACATTTCCTTAAGAGGATACCAAATAATGAGATCTAAAAAACCTAAGTGAATATTAAGAATAGATCTATCTGATTTGGATGGTTCAAAACTATCTCCAGTAAGGAGATCTAGGATTCTAGAAATTATAGAAAGATATTCGAAAGCACTACCAACTTCTTTAGGTATAATTTTATCATGGATTATGCTTATTACATGGGTCTCATGATTTAAGGTGCATCTTGAGTTTGCTTATATATAATTAGACATAGAATCATGATTGGGAAATGGTTGCCTAAAGATATCTATTGATTGATTAGGAGTATTATTAGGATTATTTAATCATAATTCCTTTTGGTTGATAAGTTTTTGAACTAGACCTTTAAAGTATTGACACCTATTAACATTGTGACCAAGTACATGATGATATATGCAGAAGTTATTTTGTTTGAACCAATTAGGCTTAGGGAGAAAATCATCAAGGGGTATAATCAAAGGAAGTTAGATAATATAAGATTTTAAGAAATTGTCTAAAATAGAAGCATATGACTCCACTAAGGTTGTGTATTACTAAGGAAGAAACTATGTTAAAGGTTTTTGTGGTTGCATTTGGGAGGTAGAAGATTTGGATTGGCTCTTTGTCTATGGAGGTGCTGATTTTAAGACAACATAAATAGTGTTGTTATTTTTGGTATTTTTAGTCCCTTTGGATGGATTGGGTTTGAATTTATTATTACGTAACTTTACCTTTCCTTACTCTAAGGCTCAGATTTCTAGTTTACAAGCCATGGAAAAGGTCTCATCAAAATTATTAAATGATTGAACCCATAATGTTGATGAGATATACTTAGCACGTGATGTTGTAAATAATTTGATTAATTTTATTTGAGGAAGGTAAAAAGTAATTTGGTTTATAATATTTTTCCATCTAGCCACTAAGTCATCAATAGATTCATCATTGAATTGTCTAATGGCATAGAGGTCAATTATGATCACTTTCCTTGTAATGATGTTAATGGAAAAGTGTTCTAAAAATATTTGGGCTAGTTTCTTAAAAGAGAATAAGGAGTGTTTAGGAATATAGTTGTACGAGTCTAAGGTTGCTCCATCTAAAGACATGGGAAACATTCCTAAGAGGAGAGAATCATTATGATCTATGAGATAACAAGCATGTATAAATGTTCTAATGTGTTACTGAGGATCTTGTTAATATTTTTGAGACAAAAATATCAAAACATCTTATACTTTAAGGGATACCCATTAATTTTTTGGTAAAAATATTTAAAGTGATCAAGGAAAACCTTTCTCAATACCTAGCAGAAACTGAATATTTGGTTA
This sequence comes from Torreya grandis, assembly GCA_037957365.1. Taxonomy (NCBI): domain Eukaryota; kingdom Viridiplantae; phylum Streptophyta; class Pinopsida; order Cupressales; family Taxaceae; genus Torreya; species Torreya grandis. Next base: position 2,502,084 of record JARHVA010000205.1, on the reverse strand, counting down.
CAATTTGTAACTTACTTATTTTCAGATTACACCCAAACCTTCACTTCCTACTTTTCACATACCTATCAAAAGCTAGAGGTTTAATTATAATTTTCAAATTTTCAAAATTCACCCCAACCTCCACTTCCCACTCACCTAATTCCCAACAAAAATTAGAACTCCAGTTGCATTTTACAACTTTTTAAGTTGCAATTTATAAGTAAAACCCCACCTTCATACTAAGAGTATTTGAAAAGTCTTGTTTAAAAGTATTGTTAAGCATAGAATATACTAAGAGGGGGGGTGAATCAGTATATTATATATCTTATAAATCTTTCCTTTAACCAAATTCCACTTAATCAAACATTCAAGATATGCAATAAAACTCAAACAATAAACATCACACAAGATAGAGAGAGACACCAGATATAATGTGGAAACCCAATGTGGGAAAAACCATGGAGAATCAATCTCAAATATATTTGTGATAACAAACCCACAGGAGCATCATACCCCTTTTCCAAGTACAAACCTCAGCTATAATTCATGAGCACCAACCCACAGGAGCTTCAAACCCCTTTGCCGAGCACCAACCCAGCTACTATTCGTGAGCACCAACCCATAGGAGCACCAACCCCTTTGCTGACCCTTGATTAATTATATTTGAGGAAGGTAAAAAGTAAGTTGGTTTATAATATTTTTCCATCTAGCCACTAAGTCATCAATAGATTCATCATTGAATTGTCTAATGGCATAGAGGTCAATTATGGTCACTTTCCTTGTAATGATGTTAATAGAAAAGTGTTCTGAAAATATTTGGCCTAGTTTCTTAAAAGAGAATAAGGAGTGTTGAGGGATATAGTTGTACAAGTCTAAGGTTGGTCCATCTAACGACATGGGAAACATTCTTAAGAGGAGAGCATCATTATGATCTATGAGATAATAAGCATGTATAAATGTTCTAATGTGTTACTAAGGATCTTGTTAATATTTTTGAGACAAAAATATCAAAACATATTATACTCTAAGGGATACCCATTAATTTTTTGGTAAAAATATTTAAAGTGACCAAGGAAAATCTAGCAGAAATTGAATATTTGGTTACAATTTGTAACTTACTTATTTTAAAATTACACCCAAACCTTCACTTCCTACTTTTCACATACCTATCAAAAGCTAGAGGTTCAATTATAATTTTCAACTTTTCAAATTTTCAAAATTCACCCCAACCTCCACTTCCCACTCACCTAATTCCCAAATCTTACAAACGTCCTTCCCACTTTTGTCTTTATCTTTGGTGACTCTTCGTATTCCTCAAAGTGTCTCTTCATGAGAAATTGTGCCTTTACTCTTTTGTCTTCACTTGGTGACTCTTGGTATTCCCCAAGATGACTCTTCATGGGAAAATGCATCCCATCCTTATTTTGTCTTTATCCCATGGATCTTTGACTTCTCCATGGGCCCTTCTTTTGTCTCATATGCAACCAAAAATATATTCATTAATATTAAATAAATATTAACTCATATTAGCCAAGATATATTTAATACAAAAAACATTAAATGCAATGGGGCCTTTATCACCAATAATGCTAAACCTTTGACATCAATGAAAATATTTCCAATAATCTCCCCCTTTGTCATTGATGGCAACCTCAATCTTGAAATTGCCACATCCTGTCACCTGCACATCCTGTCATCTGAAAACATATAGTTACTCCCCCTTACTATAACAACCTGCACATGTTCCCTATATCTATTTTTTGCACCTGTACCTATACCTGCTATTCTCCCCCTTTGACATCAATGACAAAGGGCCTACCTAGAGCTAACACTTAGCTCCCCCTCACTTGATGTTGAACATCAATGGCAGGAAGTAAAATAAATTACTCCCAACTCCTCTCGCCAATCTTTGAGAATATATCTGATAATACATATAAATCTTATACAATTGAGTTCTCCTTCCATATCTACTTCAGCTTCCTCCTCTTCTTCTTTTTGATTATCATGTATGGCCATGAATAGAATCTCTTCTTCTTTTGAATCACTAACTCCACTATCTTCAACTAAGCTAGGATCCTTAGAATACAAGCTCTTCTTCTCAAATCCCTTCTTGGATTTGCCTTTGAAATTCTTCTTGTATGTAGGCTTTTCTTCTTCTTCATCAGTAACCTTATCTGGGCATCTAGCTGAAAATGTCTAATCTTTTGACAATTAAAAAATTTAAAAGGTAATTTTCCTTGATATTTACTTGTTCCTCTTTTTGGCCTACGAATGAAAAGTGCTTCATTGTTAAGCATGGAATATACTGAGAGGGGGGGTGAGTCAGTATATTATATATCTTATAAAACTTTCCCTTTATCAAATTCCACTTAATCAAACATTTAAGATATGTAATAAAACTCAAACAATAAACATCACACAAGATAGAGAGAGACACTAGATATAACATGGAAACCCAATGTGGGAAAAACCATGGAGAATCAATCTCAAATATATTCATGAGAACAAACCCATAGGAGCACCATACCCCTTTGCAAAGTACAAACCTCAACTACAATTCATGAGAACCAACCCACAGGAACTTCAAACCCCTTTGTTGAGCACCAAACCAGCACCTATTCATGAGCACCAACACATAGGAGCACTAACCCCTTTTTCGAGCACCAACCCAACAACAATTCATGAGCACCAACCCACAGGAACACCAACCCCTTTGCCAAGCACCAACCTAGCAACAATTTGTGAGCACCAACCCATAGGAACACCAACTCCTTTGTGTATGCCACACACCTATCTCTCAATGTTGCTATCTCAACAAATGATATATCAATACAACATCTCCTTCCTTTCTCTCACCTTTGCTCTTCTCAGCTAGATATAACAAATACAAATCATATTCATCTCTCATAATTTCTCTTCTAAGCTAGATATCACAATATCAAATCAACGTCTATCACTCATATTACAAATGGCTACTCAAGCCTTTATTTATAGCTTTCCAAATGACCTTTGGCCTTCCCCCTTTGTGACCCTTCAATCCTCATGGAAAATGACACCAATATTCGATGACCCTTCATATCCAAGCATTTGAAAAGTCATGTGGTGACCTTTCATGACCAAAAACGTCCTTCCCACTTTTGTCTTTATCTTTGGTGACTCTTCGTATTCCTCAAAGTGTCCCTTCATGAGAAATTATGCCTTTACTATTTTGTCTTCACTTGGTGACTCTTGGTATTCTCCAAGATGACTCTTCATGGGAAAATGTGTCCCATCCTTTTGTCTTTATCCCATGGCTCTTCGACTTCTCCATGGGTGCTTCTTTTGTCTCATATGCAACCAAAAATATATTCATTAATATTAAATAAATATTAACTCATATTAGCCAGGATATATTTATTACCAACAACATTAAATTCAATGGGGCCTTTATCACCAATAATGCTAAACCTTTGACATCAATGACAATATTTCCAACAGGTTACAATTTATAACTTGCTTATTTTCAAATTACACCCAAACCTTCACTTCCTACTTTCACATACCTATCAAAAGATAGAGGTTCAATTAGAATTTTCAACTTTTCAAATTTTCAAAACTCACCCCAACCTCCACTTCCCACGCACCTAATTCCCAACAAAAATTAGAACTCCAGTTGCATTTTACAACTTTTTAAGTTGCAAATTATAAGTAGAACCCCACCTTATGCCATTCACCATGACCATAGAAACTAGAACTTCATTTTCACATTACAACTTGTAAAGTTAAAAAGAGCAATTAAATTTCCACTTTCCTGACGAAGATCACATTCAATAAATATTTAGTTTCTTTGATGCTTACATTGAGAAAATACAAGTAAATAAGAACAAATAATCTTTAGAGATCATGGTTGTGGATTGATTCTTTTAATAAAATACATTATGTAAATTAAATTTATTTATTGTAAGAAATGTTATAAAATTGTAGGTTGTAAATTACAACTATCATTTTGGCATCTCTTTTTGAGAAAGAGCCACTTGTAATTTATAAGTATCTTTTTGATAGGCTTTAAGTTGCAAAAGTGAAACTTTTATATTTCAGTTTTTATTTTGATAAATTTTGAGTTTCTTAACTTCAAAAAACTCATGTTGAAGTTTACATTCCCTTTTTGTCAATTTGGATGACTTAAAAAGTTGTAAAAGTCTCAACTAGAAAAATCAAATTAGGTTTTGCAAGTTATAACCTAAAATACCTAAAAGCATTCAACTTTACTAAGTGATAGTTCATTTTAGCACTTCATTCCTTGGAAAATAAAACAACAACTAAACTCAAAGAGGAAAAGGACATGTTCATGAAGATTTCAATGTATTTTTCCACTCCTCCAACACTTGTTGAAGTGACCAATAGTTGCATGTCTTTTGTTCTAGCCATCTACTCTATTAAGGATGCCATTCCAAATAGAAGAGAATGTCATTTGCATAAAGTTCCTAGATTTACTTGATCTATAACTAGTTGTAAGGTTTTGATAATTCTTTGTCTTTTAAGAGAGTATTTTTTTATAAATATTATTTCCTAGCATAACCCATATATCTTTTTACTATTGGATAAATTATTCTTCATTTTGAAAAAATGATCTACATGTTTCAACCTAGAGAATGATAATAGATTGAATTTTTGCCTTCCATATCTATGTTATCTTTGTGTATGAATGGATCTTCATTGTATTTGTGAATTCTCTAAATATTAGTTCAATCATATAGATTCATCTTTGGTATTCATTTCTACCTTTTTGAAATCTTATTGATGAAAAATAAAGAATTTTATTTCTTATATGATAAGTGCCCAATATTACCTTTAGTTTCACGCATAAGTTTGGGATCCAATACATTTTAGTATATTTATTTTTTATTGTGTTCACATAAATCAACCATTAATTTCCACTATAATAATTTGGTGTAATCACCATTTTCTAGTTGTAAATTCAATCTAAAACTCTTTTCCTCATAAGTCAAACCCTAGATAGGAGCAAGATCACTAAGAAATAGTATTTTAATGTGAAATTTTAATTCATAAGTTTCACTAAACTTAGTGAAATTAAGATAACCTTATCTATAGGTTCACCTCAAATTTACAAGTTCCTATAGCTTGGAGGTGATCCCATTATGTCATTAGATTTCCCATAGTTTGCACCACATACTATATAACATACTATCACACAAAGGTGAAAAATCGAAGTGATAAGAGTTTTTAGCATGCCTAGTGGGACATAAAGATCATAACTAAGATATTGGTGCTAGTCTTATCAAGCATTATATGAGCCTTGTACACATTTAAAAATCACTTGATGACTCCACTAGCTAACGGATTTAGGAAATCTGAGTTTACGTATGCCAAAAATATAGATAAGATCATTTACTAAAGGTAAGAGAACTAACTTGCAAGAATTTTAATTTCTATATTAAAATAAAACAAGATCAATTATACCTTATACTAGAGTACATCTAGAATTTTTTTTTGCATCTCCTACAAATACCCATAATTGTTTCATAATTCCCATTATGGCCTTGATAAATCAAAATTTTGTATCTTTCAATGGAGGTAGCCCACTTTAGTTGGTCTAGTATGATGATATACCCACATCATCTCTAAACACCTTTCATATTTTATTGGTGAAACTTCCACTGGTATAATTTAACATAATAAGACATTGCTAACATCTATTTAGTTTATAATATAGCATAAAAATGTTACAATTAGACTTCTTGCATCCTCATTCAAGGGTAAAGCCTTATATTGGTAAAGAAGTATGTTACCTAATTACATTTGTGTATGGGATAATCTAAGGTCCACCCTATGCATGAAATTTAAATATACAAGTGACCACCTCTCTCTAGTTGAACAACTAACCATTAGTAAAATAGGCTCTTCATGAGTTCATGAGTGATTTCATTTTTTGTTTTCAAAAAACATGGAATAAGATCCTAGTGTTGGTCAAGCCAACCCCAAAAAATGCTTTCTTATATTACTTGAGAGCCTTAAATAGTGATATAGATATTATGATTCAATCAATGGGTGGTACCACACTCCTTAATGGTTATGAAATTATAATAAGAGAAGAAAATTACCTCATTTAAGATAGAAATATTTCCCTAGGGCCTCTAATGCCTCTATTTCTATAAGTGCCTCCCACAAAACCCATTTTTTCCTTAATTCCCATCACAAAAAAATGCACCATCTTTGACTCATGTCCCTAATGATGATTTATATGAGGTTAAGTCACTACTAAAAAGCTTTGGCAATGATTTGGTGGCTATGAAAAGAAAGTAATCCCAAAACTACATGCCTTATCAATAAGTTAACCAAACATACTAGGAAAATAGGTAGCCATACCAAGGAAACTCATAACCCCAAATTCAAGCCATGTAAGAAAATATCTCAAACATCCATGTTCTACCTACACCATGTACTTCTAAATCCATTTTACCCATTTAGAACAACCTAGTTTAGGAATATGAGTTGTGTAATCATTGTGCTCAATCATAAAATCAAAGTGCTTGTCCTAATGGTGTCATTGGTCCATCCTCAATCGTGAAAATCATATAAAACACCTAATCATAGTAAGAAGAAGATACTTCCCAGTAGGAAGATGAACAAGAGCCTAATCAGAATGAAACAACTCTTTTGATCTGGCTAAAGGAGGATTTTTATGGTGTTAATTAGGAAAAAAAACTAATCAATGGTGTTAGTTCAGTGGTAGTGAATACATTCTATAAGAAGAGGGAAATATAAATATATCAACCACCCAAGGTTGAGTAAGCTATATTTTCTAAAGTTGTACAAGAGTTTACAAAAGGCAACATAGTTTAGAGACTACCCAATGTGTCGATGGGCTAGTCAAATTCAAAATTATTGATCCCAAATCTCATTAAAGAAGATATAGCTGCCAAAAAAGAACCAACAAAGGTTGGTAACATAATTTTTATTATTTTAGAACAAATGGAAAAGAATAACTTGAATGTCACCATGTAGGAAGTGTTGGCCAAAATTGGACTACATATGAAACTTTTTCCTGGATGGATCATTATTATGGAAGGCCCTAATTATGATGTGAAAAAATGAGTAGAGTTCCTAATAAGTGAATGATCAAATGGTGGAAAAGGAATACCATGTGTCACTTGATAGCTTTTGAAACACTTTAGGCAAGATTAAAGTGTAATTTGATGATTTTTGGGAATAGGCTTGACAATAGGTCTAGAATTGAAAATAAAGGATTCAATTAGTTCCCATGGTGATGGAATTTAAGGGCATGAATTAGGTTTTGCATAAATTACTAGAGGTTCATCAAATATTTGATGAATCAAAATATTACTAGAATAATCCTAGAGAAACCAGACCATCATGACACATCATGTAGGAATGAATAGGTTAATTTTATTTTACATTTAATAAATGTACCTAGAGGCCTCTCAAAGCCAAAAGACCACATAGAGATAATTTATTTTATGACAAATTCATTCCCTACAAATTTGGTGTCTTGATGAGTTTTCTATCTCAAGATAAAAGCCTTCAAAATTGATCTAGTAGTGTGGGACGTACTTAGGGATGTCAAATAAGAGCCACAGGAAATAGTTGTGTGAATTCAAAAATATTCAAAGGATATTGAGAGTGAATGTGCTACTACCAATTATTAAAATATCACTTGATCGAATCATATATCAATGACACATGGATAATAACTCAAGACAGTGGGACTATTAAGATCAATGACATGAGTTAAATCATGTAAATCAAGATCAATAATGAGCTCAAGGTAAACAAGTTAGAGGATCCTAAGATTAAATGTGGGGATGATAAGTGGAATGATCATGATGAATTAAAGGATCAATATTATTAATTTTATCAATTAGATCAAATATCAATGACATGCATTCAGTTAAAGATGAAGATTGATGGTGTGAACAAAGTTAAGAATTCAATGAACTCAAATGACACACGAGGCTACCACATGGCATAAAAGAGGTAATAAAATGAGGGCTAATAATAATATCCATAAATTGAATGTGGGTTTGTCAAGTTTTATAATTTGGGAAGCCTCAATCAAATATTGGTGGAGAAAATTCAATCAAATTTTAGGAGGCACAAGATGGTGACACGTGCCCAAATTTATGATGATCATATTTTGAAAAATGATAAAGAGTGTGGAAAGGATGCCACATAGGTAGGCACAAGTGATCAAAGGGGTTTTTTGGACCCATATAGGTGAATATATAGATTCTAGATCCAAATATGATCCAAGTTGAACCAGAACAAATACATCAGTTTGAAGGCTACCATTAGAGCTCAATTTTGACCTCTAGTTTGAAGATTTAGAACCTACATAATCTATTATTTGAGGTTATAACATCATTTCATGACTATGTTGATTATTATTTGAAGGAAATCCATGTGTGTAATGAGTTCTTGGCTTCCATAATGTTTAGGAATAGATTAGGTCTATTAAGACCTAATGAAGATCAAGAATGGAGTTAAGCATCCTAATGGGCTCTTCAGTGAAATGATGACTATATGAAAACTAATAAATGGGATTGGTTTTCATCTATAATAAACCTATGTTCAAGTTTGGAATAGGGAAAGTTTTGTGATTATGAAAGAAGTGTCTCATCTTTTGACATAGTCATATCCTCAACAAAATAGGTGCCTACAACCACTTAAAGTAGACATAATCATGGATTTGTCAAGTCCATGGACATGAGGAATTTATCTTTATAATGAAGGAAAGTGAAGATGGCATAGAATTCCAAGGAGGATATTTTGGTGGTTAGAGATTTTAGATGGATTATTCAGTTATTTTTATATCCTTAAACATATTTCCTCCTTGGAAGGATCATGACTCATCATCTTCAAAATAGATTCTTGTCTTCTAGTGTATTTCTCAGCTAATGAGAGGGTTCAAAGATTATTAGGATAAATGAAGGTTAATTTTGTTATGGAGGACTAGTCTTGATTTGATCAAAATGTGATTGAGAATTCATTGAAGGGTGTTAGAACCTCATTTATTGATTCTAATTATGTGTTACTCTCTCTCTCTCTCTCTCTCTCTCTCTCTCTCTCTCTCTCTCTCTCTCTCTCTCTCTCTCTCTCTCTCTCTCTCTCTCTCTCTCTCTCTCTCTCTCTCTCTCTCTCTCCCTTTTTTCTATATCCCCTTTTCACCTCCCCAATTGTAAGATATACTCATTTAGACTCTTAAAATATAAGATACTCTCATTTGATAAGGCAAGACCATGATAAATTTTTTAATAACTACCTATTGATGCAATAGGATGATTTTTTAACTATCTCTTGTCTTTAACTAGTGTTCAGTAAGCTTGTGCATGATGGCTTTGTGAAGGAGATTCTTCCATATCCATTATCCTTCTTTATTGCCTCTTTTAAGGTGTTTTAAATATATTTTTAGGTTTGAACATGTGTTATAATTTCCATTAATCAATGCTTGGTGTGAGTCTTAGAATTCCTCTTTACTTCCTTGATTACTTGGTGAGCCTAGTTCATGAAATAATTGTGCAATTAGCTAGTTTGTAAGATTATGTGAGTAATAATTGTCCTATGCTAAATTAGTGTTTGTTCAAGATTATGTGAGTGTCATTTAAATTTGGTATATCACTATTTTAGCTATATTAGTAAACCTTTACCCCCTATAAACCTTTTCCTATAAGAATATTTAGATTAGGTGATCCATAAAGAGGAAGTCAACCTTCTTCGAAGGTTCAACCTCACTACTACCCACAACCTGAGGTTATCCCATTATGTAGCTTAGTTGGAGAGATAATGAAGAACCCTCTCCAAGGGTGCAAACTAATGTTATAAATTTTTTTGGCATGCCTAATGGGACACATTTTGAAAGAAGATTGGTCAATTTGATGTTGGTTTAATCAATTTGAAATAGTTATAGCTTTCATATTTTAGTATATGGTGACTCTAAGCAACAATCAACATTATGGTGCAGATAAATAGTTATCCAAAGGTGACTAAAAGATTAGATTTTAGAGGTATTCCTTTTTAATTTGTTGAATTACCTCTAAAATCAGTAAAAAGGTTAAGATTCGCTAATACACATCCATAAAAAGGAAATTTACCTCCTAAATCAATTTCAAAATCTACTTATGTAAAAAGATCTTTATTATCTTCTTTCATTGCCATGGCAACCCATAAAAAATTTCCCTTTATGGTTTTCAATGGTTAGATCCCTTTAGACCTCCAGTAATATGATCCTATTCTAGTAATAGATCTTAAAAGTGTCCCTTATTTCATTAGAGACAAATCTACAACCCCTTCTTAAAACCTCATGGATGTTGCCAATTTTTTCAATATTCACAATGTCAATGAGGAAAATGTGGTTATTAGGTTATTATCCATCTCATTCAAGGGTAAATAGTTTGACTAGTATATAAACCTTACTGCCAACTCTATAACATCATGGGATCAATTAGGTGATGCATTGTGTAAGAAATTTGAAGACAAAACTGAACATTTGTCACTTGAAAAGTAGATAACAATAATCAAGAGGGCTCCTCATGAGGTTATGTAATATTTCCATAACAAGTTTCAAAAGACATGGGATGGGATCCCAATATATATTAGGCCTACTCCAAACTTTGCTTTCCTTTACTATTTGAAAGCCCTCAATGGTGATATTATAGTAATGATTCAATCTATGGAAATGAACACACTATCAAATGCTTATGAGGTGGTAATTAGAGCATAGAATTATCTAGTACAAGTTGGCAAGATTACATCTAGCCCACCTTTAGACACTAGAAAACTACACACAATGGTTATAAATGTCAAAACACCCCTAGATTTGACCATTTCCTAGACTCCAACCATGAACCTGAATCAAGTTAGCTAACTATCTAAACCAACTAACTAACCTAACTTTTCACCCCACTTGACCTTTGAATCTTGACCATCGATGGTCACCTTGAGTGTCGACGAACACCTTGACCACTTATGATCAGGTCCCTACCTCCTAAACACTCAAACTTGGTCCATGTGTGAACTCAAACACATCATAATTTAATTCATATATAAAGCTAATGCATCAAGAATTAAATTTGTGTAACGAGTTTCACCCATTCTAAAACCTACACCTCCATCTCTTTTGCTTAAAAAAAGTGAGGAGTAGAAGGTGAAAAGAGATTGATCCATCCAATAATTTAGCAATCAAGAAATCAAGCTATCAACCAACAGTCATCAGGAGCTTCTAGCATCAAGAACTTCTTCGCATGTTTTCCTACCAACAAGTCAATAACTATGACAAAGACCTGAACCTCTACCAAAATGAGTTTTTAGGCAAAGTATTGTTACTCTACCAAAATCACTCTAGATCAAATACCACATATCAAACAACCAATTAAGTACATTTTTGGTTTTCAAGTTATGATTATTTAGCTCTTGGCCTAGACCTTTCTACATCATATATTCTAGCCTCCCATCCCTAACTAGACCTTTAGCAATCTGCTACTTGATCACTAAACTCATCAACCTAAGCTTTTTGAAACACTTCTTAGAACCCACAACAACCAATGATGGTCACTCTGACCACCGATGATCACCTTCAACCACTGATGGTCACCCAACCACCAAAAGTCACCTTAACCACCAATGATCATCTCACCCATTGATGGTCACTGTCGTAGGAAATAACAAAAAGCTATTTCCACCATCTTACCCTCAATCAAATTCCACTTTATTGTCCCTAAAAATGTCAGCTTATTTTTGAGACAACATATGAACTCTTCTAGTTCAACAAACTAAAATCCTCTCTTCCATTTAAAATAAATTGTTCTGAGCATTCAAATTCTTCATTATTCAAGCTTTTTCAAATTTATATGGACTTTGTAGGCTTGAATCTACAGACTTTATAGGCTAAGTTCTACAGACTCATTTCTATGGACTCTGTAGGCTTAAATCTATGAACTTAGTTCTACAAAGTTTGCATGATGGATTCTATAGACTCTACCAGTTCTACAAACTCATTTCTACAAACTCTGTAGGTTCATTTCTATGGACTCTACAGATTCAAATCTATGGACTCTGTAGGAAAGAAATAAGCTCTCAACACTTAGGTGATTTCAAGGTTGGTTCAATGACTTGGTTCAATAAAAAATGTCCATCGGTAAGCTTCTAAGCAAAGATTGAACCATTGAATCGTTGACCCTTGAACCATTTTGTTTCAACAGGTTCAATGGGTTCAAAGTTCAATGCTATCAGCAAGAGTTAAGCACTTCAACAAAGATTCAAAGGTTCAACGAGTGGTTAGTTTAATGCATTTTTTTCGAGTGATCAAAAGACTTAGACAAAAAGATGGCTTCAAATGCAAAATTGAACTATTGAACCATTGAACCAAAGTTGGTTCAATCAGTCGGTTCAATCGACAGGTTCAAGGGGCTACCCTAAAGCCAAAGGAAAAGTGCCCTTGTGGAGGGTAGTGAACCAAGCTGAGTACCCTTGCAGAGGGAAATGAACCAAGCTAAGTGCCTTTGTAGAGGGCAGCAAGTAAAGGTAGACATAGGCAATTCCTTAGAAAAAGTTCTCATGGTAAAGTTGTTAAGGATCATTTCCTTCAGACAAAAAGTCTGAAGGAATTCCTTTAGAATTTTGTCTGAAGGAAAAGCCTGAAGAAAATCCTACTGAAGGAATTAAAGCTGGAGGCCACCCAAAGGATCTTGAAGGGTAGGTACACTTGTGAGAGGCTCTCACCAAGGAAAGTGGACCATTTCTCAAGACCATGAAGGACAAGTTCCCTCTGGGAAAGATCAAACCTCAAAGTGCAGCGAAAGCTGCCATGTGTCCCTTATAAAGTTAAAGTAGAAGTTGTCAAGTGTCATCTGCCAGGACATAGTTTCTAATAAGTTTCAAAGCTATGGAATGTACCACATGTTCTATTATAATTTAGTAGAATCTGACAAATGTCAACATCCATAGCTTCTTCCTTTTGTGTCGTAAGGACTGTGGTGGGTCCCAGGTGAGTGGCTAAACTTGAACAAAGTGTGCCAAGTGTCAACATCTACATGAATACAAGTGAGTCCCAAATTTTTCTATAGTGTTTCTAAAAGCTCAATGGAAGCCACCACATGTCATCTTATGTGGGACTCTCAAAAGGAATCTAAAGCCTCTATAAGTTGAGTGGATGCTACCACGTGTCCTCACCTATTTCACAGTATATGTTGGCACGTGTCCTCTCTTGTTTCATACCAGAACGCACCACATGTCACTTGTTAAGATCAATGAAAAGTGGCCAAAGTAAGTGGGAAAGACATGAAGGAATTGCTAAGGAGGATGATGGGCTCATAGCCATCAAATTTAGGGTAACCAAGTAGCTATTGGCTTTCAAATATGGCATAGACCCTATGAACAAATTTAACAACTAGCCAAAGAGATATCTTGAGAGCTCAGATTACATAGATAAGGATGAAATATAGTAAGGAAAGGGGGAATGATGGAGAAATATTAGAAATATCCATGCATGGGATATGTTTCTAGAAGGTGAAGCAGTCCACCAGGTGGACATCAGAAACATGAACATTCAATAGTGTGGCCTATTCTTTGCATTGAGTAGAGCAAATAGCTGTGCGCACATCAAGAAACACATCAGGTGGCCCATATTAAAAATTGATGCTCGATTCTAGCATATCCCATGGATATAAGTTAAAAAGCATTAAAGGCATTGAATTCAACGTATGCCATTTTGTGAAACAAAGCACCCAAGTCTTTCTTGGAGCACTATATATTGGACTCTCTCTTATTATTTTTGGAGATCTCTCTCTATTATTAAAAAAAAACTCTACCCAAATTGAAAGGCGTTACTGAGACTTTAAGCTCAGATTATTGATCATATTTCATTATTTAAATAAGAAAACAAGTGACTTTTCAGACTTTGTGCTGGAATAGCTTGGTTGTGGGGGAAATTGTTCTTACGTCTATTTTCTTAATACATTTTTTGTCCATTTAATTGAATAATTAGAATTAGTGAAAATAATTAGAAAGGTGTCATGAAGCCAATTGTGGAGAGAATTTGTGCCCCTACAATTGCCTTTAGTGTGTTTTCTTTCTATTCCTACGTAAAGGATCTTGGGATGACTTTGTGCCCTCATTATCTTTCGTATTTTATTTTTGTGTAAAGGACCTTGGGATGACTTTGTGCCTTCATTGTCCTTCGTATCTCACTCTTGAGAAGTTAAGGTGGAGACTTTGTGATACATCTCAGTCTGCTGGTTACTACACCTTTGGTTACTAGTTACTTGTCACTATCTGAAAGAATTCTTGTTATTTTTGCAAGATCACTTTTGAAATAAGAGAAGTACCTTCAACATTTTCACTAGGATTTTCTCTTCTATTTGTTAACATCATCTCTAAAAAAAGAGAGATGGATGGTTTATCTTACCCCTGAGTGTTATTTTCTACTTATATATCTAGTATATAGCTCTTGCATATTTATAGGGAACCTCCCCTTGATGAGAGGAGAGATTTATCTGCTTTGGATGTGGTAAACCTACAACTTTGACTAATATATCTCCTTATGCTATGGTTGAAGAGACCTATTTTGTTCGTTAGTTAGCTGGTGACAAAATATTCACCCAACATTTTTTGGTGACTCCGCTGGAGATAGTAATTTTGTGCAATTTGAAACCTCAAACTTTAGATTGAAACATCACCTGTGTCTTATACATTGTCATTATATCCTTATCTATTTACCTCGCTATGGAAGAACGTGTATTTTGAAGCCTCAAGCTTCAAGCTGAAGTAGTGCCAGTTCTTTTCTATTTTTATTTTTACACTCTTGTAGATCCACGATATATGTGAAGCCGAAGGGCTAAAGGTATTGTTGACCCTATATTTGAGTTGGTATAGCAAAGTAATTTTTATGTATTTCCTTCACCATCTCACCTCTAATGAACTAGGAGCTTTCCTCTTACTAAAGTCAAGTCTCCATTACTAGGCAAAGCATCCATTTTTGCTATTAATAAAGCTTTGTCAATACTTACCCCTCTGAGATTTATTATTCCACATTTCCATAGTCATATAATGGTAGTTCAAGGTCCTTTGGGTAACTCTTTTGGCCCACTCAATTTAACTCCACCTCTACATGAGCTACCATGTAGTTTAAGGAAAATTTTCCCTAAGTTCTATGGTGATGGAAAGGTTCATCTTGATGAACATATTGTAGCCTTCAACATAGCATGTGGCATAATAGGAGTGGAATTTGAGGACATGACAGTTAGGGTTTTTGTGGAAACACTACAAGGTGCTGATGTAGACTAGTTCTACCACCTGCAGGCTCAGTCAGTAACTGATTGGAACACTCTCAAAGCTAAATTTGAAGTTACATTCAAGCCTACAGAAGATGTGCATGCCCTGTTGGCTCAACTCACACAAATGAAAAAAGAGCCTCATGAACCAATGAGGGATTTAATGGCCAAATTTGATAAGCTGAGGAATAACATTCCTATAATTGCTCAACCTACACTTGAGAATCTCAAATGTTTCTTCATCAACTCACAATTTCCTAAAGTGATTTTTATATTGAGACGTACTAGCCAAATAGACCTTACTGTAGTTCAAGATTTGGCCACTAAGGTGGAAGATGACCTTATATTGGTAGGAAAGATAAGGAGAGATTCTAATAGAGGTAAATATTCTTCATCTTTTAAATGTCCATCTACAGGTGCCACTGATCCAATGGTGCAGAACTTGGCAAATGAGTTGCTAACTCTCAAGAAGTAAATGGCACAAGAGATATCTTTAGCTCCTTAATACAAAGATATGCCAAGGAAGACATTCCCCAATCAGTCATACCAAGGCAATGCTGCCAAGAATCAAGGATAGCCAAATCATCTTCCTCCCCCACAAGGGAAACTTGCCATTGAAGCACCACCAACCAATTCAGCAGTTGGATATCTCGAAATAGAATTTGATTTCTCTTTTCAACTTGAATTAAACCAAGAAAATGATGCTAATCTCCTTGTAAAAGGCTAGGAAGAATTAGCTGGCAACTCTAACATTGGTTTTTTGAATTACCAAGATGAACCCAGAGGTAAAGGTGAAATAGTTGATAGATCATATGCTATATTCACTTAGTTCAAAAACCAATCAGCCCAGCAAGCTGATAAAGAGAAGACAAAGGAGCAACCTTAACCAACAATTTCAATTGTTAAGCATGGAACCACTCTACCTTTCTAGCCAAAAGACTTGGTGATTGCAGGAAAGGTAAGTACATCAAGCATTCCTCCATCTTCAACTTTAATTCCATAGACTAGTACCACCCCTCCTGAAAACTAGAAAGATGAACTCCCTTCTCATGTTCCTAGTCCATTTCAGTCATTTGACATAATTGACTATGTCAAGAAGACCAAAATTCAAATGTCTGAATTTGAATTCTTGCAATCCAATCCTAAGTAGTTGGATAGGTTAGTTCAGTGTATGAAGAATAAATCCATCCCTACAAGACAAGATGTTAAAAAGGTAACTCATGATCCCCCAAGGAATATGTCCATCCCAAATAATCTTGTCATTAATCCTCCAGTTACCCCTAGGAAAATAGAGCCTTTCTATGTTTCCCTGTTGATAAATTGTCACAAACTAAGCAACAACATCATTGATTTTGATGCATCTGACAACGTCATGCCTATCAAGGTAAAAAAATCTCTTGGAATCATGCTAACCAAAACCTTTAGGAGATGATTCTCCATGGAGAACAAATAAGTACCTCTATTGGGACAAATCAAAGACATCTAATTTACATTTGTAGCATTCCCAGATAAAAGAATCAAGATGACAGTCTTGGTGACTGATATTCTAGCCTCATACGACATTCTTTTGGGGCAAAATTTTTGTAAGGATGTTGGTGGAGAATTGAGCATGGACCTATCTAAAGTGAGGATCCCTGTCAAAGGCATCATGCAAAGGTTACTTCCTAAAAAGGAATCAAAATATGTTGTCACTCAGACATCAGCCCCTAAAACTCAAATTCTATTTGAATCTTCAGGCATGGGTAATTCCTTTTTAACCACAGAGGATATTCATGTTTTAGTAGATGAAAGTCCTGTAGGTGATGATCCAGGTATTGACTCAGATGAGACATCTAAAGAATTGGTAGGGTGTAATATAGATGAAAAAGAATTCCCCCTTCCAAGTAAAGAGAAATCTAAGAAAAGATCAATTTTTGATGATGTGTGGATCCTAGAATTTGATGGCAACAATTCTTCTACTAGCTTAGGGTGTAGACACAAAAATAGTGTCAACCTCCCTTGGTCCCTTTCTAAATTTAACATGCCTAACCAACACTTTATTAATTTAAAATACTTATTTTAAATTAATCATCCCCTTTTGACACCTCACCGTGGACACCTCACCCTTAGACTATTTCCTACCCTATGACCCACCCCCAAGACTAAGTCCTTCAAAACATAACTACCTAAGACCAATTCTAACCTTCTAACTAACTCTCATGACAAATAGCCCCATATTTTGACCATTCTCCAATGGCAAACACACTTGGCAGATGGAGAAATGGGCAAAAGGCTATTTTTAGCCCTTTTACCTATTCTTCATCCGCCGACGTCGGTCATGTGTCGACTGATGCCAGTGGAACCACCATAATCAATTAATTAAACAAGGTTTCTAACCTTGGATTGCCTCCTACCTCTTTGCATAATGACACACATGCTTTGAGACTGAACACCATAATTATATTATCACTCTCTCGACTACAGAGACTCTATAGAAATCACTCCAAGCATCAAATTGGAAATATTGTATGAGATCTTTGACATCAGCCGCAACAGGAACAAGCATCCCAACACCTCTGGTTCTCAATCAAGTAGAGCGAAGTATTCATTTGTTTCATTTTAGTAATTTAGAATACATTAGTAATTAGTCCTTATTTACTATTTTCTAAATATTATCTATTAGATCTGAGCTGACTTCTTCTAAGAGAGGCTAAAAAGCCTTCCTCTTACCTTTACTCCTTTTGACAACCTATCCTCTACTTGACTCCTTCCTTAGACCTTATTCATCTCCCTACAACCCTGTACAGACCTTTAAATCCATAGAGTCCCTCTGTCAACCATAGTCTTTCTCTAAAATCTGTGTAAAGACCATTGCCCCTACCGACATCAACATACTAACCAACATCGGCAACGTTGACCAACCGATGCTAGCAGAACTATTGACATTGGTGACTGTGACAGATTGACAAAAAAATATAGGTACACATTATCTCTATTTCTTTTGTTTAGTCTTTCACCATTTCTCTTTCTAGCAACATTCTTTTATCAACTAGTGGACTGTCATCCCTCAAGGAAGTCTTTGCACTTCTAGGACTGAGCTTTGCTTGGCAGTCCACCACATATCTATCTAACATTTTCTTTGTTTAAGTCTTTCTTATCTACAAGTGTCATCCTCCATAGCCAAAGAGGAGCTCCTTCAATCATCTGGATACGGTGCGTAGCTTCATCTAGGTATGTATAAACCCCTGACCATTAATCTTTAGTTTCTTATTTCTTCTTAATATTAAATAGAAAAAAATGAGTAAAAACATTCTAGCACGCTCGGTGGGACCCTGAAATTTTCCTTGGGTTCATTTCTTCTAAAAAGCCAAACTTTCATATAGCTACATTAGGAAAAAAATCTCTTCTTACTTCCTCTCCTTCTATCTTTTCATTTTGAAAAGAAATCATAAGCACAAGTTAAAAAGAACTTCTTTCTTTTCCTTCTTGTCACTCTTTCCTTGCATTTTGGAGTAGTGAAAATTCATACTCTCAACCTTTTTCTCACTTGTTTGCATCTGAACAAAACATTTCAATTTGGGTTTAAAACAATATTGCATTTCATTCCTTCTTGAATGCATATTTAGCCCTCTCACTTAGTAATTAAACACGCATTATGAATAAAGTGTAGAACACATATTTTACACATCTAGACCACAAGCACATCAAACTAAACATCTAAACATACCTGAGACAAGGCCCGACTAGGATTTCATCACCTAGCGGATACCCTACCCTACCTGGTAATCTTACTTGGACTTCACTACCAAGGGGAGAAGTGACTTTGTTCTCTGGCAGAGTATAAACTCTAGGGGAAGTATATATTGGCTAAGCGACCCAGCTTGGCTCTGGGATCATGAAGTGAGGGGAGCAAGCTCCTAGCACCAAGCCACGTACGAAACCTAATACAGATTTTGAGCACTAAAACTTAACCTAAAACCAACCTTAGACTGCTTCTTTTAGTACCTGTTCTAAAAGCCAAATTCCCAGACATATTCTTCTAAGGCATAAGCCAACATGATTCTAAAATTTATATTTAGGAATTTAACATTTAGTGGCTACTTGTCTTCATCTACTTTTCTATTTTTATCTGGTTTTTTGAGCTGGTAAGGATGCATTATTTTGAGCTCCAAAAACAACTTAAAACTTTCTTCTTTCTTCCAAAAACTTTCAGTTTTCTGAGTTTTTGGAAATACACAAACACCGACATCGGCTTTTATATCGACGTCGGCAACTGATCTTCATCAACATCAGTTATCTGACTAACATCAACAACTTACTTCACTGACATCAATTTTTCTATTGACGTCGGTCACTATCAAAAATATTTCTTTCAAAACAGCAAGTTAAAAACCCAACTTTTTTGCTGTCAAAAACATATTTTGGGTTTCAGAGACTAAAACATACAATTTTTAGAACCTGAACAAATTTTTCCTTGAATGGTTTTGACACGTAGTCAAGCTAAAGCTCTTGTTGATCATGCAAGGCAATAACCACTTCCACCTTCACCTTTCATAACAAGTCCTCTAATGGAGTGTCCTTCAAATACTGAACGTACTCCTACCTCAAACTAACCACCTATTGTTCCCGTGGGGGATCAAGACTTTGAGAGATTCCTTGACCTTAATGTCAAGGCTCTTCAACACTACCTCATGAGAAGCCAAACACGAGATTCATCAGGTAATCCTGTTCTTGGGATTCCAACTTCATTAGTTGAAATGACAAATATATCAACGGCTTCTGTCACTCAACCCATGGTCACTCAGGCCATTGCCTCAACTAATAACCAAACCATGGCCAATTCTCAAGAGTTGGCTTCTCCTGCTATTTTTGGACCTATATCCATCAGGGTTTCCATACCCCCACAACCTCAAGTAATGCAAACAAGTTCAACACCATTTCAAAACTTGCTTGTTTCTATCCGACCCACTCTTGCACCCATAAATACAAGAGTGACTACCTATCCTATAACTAGTGTTGCCACAATCCAACCACCTTTGGCTGCACTAAGTCAAGTTGTGCCTTCCAGCTTCATGGCACAACTTCCTCTGACCTCAACATAAATCCCCATGATGAATTATCCATATGTTACGCCTATACAAATGCAACCTACCACGTCATATGTCCCTCCCAATCTCTTTCAGGTACCTTACAATCTAGGGGGTGCCCCACCTGCCAATCCATCAACCGATCTCATCAAGATGTTGATGGATAAGATGTCTAATTTGGAGACATCCGTTTCAAGTTCAAGAAATGTTCTCTCATATGAACAAATCTGTAATGAGCCTATTCATCCTTCGGTCCCAATCTGACCATATCCAAACCAATGGGAACTCCCAAAATTCACTCGTTTTCAGAGTAAGGAAGACCCACAACAACATTTATGAGCATTTCGACATGCTTGTTACCTTATAGCACAGATGATGCATTACTACTGCACACATTTCCCATGTCACTTTTTGGTGCTGCTCTTGATTGGTATAGTTCTATTACCAGTCACTCTCTATTTACTTTCACTCAACTAGCCCAACTATTTCTTGACCACTTTTCAATCAACATATCTAAAAAGGTCTCCATCATGGACCTATATTATATTAAATAATTTGACAATGAATCAATAGTTGATTTCGTTGCTTGATGGAGAGGTCTAATCAATCAACTCTCTTTTTCTTTACCTCAACCTGAGCTTATTGAGCTCTTCTCACAAGCATGTGCTAAACACATCTCATCTACCTTGGGGGTCCAAACATTTTGCATGTTTGATGAAGCTTTCACCATGGCTAGGAAGCTTAAACTCTGAGCTGTAAAAGAAGATAAAGTCAAACTGCATAGTAAAAACCCCAACACAAAATTAAATGACCCTTCATCCAAATCTTCTTCTTCCAATTCCAAATCTAAGGGAATGGCAAATGCTATGGTACTTAGATCATCATCATCAACCACAACTAACCAATCTGAACCTTCCACATCTCAAAGCATTACATGACAATTCCAACAATGATACATACAATGTCAATATACTCCACTAGGAGAATCATACGTGTCTGTGTTGGATAAACTAGTCAAACAGGGAATCCTCAGCCTCCCACAAATTTAACCACCACCTCAATTTGATCCCTTGCAAGCCATCCTAGCATGGTATAGGGAGAATGACTTCTGTAATTATCACCATGTCAAAGGTCATGACATAGACTATTGTAAAACCCTCAAGAATGTCATTCAGGACATGTTAGATAAAGGTGATCTTGTCTTGGATAACCCAAACACATTACCAAACCAAAACATAAACATCTTTAGACAATCATTCCCTAACCATCCTCCTAGTCAAAATAACATCTAGACCACAGCTGAAGACCCCCAAGAGCATAATATATGCATGGTTGATATGGTTTTGCCATTCATCCCTAACCAACCTCTTCCATAGACTGAAGAGGTTAGTCAACCTATCCCTTCACCCCAAGAAGAAGAGCCTTCTTCTCCTAATAGTACTCCATCTACCCCTTTTATATTGGAAGATGCTTTAACGATACCAATGCCACTAGCCCCACCTTCATCCTTCCTACTACCAATGGGGGACCATACCTTTCCTACTCTTCAACCACAAGTAGAAGGCATGATCATCCCTGCCCTTTATCCTCTCAAGGAGTCACATTCTCCAATTCCTTCTCCACCAAGAGAAGAACTTGTCTCTTCACCTACTTTTACCAAAGATGATCTAGCATTGGCTCTCTCATGTCTTTCACCTGAGATCGCTGCATCTAACACATTTCCAATCTCACAACCATCCACATCTTCTAAAATACCAATCATAAATCCTCATGCAACATCTTCTAAACTATTCTCTCAACTGGCTGAGAACTTAGGATTTCTCCATTCGAGGAACTTAGAACATGAGGCATTATGGGAGCATCTTAAAGCTCCTTATCTTACACATCCCACATTATCTCATACTGTCAACCCTTTTGTGGCAAATCATCCCAAAGTCTCCAATGAAGATCAAGCTTCTACTTCTAAAACCTCAAAAGCTCAAACATCCACATCTGAACCTCAACCTTCACTAGTGATCATCACACCAAAGTAGGTTAAATCTCTTGGTGTTCACCACGTACCTAACCTCACTTGCCCACAGGTGAAAGTAGACTTGAACCTTACCCCTCAAACTAGTAGTCCTCACACCATATCAAAGAAGGCTACTAAACCACATCATAGAACTCCTCCTCGACCATCACCATTACCCTCAATTTTGGGTCCACACCCTTCTACCTTAATAAGATTCCTTGCTACTCCAACATCTAATAAAAACAAATTGCCTTCCCTACTACCTTTACCCACCAAAAACATACTTCCACCCAAAAACCCGGCACCTCCCACCAAAAAAGTGCCATTTACACGAGTAACCACACCACCTACTAAAAAGGTGGTATGAAAAACTCCCTCAACCACTCCTACAAAACAAAAATTGTCAACATCTACTACAACAACAAGCGTAGATCCATTGGCAGGTTCATATGCTTTGTTGCTACGTATATTGTTACAATCTTTTAGCATAACTCTCCTACCTATTAAACCATTTCAACCTCTCAGACCAAAACCATTATGGTTCGATGACACCAAAATTTGCCTATATCATTGCACACTAGGACATGACACTGAAAATTGTTGTGCCCTTAAGAGTGTCATTTGCCAATACATGGAAAAAGACAACCTTCTTGTTGAAGATTCTTTTGAAAAACCTCTGACACCTTCCCATGTTTCTCAAACTGCCACACCTTCATCAAAATTACATCATCAAACTATAGCCCCTTTCCCTCCTTTTGCCCCTTTATTCCAGATTAACACCATCAATGTGGCCACTAGGTCACAAACTTTAAAGGATAAAGCAAAAGAGAAAGTTGCTATCCCTTGGACTTACCCATTTGTCAAATCTTCTCAACCTCCTAAACCCAAGATTTCTATCTTGGGCACATCCCAACCTACATCTTCAGAGGTAATTCGTGACTCAATGGTGAAACAACTTCACCAAACTCCCATGAAGATGTCATTCTATGACCTCATTCAAAGCTCTCCGAACCATCACCACACTTTAATATAAGCCCTACAAGTAGTGGAGGTCCAACCCAAAGATCCTCAACCATTGGCTGCCTTAGCCCAATCATTACCCACTATCACTTCTATTACCGTTAGTGATTCTAAAATTCCCACCTCTAACTTGGAAGATCAGGATGCTTCCCTTTTCATCACAGCCTACATTGATCAAACTCATGTTAAGCAAGTTATGATTGATGGAGGTGCTAGAATCAATATCATTCCCACCCATTCCTATGACTAATTAGCCCTCCCAAAGAATTATATGTCAAAGACTGATGCAATTCTTTGATCTTTTAATGACTCCACCGCCTCTACCGTTGGCATCATCATCTTACATATTCATGTTGGCCCATGAACAATCCTAGAACTCTTCTACATCATTGAGGGGGAGTTCCAATACATGTTATTAGGATGACCTTGGATCTGTGCCATGGCCCGTGTCCCTTCTACATTACACCATTGTGTCAAATTTGAACACGATGGTCAAGTCCATGTCATTCTCGCAGACCCCTCCCCTTTCAAGACATGCAACACAACTTATCGACCCAACGATGTTCTCATTCTTTTAAAAACATCAACCTAAACACCACCTCCACCTGCAAAAGCTTCAACAAGTACATAAATGGCAGTTACACCCACACCACCTCCTCAAGTGATAACAAAAGACCCTATAGAAGATACCTTCCAATGTCTTTCACTTGGGGAGTATCATTTACTCACCTTGGATATGTTCCAAAATCCTCAAGAGTATGGAAAACTTCATCACAATCCTAGCTATGACCATCGTATCAGAATGGTCATCCCTTACGGTCTTCCCAATCTTCAAACAAATCTCATCTATGAAGGGCTTGATCGAGCTCCCACTGATGGGAATCCTCTTTCATCACCCCAACTATTTATGTCTGACTTCTCTTTTCTTGACAACCCAAACTTTACTCATACCTATCTTTATAGGTGTGCATGAAAGGGCTTTGGCTTTGGGCACTACGAACAATGTTCCCACCAGCCCGTCGAACCACCGAATGATGAGGCCATAAAAAATGCCAAGAAGTGACATGGCTTGGGTTTTGAAGAACCTACTGAAACTTATAAAAACCCTCAACTAGAACCTATCATAGAACAATCACCTCTGAACTTGCATATTCCCCCATCTTCACCTATGGAGTCGGTGGTTTCTATCCCTCCTAGTATTTTTTGCATAAACACCATTCGCTTAGAACCCCTAACCTATCAACTAGGTGGGGTATCCACGTCTCTCCCTCTCATTTATCCAAACATGATAGATGATGAATCTACTAACATTAACACTATCCAATGCATAGACGATGATGCCATTCTCACCTATATGGGTGCAAATGACTCTTTCATTCAATGATCACTTCCTTTAGAAATGTAGGTTATGTTAAATGAATCAACCATTGACATTAACCTTCCATCTTCCGATATTCCTCACATTTTAAATATTGGTCAATCTTTGGATGCCCAAGAATAAATTGACTATACCAAATTCCTTTCAGACCATAGCAAAGCTTTTACTTGGTCTTATAGAGATATGCTTGGTATCGACCCTAACATCATCATCCATAACATTGTCACAAATCGTGAAGCTAAGCCTGTTAGGCAAAAGCTTTGCAAGATGCATCCTCAAGTTTCACTCCTTGTCAAAGAGGAGCTTTAATGTCTTCTCTCTGTCTCCTTTATTCAACCCATTGATTATCCACAATGGGTGTCAAATATCATCCCTATCACCAAAGCAATTGGGGGGATCTGAATCTGTACTGACTATCGTGAGCTTAACCTGGCTTGCCCAAAGGATGACTTTCCTCTAGCCAACATCGACCAACTTGTTGATCTTATGGCCGGTCATGAGATGCTATCACTCATGGACAGGTTTTCAAGATACAATCAAATCTTGATTACACTAAAATATTAACACAAAACCACCTTCATCACCCCATGGGGAACATTTTGCTATAGGGTCATGCCTTTCGGCCTACAAAATGTAGGTGCCACATATCAACGCACCATGACTTACATCTTTCACGATCTCTGAACAAAATCATGGAGGACTATATGGATGACCTACTAGGCAAATCTAAACTTCGTCGTGACCATTTAACCATCCTTAAAATAATCTTCACTCGTCTCCTCCAATACAATGTTCGACTCAACCCCAAGAAATGCATCTTTGGGGTTCCCTCTAGAAAGCTTTTAGGCTTCATCATTTCCCTTCATGGCATCAAGGTAGATCTTGCTAAAATCTGAGCTATACTCGAGATGCCACCACCAACCAATCTGAAGCAACTTCGCGGCCTGCAAGGGAAGCTTTAATCTATCCGTCACTTCATCTCGCAGTTGTCTGACTGATGTCAACCCTTTCATCACCTCCTAAAAAAGATGTCTCCTTCAATTAGGATAAGGATTGCCAAGAGGATTTTGAAGCCCTTAAATGCTATCTTGTCTCCCCACCAGTCCTTATTCCACCCAAAGATGACCAACCCTTCTACCTTTACATCTCAGCAATAAACCATTCCCTAGGTACCATGATTGTGCATTGTGACGAACAACATCATGAGCAAGCAGTTTATTATATAAGCCGAACGCTCATTTATTATGAAACTCAGTATTCTCATACTAAAAAACTTTACTTGGCATTAGTCTTTGCCACTACCAAACTCTGTCATTATCTCCTCAATCACAAAACTTATGTCATCACCCACACTGACCCTCTCAAGTACATGCATTCCAGACCATACCAAAACCAACGTATGGCTCGTTGGCTCATGTTTCTCATTGAGTTTGACTTGGAATTCATCTAAAAAAAGTCTATAAAGGGGCAAACAATCACTGATCAACTAGCGGATGCCCCTCTACCTGACAACCAACCTTCTCACTACGAATTCCCTAATGAATCCATCGCCATGTTATCCACTGATGACATTTTCTATCAATTGACAATGTTCTTTGACGGTTTTAAATGTCAACACAGTGGGGGTGTGGGGATCATTCTCATCCCTCACGAGGGTGAGCCCATGCCCCTATCTATCAAAATTGACTTTGAATGTACTAACAACATAATTGAATATGAAGCCTTAATTTTGGGACTTCAAACCACCCTTTTCCTATGCGTCAAGACCATCAACATCTTTGGTGACTCATAACTAGTCATCAATCAAATCAATGGTTCATATCTTTGTAGAAATGAAGTTTTGCAAAGGTACAAACACCGTGTTGACACCCTGCTAGAATCTTTTGACCATTACCTCTTGCAAACTATTCCTCGATCTATGAATAAGTTTGTTGATACTATGGCCTCTCTAGCCTCACATATTCCATCCTCATCATCTTCCTCTAGAATTTACATTATGGTACACCATTTGGCATTACCTTCATATATCTCCACTAGCATCAACCTCATCAGCACCATTGACTCTAGTCCATAGGATGTTTGGTATAAACAACTTGTGGAGTACTTAACTTATTCTATTATCCCTCCTAATCTCTCTAGCAATGTGTAATGGGCTTTTATCAAAAGCATAGCTTGATATACCATGCTAGGGGGTCTTCTCTACAAAAGAGGTTTCAATGGCCTCCTTCTTCAATGTCTAACTTCCACTGAAACATCTCATGCCATCAAACAAGTCCATGACAGGATTTGTGGCAGACATTTTAGTGGTAACTCAGTTGCCAAGCGCATCCTTCGCCTGGGCTATTATTGGCCCACTCTTCACCAAGACTGCAATGACTATGTTCAACATTGCATCAAATTCCAATAACACGCTAACTTACTTCATGTCCCTAGCCACGCTTTACAAGTTGCTAAGGATTTTTGGCCCTTTTCACAATGGGGATTAGATCTAATTTGTGAGATTAACCCTCATTCATCTCTCTGACATTAATCCATTATCATCACAACTAAATAATTCACTAAATGGGTGGAAGCTATTCCCCTCATCTCTACTAAAGCTGACAAAATTGTTGAATTCATCAACAACCACATCATTTGTTGTTTCGGTGTACCTCATAAGATCATCATTGATAACAAAAAATCATTCAAAAATAAAACTATCCAAAAACTTTGTGACTCATTTGGCATCAAGCTCAGCTTCTCCTCACCTTACTACCCATAAGCAAATGGGCAGGCTTAGGCTTCCAACAAAATATTAACCAAAATCCTAATGAAAGTGGTTAACAACACTGGAAGAGATTGGCACATTCACATTCCCTTCACTTTGTGGGCTTACCATACTAGCATCCGAACCCCTACGGGTGCTACACCTTTCTCTTTAGTGTATGGAACTAAGGCAGTCTTGCCTCTTGAAGTACAAATACCCTCTTTACGCATCTCTTTGCATGACATACTTTCTAATGATGACTTTCATCAAGATTGGTTAGCTCAACTTGAGTTACTCGACGAACGTCATCTTGCCGCCCTTAACCATCTCCATAACTATCAAAATCATATCAAACATGCCTATAACAAAAATCTGAGAGAATGAGATTTCAAAATTGGAGATCTCATCCTTAAAGAAAACCAATATGTGACCAATATGGAAAGAAGCAAATGAGGTAAGTTTGCTCCTAATTGGCTCAGACCTTATATCATAACGCACAAGTATGGATCAGGGACTTATCAACTGTCTTCTCTTGAAGGACGGCCAAAACCTGAGCCCCTTAATGCTTTACATCTATGACCATTCTACTATTGATCAAGTACTCATTCACTTGATATTTAACTTGAGCTCATCCCTTGAGCAATCCCTGTCATCCTCATTTTCATTCCTTTCAACCCTGTCTCCCTAACAAACACTATTTAACCCTTTTATAAAGTATGACTGCTTTATCCTAATAAAAGGGAGACCCTTAAACCTCTATAGTCTTGTCCATGACTCAAAATTCTATCAAAAATAAATTGAGATGCCAAACAAAGATATCCAAAGGTCATAAACTCTAAATGTAGACTGCTCCCTCAAAGGACAGCTGCATCATCATTGTTGTAATTAATAGACTGCTCCCTTGAAGGACAGCTATTCAAAGCCCTTAAAACATATAAAGTAAACTATAGACCATTCCCTCAAAGGATGGCTATGCCTAAATTTTGCTACAAACAACACCCTCTCAAAAGTTTCTTGCATAAATCAAGCTTCACATGACCATAAGATAAAGGAACATCCCCAAATAGACTCTCTGCATTGATCAGTCTACAAGCTATTAAAGTCATGGACTTGACTATAGTCGTTCTCATGGTCTCCTATAAAAAGGGGCAAAGTTATCCCTACTAAAGAAAGGTTACCCTATCTTGACATATCGCCTAAATACACATATTACCCCAACATACTCAAGGGATTTTGAACTCACTTAATGTTAAGTGATTCGACTACTTCTCTAACACAACCAATGGTCAAATGATGTAATGCATGAATGAGGCTTTTGTTTTCAAAAACCCCTACCTATGCTATCATTATAGTCCTTGTCAATGAAAGAGCAATGCACCTTTCACTTTTGACCTGACTTCATCACATGCCAATCACATAACAACCAATAACATATTTCCACAACCATTAACATTATCATAGACCAATCACATTAGTTTCTATGGAAAATAATACACATGGAAACAAACAACCAAACACAATTTATGTTATGCATATATCATCACAAATATGAAAAAGTGCTGAAGCATAAATAAACTCAATTCATTTTTAACATACATCCATCACCAATATGGAAAATGATTAGGAATGAAAAACCACAAACAAATGTTACAGAATACACCATCACACAATATGGAAAAGACTGTAACATCATCATCGTACATCTATATCATACACATCAATAATAAGCATATATCATTAAACATATGGTGAATGCTAAAAACACTAACATTGATAATAAGACATATCCATACCACGTCAATAAAACAAAATCTCATCATATATATATATATATATATATATATATGTGAACATCCATGTTTACAATAGTACAATGTATATCTCTCTCTCAAAAAAAAATACATCTCGCATCAATGGCTTGTAGGCCGGTATATACATAGTCTCTGACTACAAAAAAGTCTCACAACTATGGCTATGGAGGTGGTGGTGGTGGCCGTGATGATGCTGTATCATCCCCACTCTCTGTCCATCATTGTCTCTAAGAATCTGAGGTAGTAACATGTGACATCGACCTCTAGCAACTCTATTCAGCTTGCATATCTGAGTATCGTTATATCTAAGGAAAACCCCTGATGGCCCCCTCATAATAAGCAATCTCATCCAACATAGTATTGTACCTAGATATAGGTATAGTCTATGGTGGACCCATCATTCTTGAAGCCATGCCCTGTAATGAGCTCTATGACTGTGGCTGCACTGGCTGCTATGATGCCAACTAAGTTGGCTCCTGTACTGGCTGCTATGGTGGTGGCTAAATAGGGCCTTGCCCTCCAAAAACCTATTCTGTTAATGCCTACACTTGGGCTGTGGCCAACTACCCCTGCAAAATGGCCACCTGCCCTATCAAGGTAGCCACCTAAGCTGTCAAACTGTCACCTATCCCTATAAACCCATGACCTATCCCTACAAAATGGTCACCTATCCTCATGCTTCATCCTTCTCCTGAATGGCAGCATCTCTCTCCTGTCTAGCAGTGTCTCTATCTTTGGTGACCACCTGGAGATCAGGCTGTGGTCCTCATTGTACCCCTGCATACTACCCCACCCACCAAGCTAGGTAGGCCTCTGTGCAACCTAGATCAATTACCCTAGGGCCTACATGTATCTCCTCAAAATTGGGTCCCTCTGTGTCCTCTGGCAGTGGGAGTGGCACCTCAATATCATTGCGTCTATACTAAGGGAAGGCGGGAGGCACATCTTGTAATAGCTGATACTGACACTATACACTCTTTGTTGGTACCCTCTCGAGCTCACCAACTCATCTGCCCCTAACCCACCTCAAACTCTAAACTCCCACTAGCTACTCTACTTGGTCTCTGAATATTGGATATATCAAGTAAGGCCTCCAGATGATATCTATAGGAATCAGGGCCTCTAGTACCCCCCTATAGTAGTCAATATCTCTGACTATGTCATCCACTCGAGTCTATGCCATAACCTCCCTCCATCATCTGAATCCAACTCAGAAGCCAGCCTGGATAGCAACTAGAAGGCCGAGAGGTTGTGTCACCATAATGTGCTCGTAAGCCCAATAGTGTAGGAGGTGGCCCACACATAAACTATATCATCACCACTAACTAATTCCCCACAGCTCTCTGTATAGCTGAGCCAAAAATATGGGTGACCATGCGAACACCGTCTGTTGCTCCAACATATCTACCAAAACCTTAGTCATGGCGATCAAGAACCTCCCTCCTTCTGCATTAGGTAGTGCATATACTGTGATGTTGATCATCATCAGGATGGCTAATTGATGTGCATCCTCATTTGCAGTGTATATGGGCTCATATGTAAAACTTGCTAAATGGTAAGTCACCTCAGCAATGTGCTCACCAAACAGTGTCACCATATGGATGTCATGCACCTCTCTCAAGCATGCATATAGCTCTACTTCATGTATTGGTTGCTACAAAATCTGATACACATCCTCAAACATCATAGCCATCTCTCTTATGGGCAAGTGGAAGGTGTTGGTGGTGTGATCCCACCGCTTAATAAGTGCCACCATCAAGCTGACATCTCTTGCTACTCAACAGTAGTGCCACAGCCTACCTAATCTCACTGCAGTGATGTGGGTCCACTCCTTGCTAGTGATATCCTGATGCATCTGCATTAGCAATGTCAGGAGATGATCCTGTAGCATCAGTGTCTACCTCACCTAAATCCAACCAACACACACAAACACCAATGTTAACAAATGACTAACAACCTTTATGACTCTTCTTCCCTTTTGGGAGAACTACATCAGCCTGAAGCCCTTAAAACTAGGGCTATGTAGGCAACACTCAATTGACATGGGGTCTCCTGAGGTTACCTTGACCATTTGCCCATTCATCTATCTAATTGACCAACTACCTAAACCTATATGACCATCACTATAACGTGAAGGCCTCAACATGAATTAGGCCTTCCAAAATTATCCTTTTCCAACTTTTTTAGATCTAATAACAACCGACATCAGCCACTACTTCACCAATGTTGATAGTAAACCAATCGACATCGGTGACTAGTCGACTGATGTTGGTGGACCTATCGATGTTAGCGACTAGTTTGTCCCTAGGGCTGAACGGGGTTCCTACCCAAAAACCCCACAAAACCCTCTTAAACCTACTTAAAATAACCTACCTAACCTAACCACCCTTCTAACTACCCCTCCCCCTTGATCTAAAGCAAAAAACCCACAAAATTCAAAAAACTAAATCAAATTCAACAAAAAAAAAACCAATGCAAAACTCAACTTCAACCACCCTACCTCATCTCATCGACGCATGGTGGTATGATGGGTGGCACTAGTGGTGGTCCTCCCGCAGGACCTCCTCCACCCTCTGCCATCTTCCTCTACCTCATCTCCTCAACAAACTCCCTGGTGGCCCACAACCACCCCCACAACTCTACAATAATCCAATCCTCACTCAGACTCCCCACCAATCACAATCTACCACACCATGCTATTGCCATAGACTACTTGGATGTCTCAATCACAGTATGCCTCAGAGCTCACTTTCACTTTTGTAATAGTCACAAATGAATTTTGGTGGGCTGCCAATCTAGTTTTGTCAGGTTTGGCATGACGCCAACATTGGCAAAGCCGTGCCTTATTCAGTCGACATCGATCGATTACCACCGACATTGGCAGATATATTTGAGTGACATCGATTTTTCCATCGACATCAACACCCTCAAAACATAATCTTATTTACACATGACCAACATCATGCCTAAAACAACCAACCCTCATAGTAGCAGTCACCTTAGACTCTTCGTGGGGCACATTTGAGATCACTTATATCTCTGTCTGACTTGACACATGCCTTTAGAGATCACAATTATCTCTTTAGACCATGACCACTTTTGAGATAACTCTACCTTGGTTGTTTTGATTGCTTATGCTACCTCATGAATAGATAACAAAATTGTCCATGACCCTCACACCTATTGATGGATCATGCTCCAGTTGATCCCCCATACTTGTGACCTTTTCATGTTTTCCAGGAGCACTTCCTAAGCCCAGGATACTTGGAACACGACATCCATTGGAGCTACAACTTTTATCATTTAACCCAATCAACTACAACTACAAGCTGGGGACTGGTTACTTTGATTTTAACACTCCTTAACCCTGACCTATGACAATTTGACCTATCTAGCACGTGCAGTGGTATATGCGTAATCTCAATTATTGCAGTGTTCACACTCAACACTCACCTCATCCATCTACTACCTATCAAATCAGCACATGATCTTAGCTTACTTTCCCTCAACTCTCGCTTTGAGGGGGGATACCTCATCCCATCACTAAGGCAACTTACTCCTATTTTTGTCTTGCAGTTCGTAAAAAATAACCAACAAGACAAAAAAGGGCAAATGTAGACACCAAAATAGTGTCAACCCCCCTTGGTCCCTTTCTAACTTTAACATGCCTAACCAACACTTTATTAATTTAAAATACTTATTTTAAATTAATCATCCCCTTTGACACCTCACCATGGACACTTCACCCTTAGACTATTTCCTACCCTATGACTCACCCCCAAGACTAAGTCCTTCAAAACATAACTACCTAAGACCAATTCTAACCTTCTAACTAACTCTCGTGACAAATAACCCCATCTTTTGACCATTCTCTAACGACAAACACACTTGGCAGATGGAGAAATGGGCAAAAGGCTATTTTTAGCCCTTTTACCTATTCTTCATCTACCGACGTCGGTCATGTGTCGACTGATGCTAGCAGAACCACCGACGTTGATTAATTAAACAAGGTTTCTAACCTTGGATTGCCTCCTACCTCTTTACATAACGATGTGCACGCTTTGAGACTGAACACCAAAATTCTATTATCACCCTCTCGGCTATAGAGACTCTGTAGAAATCACTCCAGGCATCAAATTGGAAATATTGTACTAGATCTTTGACATTAGCCACAACAGGAACAAGCATCCCAACACCTCTAGTTCTCAATCAAGTAGAGCTAAGTATTCATTTGTTTCTTTTTAGTAATTTAGAATACATTAGTAATTAGTCCTTATTTACTATTTTCTAAATATTATCTATTAGACCCGACCTAACTTCTTCTTGGAGAGGCTGAAAAGCCTTCCTCTTACCTTTACTCCTTTTGACAACCTATCCTCTACCTGACTCCTTCCTTAGACCTTATTCATCTCCCTACAACCCTGCATAGACCTTTAAATCCATAGAGTCCCTTTGTCAACTATAGAATTTCTCTAAAATCCATCCAAGGACCCTTGCCCCTACCGACATCGGCATACTAACCAATGTCGGTAACGTTGACCAACTGACGCTGGCAAAACTACCGACGTCGGTGACTGTGACAGATCGACAGTAGAATATAGGTATGCATTATCTCTATTTCTTTTGTTTAGTCTTTCACCATTTCTCTTTCTAGCAACACTCTTTTATCAACTAGTGGACTGTCATCCCTCAAGGAAGTCTTTGCACTTCTGGGACCGAGCTTTGCTTGGTAGTCCACCACATATCTATGTAACATTTTCTTTGTTTAAGTCTTTCTTATCTACAAGTGTCATCCTCCACAACCAAAGAGGAGCTCCTTCAATCATCTGGATATGGTGCGCAGCTTCATCTGGGTACGTACAAACCCCTGACCATTAACCTTTAGTTTCTTATTTCTTCTGAATATTAAATAGCAAAAAATGAGTAGAAACATAGGGCTGGGATTGTGTTGATATCTTCTAAAGAAGATATTTTTCCTTTTACATACAACTTGTAGTTCAACAACACCAAAAACATAGCTGAGTATGAATCTCTATTGCTTAGATTGAAGGCTACTTGAGATAAAGGCATTAAAATCCTTCATGCCAAAGGAGATGTTGAACTGGTGGTTTGTCAGGTAAAGAACCTATATCAAACCAAAAATGAGAGATTACACCATTACCATAATCTAATCTAGGATCAAATTGAAATCTTTGATGCTTTTAGCATCTCTACCATACCTAGGGAATTTAATGACTGAGCTGATGCACTAGATGTTTTAGCAACTCTCTTAATTCCTCACCTAGATTTCAAAGGAAATAAGTACACTATCAAACTAGTCTTTTGACAAAGTGTGCCTGATAATGCCAATCATTGGCAAGTGTTCAATGGTGATAACCAAATCATCACCTTTCTGGAATAAAAAGATGGCTTTGAAAAACTTCACTTCGAAAATAGTAAGCTCTAAAAACTTGAATCAGCTCCTAAAATGAATTCAGATGCAGGTGAAGAATTCTTGTAGTTAAAAGGGAATAAAATTCCCAAAGGACTGGTTTCTCTTTAGAAACTGTTTAACAGGCACGACAATTTTATCAAATAGTAACAAATAGATTCAAACTCATCCCAGGAGTTTGATCAAATAAATTTGGGTACTAAGGAAAATCCCAAGATGGTGAACATTAGGAAGTGTTGTACTTCAAAGAAAAAACTCAAATTTACTGACCTACTTTGCTATTACATGGATGTTTTGGCATACTCTTATGATGATCTAATGTCACTCAGGTCTGAGTAAATTCACCATGAAATTCCTCTCAAGGATGATTTGGTGCCTTACAAGTAGAAATCCTGATAGTATAATCCAAAGTTATTAGGTACTATTCTATTTGAGATATAAAAAATGCTGAATTCTAGGATAATTTTCTCAATCCATCATTCCACATGGATTGCCAACATAGTCCCTATGAGGAAGAAGAATGGCAAAATTTGCATCTATGTGGATTTCAAGAATCTGAATCAGTCATCTTTAAAGGATAACTATCCTTTGTCCATTATGGATCAAGTGCTTCAGATAGTGATCAGCTCAGAGATGTTATCAATGCTAGACAGCTTCTCAAGCTATAATCAAGTGAAAGTTAGTGAATCAAACCAACATAAGACTGCCTTCACCACACCTTGGGGCACCTTTGCGTATCGAAGAATGCCATTTGGTCTAATAAATATTGGTGCCACTTTTTAGAGAGCAATGGACCTTGATTTCAAAGATGAAATGAGTAAGTTCATTGTGATATACCTTGATGATTTAACCATCTTTTCCAAGCATCGCTCTGAACATGTATGCCATTTGCAACAAGTGTTAGAATGCTGCCACCAAAATGGCATTTCTCTCAACCCCAAGAAGTCTATTTTTGGAGTAATAGAAGGGAAACTTCTTGAACACATTGTATCCTAAGAAGACATAAAGATTAACTTAGAGAGAGTTAAATCCATTTAGGAGCTTACTCTACCCACAAGTAAGACTGCAGTTCATTCTTTCTTCTTAAAGGTGAATTTTTTATGAAGATTAATTATTTAGTTTGCTGAGAAGACTCGTCATATTGTGGATATGATGAAAGGAAAGGCCACTTTTAGATAAACTGAAGAAGGCAAATTGGCTTTTTAGGATATCAAGATAGCCATTGCCCACACCCCAATTCTAGTTTGTCTAGATTATACCAAGGATTTTATGATGTACAGTTATGCTTCTGAGCACACACTTTCAGTGATTTTGGTTCAATAGAATGAAGAAGGTGTGGAATCTCCCATATCTTTCATGAGCTATCCTCTTAAATCTCATGAGCTGAAGTATTCAAACATGGAAAAGCATGCCTATGTGGTGGTTAAGGTAGGCATTTTCACTTTTACATTCTAAATTCTCACACTACCACCCTGGTTCTTGATACCATAGTTAAATCCATATTAACTCAGTAGGAGTTTGGAACCAAAAGGGGGAATTGGATTGCAAAAATCTAGGAGTTTGATCTAGTTATCAAACTATCAAAGTTGGTGTGGGGAAGGGGCCTTTGTTAATTAATTACTGACAATAGACCCGAAGAAGCAGGGCATGAAGAAAAAGAAGTGGAAGACATGCCAACAGTCCTATTTGTCTCCACCATGAATGAGTGGTATTTAAGTATTACTTATTTCCTTACTTATGGTGAGTGTCCTACCCACCTGTCTCATAAAGAAAGGAGAACTGTTAAACTGAAAGCTACCAATTTTGTCCTCTAGGATAATGACCTATACAAGAGGAGCCTTGATGGAGTGTTCCTTCACTATGTGGATAAAGTGCAGTAGAACAAACTTTTGGAATCCTTCCACAATCTGGCTTGTGGAGGAGATTTTTATACTCCTATAATTGCCCACAAGATTCTATGAGCTAGGTATTACTGGCCTACTCTTTTTCAAGATGCATACAAGTGGGTAAGGAAATGTGAACTATGCCAACATTTTGTTGGAAGACCCAAGTTGGCTGCCCTGCCTCTCAAGTCAGTGGTGATAGAAGAGTCATTTCAGCAATGGGGAATTGATTTTATTGGTGCTATAAACCCATCTTTAAATGCTAGACATGATTATGTCCTCACAACCATAGAATACTTCACCAAGTGGGTGGAAGCTATCCCAACTAAGCATGCTACTTCAGAATTAGTGTGCAATTTCTTCAAGGAGAATATCATTTCCAGGTTTGGGGTCCCAACCAAGATTGTTATAGACAATGTAGCTTGTTTCACTTCCCAAGAGATTACTCAGTTCTATTTTTATTATGGGATTACTCTCTCCCACTCTTCTGATTATTTTCCACAAGGGAATGGCCAAGCAGAATCGAGCAAAAAAAAATTGGTGGCCATCATCAGGAAGCTGGTAGATGACAACCAATGAAGCTGGCACAAAGCATTATTTGATGCTTTATGGGCAGATAGAATTACACCAAAAAGGGCAATTGGTATGTCTCCTTTTCAACTTCTTTATGGGCTCAATGTTGAGATACTAATCAACCTGAGATTGCCAGCATTAAAATTGGCTAAGGCAGTTGAAGATCAGACATATGAAAGCTCCAATGATAAGAGGTTCATGTACCTAATTGAGCTGGATGAGCAGAGAACTATGGTGGTGGACTAAATTACTGCCCATCAACGTCTAGTGAAGAAGCTCTTCGACTAGAAGGCAAAAAAATGTGATTTCCAGGTTGGAGATCAAGTCATATTATGGGATAAAAGGAGAGAACCAAAGGGGATGCATGGGAAATTTGATTCCCTATGGAGAGGCCCATTTACTATTCATCAGCTCAAGATGGTATGCCCTTTTCTTTGCCTCATAGTGGGAAACATCTAAAGCACTTCAATCCATGAAGTATCAAATAAGATCAAATTGTACATATGCATATTTGTATAGTCTTTAGTTCTATTTTTGTGCTTTCATTTTTATTTTTGTCACCTTTATTTTTAGGTAGCATGACTCCATGGGCATACTTCAAGGAAATAAAGATTCTAGTTTCTACTCCCCTTAGTTGTTCCAAGTTTTCAACTGAAGGAAGTTCCCCAAGTGGAGCCAACTGTTATCCCCAAAAATATCAGCTCATTTTTGAGACAACATATGAACTATTCTGGTTCAACAGACTAAAATCCTCTCTTCCCTTTTAAAAATAAATTGTTTTGAGCATTCAAATTCTTCATTATTCAATCTTTTTCAGATTTCTACTAACTCTATAGGTTTAAATCTATGGAATCTATAGGCTAAGTTCTACAAACTCACTTTTATGGACTCTATAGGCTTAAATCTGTGGACTCAGTTCTATAGACTTCGCAAGATGGATTTTACGGACTCATTTCTATAGACTCTGCCAGTTCTACAAACTCATTTCTATGGACTCTACATGTTCATTTCTATGGACTCTATAGATTCAAATCTATGGACTCTACAGGAAATAAACAAGCTCTCAACACTTAGGCAATTTCAAGGTTGTTTCAACAACTTGGTTCAATAAAAAATGTCCATCGACAAGCTTCTAAGCAAGGATTGAACCATTGAACCATTGAACCATTTTGGTTCAATGGGTTCAATGGGTTCAAAGGTTCAACGTCATCGGTAAGAGTTAAGTGCTTTGACAAAGGTTCAAAGGTTCAAGGAGTGATTGGTTTAACACATTTTGTTTGAGTGATCAAAAGACTTAGACAAAAAGATGGCTTCAAATGCAAGATTGAATTGTTGAACCATTGAACCAAATTTAGTTCAATCGGTCAGTTCAATCGATAGGTTCAAGGGGCTACCCCAAAGCCAAATGAAGAAGTGCCCTTATAGAGGGTAGTGAACCAAGTTGAGTGCCCTTGTGGAGGGAAATGAACCAAGCTGAGTGCCCTTGTGGAGGGCAGTGAGCAAAGGTAGACATAGGGAATTCATTCAGAAGCATTCCTGTGATAAATTTGTTAAGGATCATTTCCTTCAGACAAAAAGTTTGAAGGAATTCCTTTGGAATTTTATCCAAAAGAAAAGCCAAAAGAAAAGCTCACCAAAAGAATTAAAGCCAAAGGCCACCCAAAGGATCCTAAAGGGTAGGTACCCTTGCGAGAGGCTCTCACTAAGGAAAGTGGACCATTTCTCAAAACCTTGAAGGATAAGTTGCCTCTGGGAGAGATCAAACCTCAAAGTGCAGCAAAAGCTACCATGTATCCCTTATAAAGTTGAAGTAGAAGCTGCCAAGTGTCATCTATCGAGACATAGTTTCTAATAAGTTTCAAAGCTGTAGAATGTGCCACATGTTCTATTATAATTTAGTGGAAGCCAACAAATGCATGAACATTCAATAGCATGAACATCAATAGCATGACCTATTTTTCTACATTAAGTAGAGTGAACAACTGTGCACACATCATGAAACACATCAGGCAGCCCATATTAAAAACTGATGCTTGATTCCAGCATAGCCCATAGATAGAATTTAAAATGCATTAAAGGAATTGAATTCATCATAGGCCATTTTTGTGAAACAAAACACCTAAGTCATTCTTGGAGCACTATATATTGGACTCTCTCTTATTGTTTTAGGAGATCTCGCTCTCTGTTATAAAAAACAAAACTCTACCCAAATTGAAAGGCATTACTGGGACTTTGAGCTCAGATTGTTGATCATATTTTATTATTTGAATAAGAAAACAAGTGATTTTTTAGACTTTGTGTTGGAATAGCTTGGTTGTTGGGGAAATTGTTCTTATGTCTATTTCCTTAATACATTTTTTCTCCATTTAATTGAATAAGCATAATTAGTGAAAATAATCAAAAAGGTGTCCTAAAGCCAACTGTGGAGAGACTTTGTGCCCATAAAATTGCCTTTAGTGTGTTTTCTTTCTATTCCTATGTAAAGGATCTTGGGATGACTTTGTGACCTCATTATCCTTCATATTCTATTTCTATGTAAAGGACCTTGGGACGACTTTGTGCCCTCATTGTCCTTCGTATCTCACTCTTGGGTAGTTGAGGTGGAGACTTTGTGCTACATCTCAATTTATTGGTTATTACGCCTTTGGTTACCAGTTACTTGTCACTATATGAAATAATTCTTGTTTTTTTCTACAAGATCACTTTTGAAAGAAGAGAAGTGCCTTTAGCATTTTCACTAGGATTTTCTCCTTTGATTGTTAACATCATCTCTAAAAAAAGAGAGATAGATGGTTTATCTTACCCCTGAGTGTTATTTTCTACTTATATATATATATATATATATATATATATATATATATATATATATAGCTCCTGCATATTTATAGAGAACCTCCCCTTGATGAGAGGAGAGATTTATCTCCTTTAGATGTGGTAAACTTTCAACTTTGGCCGACATATCTCCCTATGTTGTGGTTGAAGAGACCTATTTTGTTCATCAGTTAGCTGGTGACAAAATATTCACCCAACACACTTTATATCTTTCTAATTATTCATAGAGTCCCCACCTATTTTATGAGCCCATACTAACCTATTTAGCCTTAGCATTGATCTATTTATTTCTATAATTAGTTTATTTCCTTTATCAAGCATTTATTTCTTATTGCATTCCCTTTCAATCTTTTCTATAATTTGATGTACGTACTTCATCTTTATTTCCTTCAACTTAACTATTATAAAATAGTAGATTGATATCCTCTTAGTAAGTTCACACTTATTCGATCTAGCTTATGCTAGATAATCCACCTTATTATCCATCTAAAAACCCCTTTATTTTAGTATATTTCTTATCTATAGGTGATTCTTCCAGAGATAAAGAGGTGCTCTTCACAATCATCTGGATCATATGCATACAAAAAAACATATTCTTTTACCATACCCATATTTAGTTTCTTACTTCTTCTTTCCAAAAAAAAAGACTAAAATTAAGAGAAACATTCTAGCACACCCAATGGGACCTAATAACATATAGGTGACCTTTTATTCCTTATTCTATGCTCATATAAAGAAATAAAAATTTATTTTGTGTATAAAATAAACCTTGCATACATTTATTGCTTGCATGTTTATCTCACATAGATAAAATTAAAGGCTAAGTAGTTCAATCGTAGCTTCACCTCTTTATCAGCACCATGCCAAACCACTTAAATCACTCGACTAGGGTTTTATCTCCTAGTGGTTCACCTTCAC
This sequence comes from Torreya grandis, assembly GCA_037957365.1. Lineage (NCBI taxonomy): Eukaryota > Viridiplantae > Streptophyta > Pinopsida > Cupressales > Taxaceae > Torreya > Torreya grandis. The sequence continues at coordinate 2,461,152 of JARHVA010000205.1, read as the reverse complement.
CCTTTAGATATCTTACTTAGAGGTCATAACCAAGAAGAGAAACCAAAACTTAGCTCTCTAGTTGAGTCTAAACTCTAGAAATCAATATATACTGGATAAACACCTGACACCCTTATCATTACAGTGTGTGGAGGGAGGGGGTAAACCCCAATACCAAGCCACATATTGATTTCTAACATAGATCCTTGTGATATCCTTAAACACCTAAAGCCAACCATAGATTTTTTTTCTAGTACCTATTCTACAAATGAAGTTCTTGTTTACACTTTTTGACTAAGGCATAAGCCAAAAGTGAGATAAAAGGTATGCTAGGATTTTTAAATACACTCTAGTGTATGTTTTGATTGCCTTGAAATCTTTGAATTTTGTTTACTTTGTGTTTGAGTTGTGAGCTTTCCTTTATTCCTTTATTTTTATCTCATGGTTTTTACTATACAATAGTTAAAGAACCAAACCAACTAGGAGCCACCTTCATCTTCTTATTCCTCTATGGATTATACCTCAAATGTTGAGGGTTCTCACCATCCTTCTACTATCCCTACCATGCCTTGGATTGTTGTCTAATATGATGTAGATTTTGTCACCTTCTTTGATAATAACCCCATGGCCCTCCAATATTACCTTAACACCATGTCTTATTACACCCCTACTTCGGTTCCTCTTAGTGATCCACCTTATGGGATACCTACCCATATTATGGGATACACCTTCATTATCTCTACCTCTACCTAACCTATGATTACTCAAACATCTTCCTCTAGTAATAACACATCTGCTACCTCCATCCAAACTCAATCAAACAACCCAACCAATAACTAAACACCCCCTACACCAACCAATAACCCCTCCAACATAGGGAAAACCTCACCTTTTATTACCCATACTCCACCCACCATGGGAATACCCTCTACCCATATTACCACTATTATCCTTATCAATATCAACCCACTAATCTCCACCCCACTTCAAAATGTGGTGCTTTCTCTACCTTCTACCCTTCCACCTATTAGCACCAGAGTTACCACTCACCCCCAAATAATTAACTCGCTCATACCTCCAACCTAATTTATATCAATCCCCCAATCTATCAATATCATACCTCTAAACAAACCCACATCAAATCCTCAAAAAATACCTATGACACCCTACCCACACTATATTCTTAATCCACAAGGATACACAACTCCATCTTCTACCTAGCCTCTTATGCCCATTAACCCTTATGTGGCATCATCACAACCCTCAATGACCACATACCAACATATGACATCTTCTCAAACTTATAATAGCTATCCATATATTGCATCTACCCAACCTTAGTAAAACTTACCATATAATTATGGAACTCCCCAACCCCAAATAGATTTAGTCAAAATGTTGATGGATAAAATGACCAACCTAGAGTCATGTATCTCTAGGGCTCACAATCTCTTATTTTACAACCAAATCTATAATGAACCTATTCACCCATATTTCCCTATCTAACCTTACCCTCCTCAATGGGAACTAACCAAATTTTCTAAATTCTAAAACAAAGAAGACCCCCTATGACACCTAAGAGAATTTTAACATTCTTGGTATTTGATTGCATATGACAATGCTCTTCTCCTTTTAACATTTCCTATGTCTTTATCTAGACTAGCATTATATTGGTATAGTGTTATCACTAAGAACTCCATTTTTTTCCCCAACTCACCCAAACCTTTTTAGACCACTTCTCGATCTATATATCTAAGAAAGTCTCCATCACTAACCTCTACTCCCTCAAGTAATTTAATGATGAATCAATTCTTGATTTCATAACTCAATGGAGAAGTCTTATAAACCATCTCTCTTTCTCTTTTCCCTAACCTAAGTTGATTAAACTTTTCTCATAGGCTTGTGCTAAACACATTGCCGCTACTCTACAGGTTCAAACCTTTAAAAATTTTGACTAGGATTTCACCATGGCATGCAAACTAGAAATCAGAGCCATCAATGAGGCAAATTTGAAACAAAGAAATAAAAACTCTAGTTTCAAATCTAATGAACCTTCCCCATCCAAAACCACCAACCAATATGTCCACCATAACATGAAACTGAAGGCAACCATAAACATGGTTGTCTTTAAAACCACTCCACCTCTAGTTGTCAACCAACCCAACCAAACCAACTCTTCTAACTCCTCCAATCAACAAACCTAAAATCAAAATTGGGCTACCCAAAAAAAGTACACTCCACTAGGGGAGTCATATGCTTCAGTGTTTGGAAAGTTTCTCAAAACTAACATCATACATCTTCCCCCCATCAAACCTCTTCAACAATTAGATATTTCTCACCACTTTCTTAGTTGGTATAATGAAAGTGATCTATGTTCTTTCCATTGTGTCAATGTACATGACATTAGTAGGTGTAACACCTTCAAAACCATTATCTAAAACTTGATTGATAAAGGAGAACTTGCATTGGACAATCCCAATACACCTCAAAATTAGTCACTCAACATCTTTGGACAAACTTTTCCTAATAATGCCCCTTCTACTAACCATGATGATAATAAACTAGAATCATCTCACGCTTGTGAGGTCTTTATAGTCAATTTAATTATTAGTGAACCTATCATTGAAGAAATGACTGCCTTGACTACCTCTTTCTCCACTCCACTTATTGAAGTAGTAGAATCACCCTCCATTACTTTGGATACCCAAACAAAGGAAGAAACCACCTCTTTTACATCAATTGATGATATAAAAAAATTACCCACATATCCTTTGATATAAATACCAAAGGAGGCAACCATTGTCATCACACCTTCTTCCCCCATCATGGAACCACCCACTCTCTCTTTGGAAACCATTCCACAAAAAGAGATCACCTTATCTACTCCTTACATGGAGGAAACATCCTCCTAAATATTGAAGCCTTTCATTAAGGACTAGGGTGAATAAACCATTCCCTTACATCAACCTATGGACCTAATCTTTGAATACAATGCCCAAGGAACCAAACCAATTTACAAACCCTTCTCTAGACTGGTCTAAAGCTTAGAATTCTCTTCTCAACCCAATATATATTGAGCTAAATTTTGGCACCATCTTGGGCTCCCCTATCAAAACAAGCATGAAACATCAACCTTACCTTCATCCACCACATCTTTAATTACACCCACCATTAAACCTATCATCACCTCAACCCCTTCATCAAACACCTCTCCCTCTGAGACCATGGGAAAACCATCCAAACCACCTCCATCCAAAATTATCAAATCACCTTACACATCTTTAATCAAACCTATCAAGAACCTAGGGGTACTTCCTATATCATTATCCACCCATATTTTAAATTAGATTTAAACCCATTGAGTCCACCAAATAAAAACTTAACCAAACCAATCAAGAAGGTGGAGCCACCTAAACCCCACCTAGAACTAGAACTATACCACCTGTTTCCCTCTTGCCTTCTATCTTGGGACCCCATCCTTCTTCCATATTAGGATCTCATCCTTCTATCAAGAAGTCCAACCCTCCCAAAACTACCCAAACTAAACTTTCTCCTTTTATTCTACCTTTAGCTACCCCATCCAAAACATTAAATTTCCCATCATTTTTAATGAAACTATCTACCTCTACCTTCCCACCTATCTCCAAACCTTCATCATCTCAATCAGCCACCTCCAAATATTTCACCTTTAAACCTTTTACCTTAAAGCCATCCAAAACTAAGCAATCCCAATCAAACCCAATTATCAAAACCATTCTACCACCCATAACTTCCATGGTGATGCCTACTTATAAAAAGGCTCCCACCACAAAAAACAAAACCCCGTCACCCTTAACACCTTTGTTTGAATATTATTTGACCATTTTAAAAATGTTGTTACAAAAAATTTCTGTAAACCTATCACCTATCAAACCCTTTGACCCTTCAAGTCCTAAACCATCTGGGTTTAATGATAATTTAATTTGCTTATACCACAGGACACCTGGACATGATATAGAGAAATGCAAATCTCTTTAAGAACTTTTCCATAACTTATGGGATGAGAATGATCTATTATCAGATGAACCTTTCTTAATCCCATTATCAACCTAACCACTATTCAAAACTATCCAACACTTACCCACTCCAACACTCTCATCCAAGAGTGAGGAAGAATTGAAGCAACCTTCTAGTCCCATGCTTTCCCTCATCCACACTATCTATATGGTCACATGATCTCAGGCCCAATAAAAAGATAAGGGAAAGGACAAAGTTTCCATTCCATGGACATATCCTTCCACCCTAAAACCTTCCAATTAGACTCAGGTACCTTAACATTCACCTTTACCAAAACACAAAATATCTATTTTGGGTGCCTTTCTCTCTAACCCTTCTGAATCTATCCAACGTGTAGTGATGAAACAAATTCACTAGACACTGGTAAAGATGAGCCTATACAAAATAATCAACGCCTCACCCCATTACCACAAAGTATTTATAGAGGCCCTTTAATCCATATAGGTCCAACCTAAAGACCCTCAACCTCTTATAGCCTTTATTAGAGCTCTTTGACTTTGTACCCTTATCACATTTAAAGATTCATAAATACCTTTTGTTCATCTTGAAGATCCTAATCCTCCCCTCTTCATCACTTCATATATCAATCAAACCCACATCAAAAGGGAGATGATTGATGGGGGAGCTAGTATTAATATTATCTCCTCTCATGCTTATGACCAACTCTAGCTACCAAATAATATCATGTCAGATACCACAATGGTCCTCTATTCCTTCAATGATATTATGGCCACAACCTTGAGAACAATCATCCTCCACATCCACTTGGGACCTTGCACACTTACAAAGCTCTTCTATGTCATAGAAGGTGAATTCTAATAAAATGTCTTACTTTTATGACCTTGGATCCACTCCATGAGTTGTGTCCCATCCACCTTGCATTGATGTGTCAAGTTTGAATATGAGGGTTAGGTCATCACCATACAAACTGACCCTAGTCCTTTCACATCTTATAACATGACATATCAACCCAATGACATTATTATTCCTTACTCATCCACCTCACCACCAACCAATAACAAATCAACCCCTATCATCGATGAAGCTTCAACTAACTCATCTATCCCTTCACAGATCCCCATAGAGGACCCCTTGGAACTTACGTTCCAATGTCTCTCACTAGGAGAGTATTTACTTTTGGCCTTGGATACCTTCTCTACTCCTCAAGAGTATGGGAATCTTGACCATGATCTTGGTAATGATCCTAATATTAGAACCATCATTCCTTTCAAGCTTCCCAACCATTAAACCAATTTCATTTATGGGGGACTTAATCATCCACTTCTTGATTCCTCCTCCACCTCTTCTACCTAACCATTTTATTTCAATTTTCCTATTTGTAAAAATTGGAATTTGATAAATTATACCTTCATAGGTGTGCCTAGAAAGGATTCAACCTCAGCCATTATGAACATAGACCCCACAAGTTACCTTTGATCAAAACCTACAAACCCCATGAGCTATTTGGCCTTGGGTTCATCCCACCAAAAAAATCCATTCATTCACCCAAACCCATAGCCACCATTGAGGAAGAAATTAAATCCTCACTAACCAAATCTCTTTTAAAATTTGAATATTTCAAAACCATCACTTCTAACTTTTTTTAAGTCAATATTGTTAGTTTGGATCCCCTAACCTATAATAAGGGTGGCCAAACTAAAACATTTCCTTTGATTCATCTTGAAAAGGTAGAAAATGATTCTCCTACCATCTATACCATCCAATGTCAAGATAATAATTCCATTCTCACCTATCTTGGTGTAGGGGATTCTTCTATCCACAAATCCATTCCTATTGAGAATCAAACCATGTTGAATGAATCTACTATCAATTTCAACTTGGGTACTTAGGATAACCCTCACATTGTAAATATTGGTCAATATTTATATTCCTTAGAGAAAAAAGATTACCCCTCCTTCCTTAATGACCGAGGCATAGCATTCACTTGTTCCTATCAAGATATGATTGGAATCAACCCTTCCATATCCTTCCACAACATCCTCATCTATCGTGATGCTAAACCTATTAGGCAAAAGCTACACATGATGCAACCTCACATCACCCTTATAGTCAAAGAAGACATTTATCACCTCTTATTTTTCAAATTCATCTAACCCATTGACTATCCCCAATGGGTTTCAAATATCATTCCCATAACCAAACCCATATGTGGACTTCACCTCTGTGTTGACTACTGTGACCTCAAACTTGCTTGTCTAAAGTATGACTTCCCTTTGCCTAGCATCAACTAAATTTTTGATCTTACATCTAGGAATGAGATGTTATATCTCATGGATGGTTTATTAGGATATAATAAGATCTTGATTACCCCTGAGGATCATCATAAAAATTCCTTCATCACCCCATGGGGAACCTTTTACTATAGGGTCATGCCACTTGGTCTAAATAATGTTGGAGCAACCTACTAGTGTGTAATGACCTACATCTTCCATGATCTCATCCAAATTTTTTTAAAGGACTATGTAAATGATCTCCTTGGGATATCCAAATATCACAAGGATCATCTAGAAGTTCTCAAAATTACCTTTGAGTGCCTAATCCATTTCCATGTCTGTCTGACTCAACCCTGAGAAATGTGTTTTTGGGGTCTTATCTGGAAATTTTTTTGCTTTATCATCTCTCTTCAAGAAATTGAAGTATACCCTACCAAAGTCAGAGTGATCCTCAACATGCCACCTCCAACCCACCTTAAGTAGCTATGTAGTCTACAGGGGAAGCTCTAATCCATCCATCATTTAATATTTTATTTATTAGATAAATGTCAACCCTTTCACCATATTATTAAGAAAGATACATATTTTAAGTGGACTAAGGACTATCAAAAAACCTCTTATTCATGTAAAGAGTACCTTATTTCTTCACTCATTCTTATCCCTCCTAAAGAGGACCAACCCTCCTACCTTTATATATCTACCACTAACCATTCCATAGGGGTAATGCTCACTTACCATGATGAACAAAATAAAGAACAAGCTATCTACTATATAAGATGAAAAATTATAGAGCATGAGACTTGGTCCACCCATATTGAGAGACTTTGCCTCACATTAGTCTTTATGGCTTCAAAACTTCATCATTACCTACTCAATCACAAAAAATTTATCATCACCAACACCAACCTACTCAAGTACATGCACTCTAAACCATACCAAAACCAATGTATAGATAAGTGGCTCATGCTCCTAGATAAGTTTGACCTTGAGTTCCTCCAGTAGTTTTCAATTAAATGGAAAGTCATTGTTGACCAATTGGCTAAAGGTCCTTTTCTAGAAAACCAACCACTTCCTCTTGAATTTTTGATGAGTCGATTGTGACTCTCTCTCAAGAGGATGTCACCTATGAGATGAACATCTTCTTTGATAGCTCAAAGTGTTATCATGGTGGGGGTGTCATATTTATTCTCATTCCCCTTGATTGTGAAATTATTCCTCTTTCTTTCAAACTTGATTTTAAGTGTACTAATAATATATCTAAGTACAAAGCCCTAGTAATAGGTCTCCAAACCACTCTAGCCTTGAGAGTTAAGATGATCAGTGTCTTTGGTTATTCCCAACTTATGGTCAACTAGATCAATGGATCCTACCAATGTAACAATGATGTCTTGTAATATTACAAACACCTAGTAGATGTACTCTTAGCATCATATGATCATTAATTTATCTAATATGTTCCATGATCTATAAATAAGTTTTTAGTTATGATAGATTCACTTGTTTCCTAGATCCCATATACACCTTCTAATTCTAAGCTCTTTTTCACCATTCATCATTTATCACACCCTCTTATATCTAATCTGACCTCCCTACCATTTTTAGTGTGGATGACTCTCTATTAAACATTTGGTACAAGCAAATATTTGACTACCTCAACTTCAGCATCATTCTTCCCAACCTCTCTAAAAATTCTTGAAGAGCCTTTGTTTAGAGTGCCTATCATTATACCATACTAGGGGGAATTATTTACAAACATGGTTTTGATGGCCTCCTTCTTTGTTGCTTATGCAGTCATGAAACTTCCCATGCTATCAAGGAAATTCATGATGATATCTATGGGGGACACTTTAGTGTTCTAGCTATCACTAAACATATATTTCACCTCAACTACTACTAGCCCACCCTCAACTAATATTGATGTGATTATGTGAATAATTGTGTTAAATGTCAAAAACATGACAATTTACATCATGTGTTAGCCCATGGCCTTCAAGTATCCAAGGAATTTTGGCCCTTCTCATAATGGGGACTAGATCTCATTGGGGAAATCAATCCTCATGCTTCACAGTGGTAAAAATCCGTCATCACTACCACTGAGTATTTCACTAAGTGGGTAGAGGCTATTCCTCTCATCTCAATCAAATCTAAAAAGATAGTCAAATACATCAATTATCATATCATATGTCATTCCAGTTCTCCCCATAAGATCATCACTAATAATGGCTCATCTTTCAAAAACAAACAAGTCCAAGGTCTTTGTGATGCATTTGGCATCAAGTTAAGATTTTCTTCACCTTATCATCCAAAAATAAATATATAGGTAGAGGCATCTAAAAAAACTCTCAATAAGATGTTAACCAAAATGGTTAATGATTTTGGTTAGGATTGGCATTTGCACATCCCCTTCACTTTTTGGGCCTATCACACTAGCATTTAAACCTCTATGGGTGCTACCCCTTTTTCTCTAGTCTTTAGAGTAGAGGTGATCTTGCTTTTTAAATTCCACATTCCCTCTCTTCACATATCCTTACAAGACATCATTTTTGAGATCAACTATCATCAAGAACATCTAGCACAATTTGAGAAACTTGACAAGCACCATCTAGCTACACTTAACCATCTTCATGTCTATCAAGAACAAGTCAAGTTCACCTATAAAAAACACTTGAAAGAATGAGAATTCAACATTAGAGACCTCATCTTGAAGGAAAATCAACATGTCACCAATATGGAGAAAAACAAGCGAGGCAAGTTTGCTTTTAATTAGATTGGAGCCTACATCATAACCCATAAGTATGGATCAAGAGCTTATCATTTATCTTCTCTTGAAGGTAAACCAAATTTGAGCCTCTTAATTCTTTATACCTACATCCTTTCTTGTGTTAAATAGGGATAAAACTCACCTTTTATCTAACTTAAGCTCATCCCTTGATTTATAAGATTTTCACTTTCTTCACACCTTCATCCCATCCCTTTGAGGACAATTGATTACAACATAGAACCATGTGATTAACCATCATAGTAATAGCCTAATCCTAAATATGGGTACCATGGATCTACCCATGGCATGGTTCTCATGGATAATTTTCATCCCTAATCAGATGAAATCCCATGGTCATTGTCTCTCAAAACCACCCCTTTCACCTATCATTAACCTTCTTGTCCTCTAGGTTTTTCCCTCATAAAGACAAAACTCCAAGACTATATAGGATTTTCCATGTCTAGACTAGCATCAAAACAATTTGGGATACCTACATATCACTTAGGTCAAATATCTCTCACATTGTAGACTACTCCCTTAAAGAACAGCTACCCAAAATCTAAATTGCTTCAAAGGATATACTACTCCCTTAAAGGATAGCTACCAAAATAAACAAATCTAAACTTAGAGCATTCCCTTGAAGGATGGATAAGTCAAAATTTTCAAATCAATTATTTGAAGCTTCTCAAATTGATAATATTCACAAACTTATCAAAATAAAGTAATAAAAAGACCCTATATCAAAATCAAAACAAGTTATCCCAAGAAAGTTGCAATCAAGTTTCATATATAACATCAATAGACTTCCCATATTGATCAGTCTACACCTTCTATTAAAATATGGAATTGTCTACTATGGTTCTTAGGTTACCTATAAAAGGGTTAAAACAAACCACAAGAGGTTACATTACCCTTCACACCACCTATCACCTATTTCCCCTTTGTACCATATATAAATCAAGGGATTCTTGAGCTTACTTGACACAATATGATCAAGACACCTTTTTACCAACCAATGCATGATAATGCAAAGCATTTATAGGGCTTGTGTTCTTTAAGACAATATAAATTTAGGGTTTGTTTTGTCTTTTGCCAACAAAGAAGTATCATGAATTTTACTTATCCTCTCATAATTGGTTCATGTATTCATTTAGACGTATGTCTCATGATTTGCATCTCTTTTCCCACATCTAATTTTGTTACCTAACTTATTTGTGTGTTATCATCAACATCATAAACCACATCACATATTCATTATGATAACCATAATCAAAACATCTTAGCCATATATAAAACAATAACCATAATCATAAACATCATATCCACATATTAAAAAAATCATCACATCATCATACTCATGTATAACCATTCATTATAAAGATCATCCATAATCATCACATGCCTAAGCTAGTGAGTCTATATCTCATAAGCATAATCATAATAAATATGAACATCAAAACCATGAATCATGAACCATAAAATCACATATATATATATATATATATATATATATCATCACATCATATACATCATGTCTCATCAAAATAAAATAGTACATATAATAATATACATCTCTCTCTCAAAACATATACATCTCACTGCATCAGCTTGTAGGTCAATATCAAAATCATATACACTTATGCATATCATGTCATAAGCTATGCCCTTGGGACACTATTGTTGCCTGGGGCCTACCCCTTAGTTGCATTTGTCTATCCAATTATAGATGTGGCCCACTAACCTGGTATCACCACATTAGCACCACCTACCAATCTAACTGTATATTCACCCCATTAGGGATTCATTGGGTAGTGAGTGAATATTATTACCTCATAATACTACAAATCCTTTATAGTGGCTATGTATCACTACATATCAATGGTCCCCACTAGACCTACTGGTGCTATTACTACTCCTCTGGTCTATCTTAGAGCATCTCACTCCTAGGTGACTTAGACTAGTTTAGCCCTAGTATGGTCCCTCTCACCCATCATAGTGGATATTTAGCCCTATAATGTAGCTACCTGCCCCTATAAATCTATGACCTATGCTTGTGTAATATCTAACATCATTCCTACTTATTCATCAGGTCCACTTCCCTATAATTATCCTCATGGAACCCTACGAACTAGGTCCACATCCATAGGCTACCTGCCCCCATCATCCCATCCAAAATCTTCCACTATAGAAAATACCTGATACCATGCCATGTAGCCCTCAACAAAACCTATGTCATCAATCTTTGTTCTAGTAAGCATCTCCTCATTAATAAGAAACATCTCCATTAGTTATGGATTTAGAATAAAAAACTTGACATCCTCCCACCTATACCTCAGGAATAGACCCAAAATCCCCTATATCAAGTTGATCTACTTGTGAACCCTATCAAAAGGGATGAGCTCAGTCTCACCCTCTCTCCTCCCAAAAATCCACCTATAGCTTTGTAATGATAAAATGTTTTGAATATAGTGGGCCTACCTCAAAAAGCCAACATATGACCTCTAAACCACACCTCCAACCACCAAGGCCTCTAGTGCCCCTCTAAACCAATCAATATCTCATACACCTCCTCTAAGTATTATGAGTGTGTAATCATTCCTCCACCACATAAAACCCACCTTGAAGTCCATCTAGGTATATCCCTCCCATGGTAGCCCCATTAGCCTCAGAACCTGAATGTGCTCATAGGCCCAATAATGTAGCATGGACCCCACACTGATGTCATACCTCCTATGAGCTTTGAACCCCCATAGTTCCTTATATGTCTAAACCAATAACACAAGCACCCACACAAACACTATGTAACCTAGTAGCATCTCCACCAAAATTCCTAGTAATAGATAAGGAAACCTCTCATTTCTCAAATCTAGAACTACAAAGTAGGAGATTTCTATCATTATCATATTCATCAACCTTTGACCATCCTTATCCCTATGATACAAATGTCTATAGCTAAAGCCTCCAACCATATAATCTATGCAAGATAATCTACCTACCTATAATCTAGATAAAGGCTTAATCCTCACCATATAGGAGCTTTATGTGTTTGTCTCTCTCCTCCCTCTTAATTTGATATATTGACTCCCCCTAAATGGGTAGCCATGTGATCCTATGTATATCCTCTAAAAAGATAGTCATATTACTAGTCAGTAGGAGAATGGTGTTCATTTCCATATTCCATCTCTTGATAAGGGCCATGATCATCACCACATCTCATATCACGTACTGGTAGTGCATCATCACCCTAAGGTTGACCTCCTCCATGTACACCTAGTCATAATCTATCATCCCATGATGGATCATTCCTAACATCATTCCTCCACCTAGAAAAGGCTTAATCCTCACCATATAGGATCTCCATGTGTTTGTATCTCTCCTCCCTCTTAATTTTATATATCGACTCCCCCTAAATGGGTGGCCATGTGATCCTATGTATATCCTCTAGAAAGATAGTCATTGTAATGACCCTTACCAATAGGATCACTAAAACCACCAATATTGAATCGTGTAATTTCATCAAACACTTGGCATGCAATTTGAGCTATGTTGCTGAAAGGTAAAAGTCTAAATGTAGAAATTGTTGAGCAACCAATCCACTCAACTCAATGATGCAAAAATAGTGCCAATGTATGCATTCCATAAAGATGAAGACCCTCTTACAATCATTTACAGCTTTTAGATTTTACAATTATTAAAAACTACTATAAAATATGCAATGCAAAGAGTCCTTATTGATTAGACTGATCATGAATGTCTTGTCACTTACACTTAGCCTTTATTCAAGATATTCAAGGTTTCATATAGCTGTATACAAACAGTGACTAAATTTATAACCCTTTTTGACATATGAACAACATATGATATTATGATTTGCAATGACTATTACAACAACGTCTAAATATGCAAATCCTCATAACATATATGTCACTCATACATTCATCTAAATTTTACAATCAAATATAGAAGAACATGGAATGATTTAAACGGTGTTTGACTGAATGCTATTGATGCAATGATGAAACTGGGCTGAACTAGAAGTGCCAAATGAAAGCCATACCTCTACTGCTATGTCAAGCCGTACAATACAGACATGTGCAACTTTTTTTATAAATAAATACTTCACCAAAAAGTGCTGAAAATGGCACAAACTTGATTGCCTAGATGCAAGGAATGCCTCTACAAAGTCTCAGATTTTTCTAGCCACCTGAGTCTCAGCTGTGAACAAAAATGTGGGTTCAGCCTAAAATTTGAACCCTCCTGGAATGACCTCTAAATTCACTGAAATGATCTCCAAGTAATAGCAAAGTGTTCCTCCTAGTGAGTAGATGAAAAATCAATGCTCCAACCACTGAAAACACAAACCCTCAGACAAATGTCTGAGTACCAAGTAAGCCCAACTTGAAGTAGCTGAATACCACTTCCAAAGTGTAACCCTTCTGAAGATCTTTCACCTCCTTAGTTATGCAATCTCTTGAGAGGTATTGTTCTCAAGGATTATGCTGAATATTTTCAGATCTAGATGGTGCCACAAATGCCCATAAAAAAAGTAGTAGAATTATCAAATCAAGTCTATCCAAATGAGAGGCCATGCCCTCTATTTATTTACTTTTCTAAGAAGTTACTAAGAACTTCTAGAAGCATCCATCATAAAATCTCATTATAATTCACTTTATAATAAAATAACTTTATAAAATAAAAAGTGCAATCTCAACTTAAAATTATAACATGCAGGCCCGAAAATCACATAATACTGAAAGTAGGCTCAACAACATCTCTCCAACGAGCAAATACGACCAGCTAATCTCTAAATAATCAACAAGATGACTCTCTCACAAAAACCATCTACCTATGAGAGTCCATGATAGGCAAATCTAGAATGCTAAATGATGTCAGCCAGATTGGGGACATGACAGTCATATTACTAGTCAATAGGATAATGGTGTTCATTGCCATATCCCATCTCTTGATAACGGCCATGATCATCACCACATCTCACATCATGTACTAGTAGTGCATCATCACCCTAAGGTTAACCTCCTCCATGTACACCTAGTCATCATCTATCATCCCCTGATGGATCTCTATAAAGATCAAAAGAACTCGATCCCACATCTAGATCTAATCATGTGCCTATAAAATTCAATATAGTGAACACACTTAGTTTTTCTATAAACTATTTTTCCTATAGACTTCACCTTTTCTTACCTCATTCATCCTACGTAATAACAACTATTTCCTCCCACATAAACTACATCAACCTCTTTTTAAACCTACTTTACACCCTAGCTACCCTTAACATTCCCATGCTACAACATTTCAACTTGCTTGTTACCTTAGCCTTTTATCCAAAACATTTAACCACTTAGTCGATCACTGATGGTCACTATGACCACTGATGGTTAACTACCCATTTGGCCTATGATATTCAGCCATCGATGGTCAGCTATGATCATCGATAGTCAGGTATGAGTGTGACCATTAACATTAAACTCCAAACCCTACCTACCTATAATCTACCCAACCACCCATCTAATAAACTAGTTACCCTATCTTTGTCCTCTACCCTACCCCCAACCTACCTACCCTCCTAATTTCAATTTTCACCTACTTATTTCAATAATTAACCGACCTATAACCCAATACCTATTGCAAACCCAAAACCCACCCACCAAGATAATACCAAAATAACCAAACGCAAATATAATAAAAAATGATAAAATTAATCTATTCTATTAAATTAGATGCAACCCCTACCTCATTCCTTGACCATTGTTAAGGAGGAATCCTAGGTCTCACTACCCAGCCATGTTCTTGTCCTACCTACATCCTCAGTCCAACACTCTATTCAACTCAACATAAATCTCACATTCAGTAATCAACCCCACCTAGTCATAAGTCTTGCATAAAATTCCAAAGATACAAACACTCACTATCAAGAGTCAGAAGTCACAAAAGTTAAATGACCAAAATGACTAGCCATCTCACTTTTTGACCTCCACACTTTTAAGGTTTTGTACCTTGATCATCAATGGTCAGAGTGACCATTGATAGTCAATTTTGAGACCCTTAACCATCGATATTTAAGGCATATACTTTTAAAATTTTGGCACACTCACCTTAATACACATTTTTAAAGACTACCCTCTCCACCTAACATACCAATTACCCTATCCACCATGATATTGGCCATTTTGGCCAAAACTATCACATGTTTTTGTTATGACCTTGCCTTTATCCTTTTGACTACATCGACCAACCTTGCCATGTTAAACATTTGAGTTTATACCTCCTAGTGCACACCAAACCATTTGTGTTTTCCTAAGAGTACATACTACCTTAAATGCCTATGAAAACACCAACCTTATCTAAGAGGCTTGATAGGAATAACTTGATCAACTATGCCTAATGCTATGGCTTGACCCCCTTATCACTAATTATTCTAGCACAAACCTTATTTTTACCAATTTTGGAAACTTAGTCTATGTAAAATCTTGGCTATTGTACTTAGTCATATTTTATGCACATATTTTAACTTTAAATGTGTAACCACCATTGTCACCAACCTCATGACTCACTATAAACTACTTGTCAAACCTGCACCTAATTTTACTTCACCTCATTAACTCTTAGTTTGAGGGGGAACAAATCCTCCCATGATTTTGGAAAGCAAACCCATCAAAATGTAATCCATTTTTGTTTTATAAATTCTTAACACAAACTCCATAACAAAAAGGGGCAAAATGTAAACATCAAAAACATACATGATGGTTCTAGATGTCAAAACACCACTAGATCAGACCATTACCCAACCTCTACCTAAAACCCTGAGTCATGTTAGTTAACTAGCTAAACCAAATCATTAAATTAGCTTTTCACCCCACTTGACCTTTGACCCTCAACCACTTATGGTCACTATGACCATCAACGATCATGTCCCAACCACCTGAACACTCAAACTCAATCCATGTGCAAACCAAAACACATCATAATTTAATTAATGCAATGAGATAATACATAAATAATTAAATTTGTGTAAATATTTTTAACCCTTATATAACCTACACTTATATTTATTTTTCCAATAAAAAGAGAGGAGTAAAAGGTGAAAAGTGATCGATCCATCCAAGAATTTAGCAATTAGGCAATTAAGCTATCCACCAACAATCATTAGGAGCTTCTAACATCAAGAACTTATTTATAGGTCTTCCCTCCATCAAGCCAAAAACTATGATAGAGACCTAAACATCTACCCATATTATTCTTTAAGTAAAGTACTATTATTATACCAAAATCACTTTGGATCAACTACCAATATCAAACAACTAGTTAAGTACATTTCTAGTTTTCAAGTTTTGATTATTTAGCTTTTGAAACATACCCTTCAACATCATATCTTTTGGCCTCCCATACCTAAATATACCTTTAACAATCTACTACCTGATCACATACCTCATCAAGCTAAGATTTTTTCAACACTTCTTAAAACCTACAATAACCACTAATGGTCATCCTAACCACTGACAATCACCTTCAATCATTGACGATCAACCAATCATTGATATTCACCTTAACCACTAATGATTACTATGGTAGGAAATAACAATAAGATATTTATACTTACTTACCCTCAACCAAAATCCACTTTCTATCTTTCTAACTATTCACATAGTCCCCACCTAATTTTTGAACCTAACTTGACCTATATAGTATTAGTATTGACCCATTTATGACTATAATTAGTTTATGTACTTTATTAAGTATTTTTATTCTTGCATTCCCTTTCAATATTTTATTTCATTTGATACAAGCACTTCATCTTTATTTCCTTCAACTTAACTATTCTAAAAGAGTGGATTGATTGCCTCTTAGTAAGCTTACATTTCTTGGATCTGGCTTACGCTAGACAATCCACCTTATTATCCAACTAAATAACCCCTTTGTTTTAGTATCTTTATTATCTATAGGTAATTCTTCTGAATAAAAAGAGGATATATTCACAATAGTCTAGATGATGCATGCAAAAATAAATAGGTTCTTCTGCCATACCCATAATTAGTTTCTTACTTCATCTTTCCAAAAAAATAAAACAAAATTGAGAGAAACACCACCAATGCCCTTATTTACTGATATTCAACCACTTCCTATCATCATTCTTCCCCTTTATGTCATTATTCCTATGCTAGCACTTGTTTCCATACCTATACCAAAGTAGGGAAAGGATTTAACTAGTCAATCTGGTGACTCCCAAGAAAGCAAGAATTTCCCAGAGATTAAGAACATATTTCAATCCCTTTGAAATGAGTTGGTAAATGTGAGAAGGCAATAAGCCCAATTCAATATACCTTATCAAGCTACATATAAGCCTCAACAATAGTCTTATCAAGCAAATAGGCCACCCTATAAAGGTAATTTTTAAGGATAAGGCCAAGGACAAGGGAAACCTAACTATGTTAGGAAAAAAATTATAATCCAAATGTTGTAAGTACCTTTACTAATTTGGTCCCTACTTATAACAACATTGCCCAAAAATGTGAGGGTACCATGCCTTGAAATTAGTCTTTCGATTAATCCATTATCCCAAACACTAGGTTTAATCAAGCTTTCAATCAACAATGATATTAGGGTCCTATCTATGGATACAATCAAGCCCTTATGGCCCAAAACACAAAAGTACCTATGATGACTAAACCAAAGGAACCTTAACAAGGCTAGGGGCCTTGTGAAGGACCAAGCTAGTTGGGTGTTATAATGGTTAATTATGAGTAAGAAGAGTGTTATGTACTCAATTAGTAGGCTAATTTTATCCAAGCATACATTTTAGTGGAAGATAATATAAGGTTTAGAAGAAGGAACATGGATGGTGGCCAGGGAGTAGTCAAAGAGATTTCTACTATTATTCCATTAATATCAAAGATAAATAAACCTATAATTGATCCAAAGATTCTAATTGCTTTAAAGAATCAAAACCAAGGAACTACCTTTATACTCTAAAATTCACAAGTTTAAAGTATAGTTGTGACTCCCAAAGCATAAGAAAAATTTCGTTGTTTACCCATAAATATTGTGGAACACATGAAAAAACATAATGTGAGTGTGCCAATGTGGGACATGATATCTATGCCTGGTCCGGTAGATATCCTTCAGGAAGGTTTGTCAAATATCATTATTTTAGATAAGACACCAAGCAAGTAAAATGTAGTTCTCACCAATTTAACCAAAGGAACTAATTAAGGAAAATTGAATAAGGTGAACAAACCTCCTCCTTTCTATATTTCTATAATCATTGGTGATTCCTTGGTACATAACAACATGATAGATAGTAGAGAAAGTACTCTAGTGATGCCAAAGTTAATAGCTAATCAGCTTGGTTTGAAGTATGAAACCCAATATAAGGGAGTCTTCTAGCTTGATGTATCTTCCACCAAACCAACTGGTATCATCAAAGGTCTAAACTTGACCCTCTATGCTTGTCTTAGTCTTTTAGTGGCTCAAGATGTGTTGATTCTAGATGTGCCTCCCCATTTTGGTCTATGTTTATTTATAGATTTCACAACAAAAAATAGGCATTATCTAGCATAAAATTGGTCCTATATGGCTTTCAAAGCAAGGTATGGGACCAAGGTATCAACTAAATTTCACATAGAACCTTATGAGCCAAATAGCTTAAACATCAATTATACCATCCTAGATGAGGATGAACACTTGATTGGTCAAGAACTAAACACTCATCCTAAGGAGATACTTGATTTATTATTATATTATTTATGGAGTGAAAATTAGTTAATTTACCCTTTAGAAGGCATTAAATATAGGGACATGGGTGTCTATTGCTTGCATGAGGAGAATAAGTCTATGCTATCCCTCACTAGACCCTAAGAAAATAATAGTTTGTGTAAATTGTTCTTTGATGTATCAAGGAGAAAACATGGGGTAGGTATATATGCAATGTTAGTATCTCCCTCCAATGGTAATTACTTTTCTTCATATATGTCCCAATTCAATTCTTTTTGCAATGTAACTGAGTATTAGGGTCTTATCCATGGTTTTAAATGGGATAATAAAAGGATAATCAAATAATTTCAAGCATATGTAGATAGTAAGATGATAGTGAATCAAGTTATGGGAAAAACATCACAAATAATCCCTTGATGAAATCCTAAAAACATAAAGTTTGGGACAATCTTGAGGATTTTGAAGCCTTCAACATCCAAGCAGTGTCAAGGAACTAAAATCAACATGTTGATAGGTTGGTAGTTATGATATCTTAGTTTAATATCCCAAATGATCTAAAGAGGTCCAAAGTGTAGCCACATTTCAAGGTTTTAATAAGACCATCAGTTCTAGATAATGAAGATAATTGGTAGGTCTTTGATAGTGATAAGTAGATTGCTTATTTCTTGTAGTAGGACGTATAGTTTTCCTCAAGGAAAAAAGAAAAATTATAACATCAATATGAAGATCAAATTATTTAACTGAGGTCTAAAAAACTTCATAAAGGGTTGGTCACCCTTGAATATTTTTTCCATGAAGGAGACCATATGAATAATGATAAGATAGTGATGCTAACTGATGAGGAGAACTATGAAAGAGTCCTTATCCTCAAAGATAATCTTTTCAAGCTTCGAAAGGTAAGCAATAGGAATGAAAGACATAATTTTATTGAGCTTTTTAAATAATATGTAAACATCTTTGCTTGGGAATATAATGATATGAGAGGCTTTGATCCCAAGCTATCCCAACACACTATAGAATTAGAGGCTAATGTTAATCATGTGAAGCAAAAGTAAAGGCTTATTAACCCTAAAATTGAAGAGCTTATGAGAAAAGAATTGACTAAATTAATTAAATCTAATATCATATTTCCCATCAAGAACTCCTCATGGGTAGCTAACCTAGTACATGTAAGGAATAAGAATGGGAGATCAGATTGTGTATTGATTTTAGGGACCTAAATAGGGTCTCCTTAAAAGATCATTACCCCTTACCATCCATGGAGGAACTCCTTAAAATAATTATTAGCTTAGAACATTTTCCTCTTTTGGATGTGTACTCAAGATACAACCACGTATTAGTAAGAGAAGAAGATTAATACAAGACTAACTTAACCTTAAAGTGGGGCATATATATTTATCAGAAGATGTCTTTTGGCTTGTCAAATGTTGGGGCTAATTTCTAAAGAGCCATGGACATATTTTTCTAGGGATTGCTAAATTAGGTGGTGCTAGTTTATATGGATGACATCATAGTTTTATCCAAGAAGGTTAATGAGCACTTATATCACCTAAATTTTATCTTTGAAATATGAATAAATTATGGGATCTCATTTAATCCCAAAGTATGGGTGTTTGTTGTTCATGAAGGCAAACTCTTGGGACACATTATTTTAAAGTAATGATTAGTTATTGATCTTGATAGAAGAAGTGCCATGTTGGAATTATCTTTACATAATAATAAGGAGGGATTTTAAATTTTACTTGGGAAAATAAACTTTGTGAGAAGGTTTATACCTACCTTTGAAAACTTGGTCAAACCCATCACTACCATACTGAAGAATAACCAAGTGTTCACTTGGTCAAATGAAGGTAAAGTAACATTTGAGGATATCAAATAGGCCAATGCCCAAGCACCCTCACTCATGAATCTTAATTTCTCAAGGGATTTCATATTGTATTCCTTTTTTCAATATTGACAATTTATCAACTATGTTGATGCAAAATGATGGTGAAGGACTTGAGCAGCTAGTTCCTTTTTTTAGTCAAGGGCCTAAGGGATATGAAGTAAGATATACTTTTATATAAATAAAGTTCTTGTAGATTTAATAATCCTCAAAAAATTTAGACCAATTCTCTCTAATATTAGGATCTATCTTCTGGTGTCTCATCCTAGAGTGAGGGACTTTCTTCTTAACAAAGATTTAAGTGAAAAGAGGGCTAGCTAGATTCCTAAGGTCATGGAGTATGATGTGAAGATCAAGGTCAATAATCTATTGAGAGGCAAAGGCTTATGTAAGTATATGGTTAATGACCTTTAGGAAGATAAATAAGTTTTTTTGGTGACATAAGAAAAATCACAAATAGATGCACCTCCACCTCACACTTGCTGGATCTAGGATATGATACACTTCTTGACAATAAGTGAGTGCCCTCAATGTATAGATAGGGTAAAGAGAAGGTATTTTAGACTTCACTCCATACCTTATGCATTGGTTGATAGGGTTTTATTTATAAAATACCTTAATGGAGTGCTTCTCAAATGTATTGATGCTGACCAAGTGACCAGGCTCTTAGAGCAATTCCATGATGGGCCTATAGGAGGCCATTTTGCTTTAAGGACTGCAGCAATGAAGTTAATGAGAGATGGTTATTACTAGCCCAACCTTTTCAAGGACGTTTATGTATGGGTCAAGAAGTGTCAAAAGTGTGCTCTCTTTACTGGTAAGCAAAGATTATCAACCCTTCCTCTCAACCCAATCTAGGTGGAACAACCCTTCATGTAATGGGGTTTAGACTTCATAAGAATGATCAATCCACCTTTCAATGGAGGACACAAATAGGTGCTCATTATTGCTAACTAATTCAATAGGTGGGTGGAGTTAATTTCCTTGAAATAAGCCAATGAAGTAGTAGCTTTGGACTTTTATGATAGTATAGTAACAAGGTTTAGTGTACCAATAACAATAATTTTAGATAATGCCTTAGCATTTGTTGGCATGAAGATATGTGGACGGGCATTTTAGCTAGGAATATAACTTAGTACATCCTAAAATTACTACCCCCAAGGCAAAGGAATGGTAGACTCAATAAATAAGAACTTGATAAGGATTATCAAGAGGATTATAGAATAGAATCAAATAGTGTGGCACAAAAAGCTAAGGACAAACTTATGGGTTGATAAAGTGACTCCCAAAGTTTCCATCGTCAAATCACCATTTATCTTGGTATATATGAGGGAATCCAAATTACCCATTTATATTGAACTACCTACGTTGGATTTATCCCATTAACTTGACCTAATGGATAATAAACATATGAGCATGAGTATGATAGAGCTCATGGATCTTGAATAAGCAAGGGACCTTGTAATGAAGTCACTAGAGTCACATCAAGCTCTAGTCAAGAAAGATTTTGATAAGTGAGCCATAGAAAGGGACTTTAAAAAAGGGGATCTAGTCCTCAAAAGGGATTCAAATAAGGACAATCCAAGAAACCATACCAAGTTTGATAGCTTATGGAGTGGCCCCTACTTAATTTATAAATGCAAAAAAAATAATACTTTTTAACTTGCCTATTTGGATGGAGAGGTATTACCCATCCCAATAAATGGCATTCATTTAAAGCCTTGATATTAAAATAATTTTCAGCCATTGTATATATTACAGTAGTTTTTCATATTTTCCCCCAAGTGCCTTCTACACATTATTTTTAGTTGTGTGTTTCCCTTCCATAAGTGCTTTGGGCATAATGTTTGTTTTATTCATGTTGTCCTTTTGATTCAAGAGAAGGTTTTAGAAAGGGACAACCTTGTATCAATTTCATATAAGATGAAAGAGAAGACTCGAGACTCCATGCCCAATGGACAAGCTAAGTCTACTAGTCTCTTACATAGTAGGCATGCAATCCCAAGAGGTTACCAGAAATGTTGGACAAAATTGGCCTACATGTGAAACTTTTGCCTAGATAGATCAACATTCTAGGATGCCCTGATTGTGATGTGAAATCTTATCAGAGTTCCTATTGAGTGAATGATCAAATGGTGAAAAAGGAAGACCACATGTCACTTACAATATTTTAAAACAATTTAAGTAAGATTAAATTATAATTTGATGATTTTTGGGAACAAGCTTGAAATCAGGTCTAGAATTACAAGTAAAGGATTCAAGTAGTTCCCATGGTGATGGTATTTAGGGGCATGAAACAAGTTTTGCAAAAAATCTTAGAGGTTGATCAGAGATTTGACAGATCAAAAGATGACTAGAATAAGCCTAGAAAAACTAGACTATCATGACATGTCATGTAGGAATGAACATGTAAATTTGATTGTGTATTTAATAAATGTACCTAGGAGTCCTCTCAAAGAAAAAATTACATGGAGATAATGTATTGTATTCCAAATTCATTCCTTTAAAATTTGGTATCTTGATGAGATTTCTACCTCAAGATTCAAGCCTTCAAAAATAATCTAGTATTATGGGATGTACTTAGGGATGTCAAATAAGATCCATAAGAAATATCCATTTGAATTCAAAAATCTTCAAAGGATCATGAGAATGAACATAATGCTACCAAGTGTTAAAATATCTCTTGATCTAATTATAGATTAAAGCCATGTGGATAATAGCTCAAGATAGTGGGACCATCAAGATTAATGATGAGATTGAGGTCAAAAAGTCAAAGGATATTGAGATTAAACATATGATAATAATTTACATGATCATGGTGAATTAAAGGATCAATAGTGCATGTTTGATCAAGTAGATCAAACATCAATGACATGCATTTGATTGAAGATGAATATCAATGGCATGAATGAAGTCAAGAATTTAATAAGATCAGATTATTTGTAAGGTTGCCACATGGTGCAAAAGTGGTAACTAGATGAAGACTGGTAGTAAGATCCATATATTAAATGTGGGGTTGCCAAGTGTCATAATTATGGAAGCTCAAATCAAATATTGATGGAGTAAGTTTAATCAAATTCTAGGAGGCACAAGATGGTGATTCATGCTTAAATTTATGATGGTCATATTTTGAAATATGATAAAGATCATGGAAAGGATGACACACAAATAAACACATCAGATCAAAGGGGTTTCATACCTAGATGGGAAAATCCATAGAGTCTATTGTTCCCAAAATTAGCTATGCTCATTTTTGGAACAACCCCTATGAACTTGTCTGTTTCATGTTTTTCATTCTAAGTTTGTCTTTCAAGGTAAGTTTTTCTTGATCTCATGTTTGGTCAACTAGTATCATTAAAAGTTTATGACATTCCCTTGTTATGATTTCTCAAAAAAATGTAAAAATTGTTACAATTTTGATGTGATCAGAATGACAATTTTTTTGATAATTTTCAAGAGAAGTGTTTTCTTAAGTTTGCATGTAAGGGCAGCAAAAATTGCTGCCACTACATGTGGTTTTAAGTTTCACGTGGAAAGGCAGCAATTTTCACTGCCCTTGCATTTTTCATGTAAGAGTGGAAAAAATCACCACCCTTGCATTTTTCATCTGATTCATGTAGGAGCAGCAATTTTTGCCACCCCTACATCCCTCTTCTAACCTCACATGCAGAAGCAGTAATTTTTGTGAGCCCTGCATGATCTTGATTTTTACACATGGAATTTATGGCCATGCATGCTGAGTAGTTGGGTTTAATTTTCCCCCCTTTTAACCCCTTTTTCACCTCATTTTGTTTCATTTCACTTTGTTTTCTCCTCCTCCCTATATCTAGTCAATCGTACGAATGAGTGGAATCATGATTTCATCAGATTCAAGCATTGTATTGCAATTTTCCAGGTAGGGTTTCACATTTTTTCTCTTCTTGTTTGGGTTTTTGTTTTGTTTTTTTTTGTTTTTCCTCTTTTATTTAGGTTGTCTTTCCTTTTTCCCATCTAGTCTAGGTTTTCTTATGTTTGTCTTCCCCTTCATCCATTTTTTTCCCCAAGGAGGCAATCTAGGTGGAAAAACCCTCTTCCCCTTCTTCCTTCCCGTTGGCCACTCTAGCCAGTGTAATGGCAGTGATAATCACTGCCCTTACACAACTTTCCTTATTCTATGTAAAGGTGGTGATTTTTAACACCATTACAACCTTTCGATCCTCCCCATGTAAGGTGGTAAAAATTTCCACCCGCACATAGTTCTCCCCTTTTTCATGCATTGACAACAAAAATTTCTGCCATTATTTGATGTTCCTTTCCACATGGATAGGTGGAAAAAATTGCCACCGATGCATAGCTTGCCAGTCCCAATATGCACAATAGTAATTTTTTCCACCTATGCACAAGACCTTCTTCCACATGCAAGGGAATTTTTTTTGCTACCCCTGCATGCTTTATTTTTGAAAAACCTAACTTTGGGAAAGTTCATTTTTTCTCATTTTCTTGAGCCCACTTCCTTTTCACTTTTTGACCTACTATTTCCTTAGCCCTTTCAAGTGCATTCCCATGTTCATGATCATCCAATGTGTAATTTTCCTAGATCACCAATATTTCCCCTAATTGTGTGATCATGATTCTTATTACAGTTTCTCTTCAAGATCCTTCTTCATCAATATACTTTTGACAAAGGCTTGTCCCGGTGATTGAGGTTTCTCCAAAGAAGTTGAAGACAATGTAGTACTAGTATCAAGGTGTTTTTTTAGTCACCTCAGTTGTTTCTAATATTGATGATATTAGGGATTTAGAGATCGGGCACATAGATATGGCTGAGTTCATAGAAAGAACCAAAGCAAACAATCCTAACTCTAAAATGAAGAGGATAATTGAGAGTAATATTCATCTAGTCTCCTATTTTCCTATGGTGGCTCATCACATAGAGTTCATTCTCTAGTGTGCTCAATTCTACAACAAGGATGCCAGGATTGTGGTAGATGCTGGTGGTAACATAGTAATTAGACTAGACCCTAAGTTCATTGACAAAGTGTTCATGTGCCCTCCCGCTACTGAAGTGTTGAATCTTGACTTCATTAAAGCATAAAAGGAAAATGATAAAGATCCTGAGAAAGCAAAGAAAGTGATTAATAATAGATGGCTCAAAACTCCTAGAGCAAACTTGTCCAAATGGCCATGGAACTTTCCAAGGAGTGATTTTATAGAAGAGGTTGGTGACTTGATTAATCCTCTCAGCAGAGTACGAGGTTTACCTTCTTCCTCTTAGTTTCATGAATGAATGCATCCCTTCATTAAGATAATTCTCCAGGGCAAACAAGTCATTTTTTGGGGAGAACAAATCAGCAATGCTCTGCATGAGCAATTGACAAAGGTATCCACTACCTCTAAATTCTACATGACTTCATACCTAGTATATATTATAGCATCCACGTGAACCTTCCCAGGTTTAACATTAGAGGGAGATAGGAAAACATCCTTGGTATATCAATATTACCCTTAGCTAACATTGAAGGGTTCTATCCATCATTTTAAGAGGGTAAATGATGCTTTCTTTACAATATGTTTATGTCTCTTTGACCCCCAATTAGAATAGAAAAGAGTGTCAGACGAAGCGTAGACTATTGTGAATGACTTTGGGTGTATGTTCTTGTAGTTTCCTACTTTTTATTATCTATGGGTTGGATTTTCCTAAGGTTATCCCTATATACTTCCAAGATTCCCCTCAGATAATTTGGTCTTGATGGAGCTATATAGGCAAATTATTATTGTGCACAATAAGCAGATGGAACTCAATAAACCCAGTTTTAGGTTCCCAATTGAAATTGGTAGATTCTCAATATTGACCACTGTAAAGCTAGATCAATGGAGACTGAAATGCAACTTGTAACCATGAATCATTTCAAAAAGAGACTAAATTTTGACTATAGAGGTGTAAAGGACATGATCAAGAGGAAGACCTAGTTCCATGAACCTATGATCAAAGACATTTGGATAAATTTGAGGATAGCAGAAGATATCAAAAAGATGGACTATAGTAGACTATCTCTTAAACAAATAGAATATCTGGGGCTCGTTAATATCCCTACAAATCTAGTAGATTATAGAGATCTAATCAATAATAGATATCATGCTGAACAAGTTTCCAATGTTCCTCTTCCCTTGAACCAATGGTCTTAGAAAGAGTTGACCTCCTTGAGGATGAGATTCAAACCAATATTGGAAAACACTAATGATTGGTTAGCAAATAAGGGGATCACTTTGAAAGAATTCATTACAGGGTCAGAAGACAAATTTCAAGAAGAGACAAGGAGAGTGGAAAACAAAATGAAGAATAAAAGTGATGTTCCTTCTCCTTCTAGGCCCCATAAGCTTACGATCATTTTTGTAATGAAGAAATCAAAAGTTGTAGAAAAAGAGCCAAAAACAACAGATATGGAGGTTGAGAAGTAAAGCACTAAAGAACCAGTAGTAAAATAGGTGGAAATTGATGATAGGCCTGCAAGTCAATAGGAAATGAAAACTCTGTCTCTGCGAGAGGGTGTGCAGCCAAAAATAGGAATCTCCTCTTCCCCACCTAACACACCTATTATAACTTCTTCACCTATTTCTCTAATTAGTGTTCCCTCTTCTAAAGCAACCTCCCCTTCCAAAATTATTTTTCATAACCCCTAAAGCACTTCTGGAGGTATTCTTCCTTCCTTCAGGTCAATCCCTAGTTTGTCATCTCCATCTTTCAACATCAGAGATAGTTTTGATTTCTATCATTCAATAAAAGCTACATCCCTTACTAATACTCCACCCATTGTTTCCACCACTAGTGTAAGCATGACTCTAGTAATGTTGATAAAGGAGATTGCTCCTAATGGAAGTAATTTTGCACTCCCACTAT
The DNA here is from genome assembly GCA_037957365.1 of Torreya grandis. Taxonomy (NCBI): domain Eukaryota; kingdom Viridiplantae; phylum Streptophyta; class Pinopsida; order Cupressales; family Taxaceae; genus Torreya; species Torreya grandis. The sequence continues at coordinate 2,433,628 of JARHVA010000205.1, read as the reverse complement.
GGTTATCAAATTATACACCCAAATAGAATAATTAAGCCATCTCTCCAGATGACTTTGAATTCATTAAAATGGCACTAGTAAGAGATAAGACTCCCAAAAAGCTAAAGATCCTTTTGAAGATGATTGGAGATAAGGGGCACAAATTTTTAGAAATAGCCAAACCTCCATAAGATGCAACTCTTGAAAATTTTGATATAAGCAGTTACTCTATCTCTCGAGTTGAGTTAGGGAAGATAACTCATGAAGGTGCTTAGAGTGATTTACAATCAGTAATGGATATTATGGTTTAGAAATTTGATAGGGAAAGAGAAATGATAGATAATTATAAGGTGATGGTAGAACAATTGACTGCAGTGATAAGAAGAATCACTCTCGCTCCAGAAGCAGTAACTCTAGAGGCTATCTCCATAGATGATCCCATGATCTAGAATTCAAAAAGAACCTATCTCAAGGGCAAAGTGCTTGAGGATTACTTAGACAAGATGCATGCACAAGGTATTTTCTTGCTTACATAATTGTTTGAGAAAATGGGTAAGATGAAGAAAATGAGATCTCAACTAGATGAGCTTATCAATATCATTTCTCAGGATATTAAAAGCATAGATAAATATCTTAGCCAATGGATAGATGTGAAGAAGCTAAAAATAGGCACTCTAATATCAATTGGCATCATCACTGATATAGACTCGTATATTGAAACTAAAGAAGCATTAATATATAGGAGTCAGGTGCTTAAGTAATTAATCAGTGACCTCAAATCTTCTAGAGATCTCAGTAAATAAAGTGATATCATTCTATTGCATAAATTGGAGGAGCTAACTTTCAAACTTACCACACAAGACAACCAATTCAGTTTAGTAGAAGAAATGATTCAAGAATTTGAAGGTATGTTTCACAAAGAATTCAAGGAGAAAACATTTCTAGTGGCCTTTATGGACAACATCTTGGATAATCAGTTAACTCTGGATAATCTAAAAACCTAGTTAACTAGTCACACCAAATCAATCATAGTAGTAAGAGATGTTATAGTTAGGGCTACGGTGATTCTCAAGAATACTGTTACTCTAGACAATATCAAGATATAGGTAGCTATCACCATGTACGATGCTCATATGAAGAAGGTTGGCGATAAAAATTGAACTATTCTTCCATGCTTTTTTCTCCATTTTTCAAATGTACTTTATAATTGACTTGGGACATTTGCACATGTACTTTTGTTATGTGTAATTACATGTAAAAATCTAGAAAGTCCCAAAGTCAATGAAGACTCATCTTTGAGTAGGTTATAATATTTAAGTTTTTTCTCAATTAGAAAGGCTTCTCCCTATATATATAGAGGGAGCCTCTTTTGTAAATGATGGATCTTTTGATAATTGAGAGAAAAAACTCTGCCAAAATTGAGATGCTTTCTGAGACTTTGAGCTTGGATTGTAAATCATATTTTCTTGAATGAATGAGAAAGCAGGTTACTTTCAGACTTTGTGTTGGAATAACTTGTGTTATTTAGGAGATCATTCTTATGTTATTTTTCCTAATAATCTCTCATCTATTTTATTAAATAAGCAAAGTGTGTGGAAATTATTTGAAGATGTTTTGAAGTTAATTATGAAGACTTTGTGCTACTATAATTACCTTTAGTTCATGTTTTTTGTGTTTTAGTGAGAAGGATATTAGAAAGGCTTTGAACTACTTTTATCCTTTTTGATCTTATGCTATGTTGTAGTTTTCAATGGAGACTTTGAGTTGCACTTCACTCTACTGTTACATACATTACAAATCAGTAAGGGGAGTAATGAAAGACTTTGTGCTTTCATGGGTTTCTCATGGATCTAGTTACTACTCGAGGAGATTTTTTGCTATTTATTGAACATCATTTCTGAAAGAAGAGAAATACTTTTAGTCATTAACTAGGATTTCTCTTTTACCTTGTAAACATCATCTCTAAAAAAAGAGAGATGGATGGTGTAATCTCACCCCTAAGTCTTTTTCAATTCATATTAATATATAAATAGTTTATAGGGAACCTCCCCTTGACGAGAGGAGAGATTTATCTCACTATGATGTGGTAAATCCACACTTTTTGCTGTATAAATCTCCTTGTGCTATGGTCAATACACCCATTTTTCCATTGGTTCTTGATGACAAAATATTCACCCAATAGCTTTTGGTGACTCTGCTAGGGAAATGAATGCACACTTTGAAGCCTCAAGCTTCAAACTAAAGCCTTTCTAGTCTCTTTTCATTTTACACTCTGGTAGATCCACCATACATGTGAAGTTAGAGAGCACAAGGTATTGTTGATCCTATATTTGAGTTGGTGTAATGAAATAACTTTGAGATTTCTCCTCTCCCATCTCACCTTCAATGAACTAGGAGCTTCCCTCCTACTAGCATCAGATCTCCCATACCAAGGGAAGCTATTAGTCTCAATACTAATAGGGTTTTGTCTATACTTACCCCACCAAGATTTGTTATCCCTCCATTTAATCGACATATCATGGAAGTCCAAGGCCCTTGGGGCAACACTTTTGGCCCTCTCAATATGACCCCACTTTTACATGAACTACCTCATAGTTTGAGGAAGAATTTTCCCAAATTCTATGGTGATGGGAAAGTTCATCCAGATGAACATATCACTACTTTTTGCATAGCCTGTGGCATGATAGGCATGGAATACAAAGATATAGCGGTGAGACTATTTGTAGAAACTTTGCAAGGTGCTACTATAAACTAGTTTTACCACCTTCAAGCTCAAACAATAACTAACTGGAACACCCTCAAGGCCAAGTTTGAGGCTAGGTTTAAACCCATCGAAGATGCACATACCTTGTTGGCTCAGCTTACACAAATGAAGAAGAAACCTCATGAGCCCATATGAGACTTCATTGCTAAATTAAACAAGATGAGGAACCAAATTTCTACAATTTCTTAGTCGACACTAGAGAATCTTAAGTGTTTTTCATCAACTCTCAACTTCCTAAGGTGAGTTTTCTATTGAGGTAGGATGGCCCTATTGATCTTTTTGTAGCCCAAAATTTGGCTATCGAGGTTGAGGATGATCTTATCCTAGTATGTGAGATTAGAAAAGATTCTAATAAAAGTAAATTTTCTTCATCTGATGAAAGTTCTTCCGTTAGTACCACAGATCCTATGGTGTAAAAATTAGCAAATGAATTGCTAGCCTTGAAAATAAAAATGGCCCAAGGTATGTTTGCTCCTCCACATCAAGATATGCCAAGGAGGACATTTCCGAACGAGTCATATCAAGGCAATATTGCCAAAAATCAAGAACAACCAAATCGTCTTCCTCCTCCACATGAGAAGCTTGCCATTGAAGTAATACCTGCTAATTCAGTAGTTGGTTACCTTAAAGTTGAACATGATTTCTTATTCCAACCTGAGTTGGACCAAGAAGATGACACTAATCTCTTTATAGAATAAGAAGAAGAATTAGTTGGTGACTCCAGCATTAATTTCTTGGATTATCAAGATGAAGCTAAAAGCAAGGGAGAAGTGTTTGATATATCGTACACTATTTTTATGAGGTCCTAAAACTAGTCAGCTCAACAAGTTGATAAAGAAAAAGTAGGAGAAGAACTTCAGTGAGTAGTTTTGATCGCTAAATGGGGGACTTCACTGCCTTTCCAATCAAAGGACCCAGTGACTAATAAGAAAGTGAGTACCTCAAACTGCCCCGTACCTTCTACTTCTATCTCTCATACTAGTGCCACACCCAATAAAGATCAAGATGATGGGATTCCTCCCTCCATCTCTAGTTCATTGCAATTATTTGATATAATTGATCATGCCAAAAAGACTAAGATTCAAATGACTAAAGTTGAGTACTTGAGAGCTAATCCTACATAGTTTGATAGGCTGGCCGAATATGTAAAAAATAAAATTGCCCCAGTAGGACAAGAATTTAAAAAGGTGTCTCATGATTCCTTGAATAATAAATCTACCTAGAATAATCTTGTCTCTACTCCTCTTGCCATCACCAGGAAGATAGAGCCTTTTTATATTTCTCTTCTGATAAATGGTCATAGATTGAGCAACTATATAATAGACTCTAGGGCCTTTGACAATGTTATGCCTACCAAGGTAGCAGATTCTCTTGGTCTTACCTTAACCAAGACTTTTGGTAGATGCTTTTTCATGGAAAACAATGAAGTACCACTCCTAGGTCAAATCAAAGATGCCCAATTTATGTTTGTAGCTTTTCTAAAGAAGATGATCAAAATGATAGTCTTGGTAGCTGATGTTCCAACCTCTTATGGCATTCTGCTCAGATGCAATTTTTGTAAAGACGTAGGTGGAGAATTGAATATGGACCTATTCGAAGCAAGGATACCTGTTAAAGGCATCATGAAAAAACTACTTCTTGAGAAAGAGTTGAAATATATAATCACCCAAACATCAGATCCTGAAGCTCAAATTTTATTTGAATCATCAAGAATGGGTAATTATTTCTTAACTACTAAAGATGTTTTCACCTCATTAGATGAAAGTCCTTTTAGTGACAATTTAGAAAATTTAGATACAAAGTTAGAAGAATTGTTAGAGAAAAGTTCAGACAAGAAAGGATCTTCCCTGAATAACGAAGAGAAGTTTTTGAAAGGATCAAATTTTGATAATGTCTAGATTTTAGAATTTGATGGCAATTGCTCTTCTACTAGTTCTAGAGCTAGAATTAATTTGATCTCCCTTTGAGGAGAAATTTTTCTTTATTCATATAAGTTGCAGTTCAACAATACTAACAACACCGCTGAGTATGAGTCTTTACTACTTGGATTGAAAGCTACTCATGCTAAATGTATTAAGATTATTCATGCTCAAAGAGATGCTAAACTATTGGTTTATCAGGTAAGGAACCTATACCAAACTAAAAATGAAAGATTATGACATTATCACAATCTAGTATGGGATTGTATTGAAAGTTTTGATGTTTTCAATATTTCTACTATGCTGAGAGAATTCAGTGATCACATAGATTCATTGGTAGTCTCTGAAACCCTCATGGTTCCCCATAAGGATTTTAAAGGGGACAAGTATACTATTAATCTGGTATATCGACCAAGTGTACCTGATAATGCTAGTCATTGGCAGGTATTTAACAATGACAATCAAATCATTGCCTTTCTAAAAAATATGGATGCCTTTGAGGAACTTTATTTTAAAGGAAGTGAATCTCCACCACAAGAATCAGTTCTTGAAATAAATTCCAAAACTGGCGAAGAGTTCCTTTAACTCAAGGGAAATAAAATTCCAAAAGGTTTGATTTCTCTCGAGAGATTGTTTGATAAACATGACAGGTATGTCAAGCAGTGACAAATAGATTCAAGTTTCTTTAAGGAATTTGATCTGGTGAATTTGAGTACAAAAAAAATCTCAAGATGGTTAACATTGGGAATTATTTCACTTCTGAAAAAAAATTTAAATTTGTTACTCTTCTTTGCCATTACATTGATGTTTTAGCATATTCTTACGATGATTTGAAATCTCTTAGGCCTGAGGAGATCTGGGATGAAATTCCTCTTAAAGTCAAGTCACTACCTTACAAGCAAAAACAAAGGAAATACAACCCCAAAATATTAGGTACTATCCTTTCAGAGATCCAAAAAATGTTGAATGCAAAGATTATTTTTCCAATCCATCATTCCACCTAGATTTCTAACATAGTTCCCATGAGAAAAAAGAATAGAGAAATTTGTATCTGTATTGATTTCAAAAACCTAAATCAATCTTTAAAAGATAACTACTCCCTGCCCATCATGGATCAAGTATTACAAATAGTGACTAGTTCATAAATGTTATCAATGTTAGATGGTTTTTCTAGGTATAATCAAGTAGAAGTCAATAAATTAGATCAACATAAAACTGCTTTCACTACACCTTGGGGCACTTTTACATATCACATAATGCCTTTTGGTTTGATCAATACTCGTGCAACCTTCCAAAGGGCAATGGATCTTACCTTCAAAGATGAAATGGGGAAGTTTATTTTAGTATATCTTGATGACTTGACCATTTTTTCTAAACATCATCCTGATCATGTGCACCATTTACAACAAGTGTTGGAGTGCTGTCGAGAAAATAGTATTTCTCTTAATCCTAAGAAGTCAGTTTTTGAGGTTATAGAAGGTAAACTTCTTGATCACACTGTATCTTGAGAAGGTATAAAAATTGACTCAAAAAGAGTCAAATCTATCTAAAATCTTGTTCTTCCTGCTAGTAAGACTGTAGTTCATTCTTTCTTTGAAAAGGTGAATTTTCTACAAAGATTAATTTTGGCATTCGCAAAGAATACTCACCACATTATTGACATGATGAAGGGAAAAGCCACTTTTTGATGGACCGCATAAGGTAAGTCAACATTTGAAGACAAAAAAGTGATTTCCCATGCACTAATTCTAGTTTGTCTAGATTATACCAAAGACTTCGTAATATACAACTATGCTTTTGAGCATACACTTATAGCTATTTTGGTTAAGCAAAATAAGGAAGGTGTGGAATCTCTGATATCATTTATTAGTTGTCCTCGCAAATCTCATGAATTAAAATATTCAAATATGGAGAAACATGCCTATGCCATGGTTAAGGTGGTAAAGCATTTCAGATTTTATATCTTGAATTCACATACTATTATTTTAATGCCTGACACAACAGTGTAGTCCATTCTAACTCAACAAGAGTTTGATACTAAAAGGGGCAATTAGATTGTTAAGATTTAGGAGTTTGATCTTGATATCAAACCTACCAAGCTTGTGCAAGGAAAGGGGCTCTGCCAGTTGATTACTAATAATATCTCCAAGGAAACAAAAAATAAAGAAACAGAGATCAAAGACGTGCCTATAATTCTCTTCGTCGCTACTACTGATGAGTGGTATTCTGATATCACTCATTTTATTACCTATGGTGAGTGTCCCACCCATCTATCCTAAAATAAAAAAGGAATATTAAGTTAAAGGTTGCTAACTATGTCTTGTGGGATAATAGTTTGTACAAGAGAAGCCTTGATGGGGTTTTTCTTCATTGCATTGATAAGGTGCAACAAATTAAACTTTTAGAGTCCTTCCATAATTTATCTTGTGGGGGACCTTTTTTTGCACTGGTGATAGCTCATAAAATTCTACAAGTGAGATACTATTGGCCTACACTATTTCAAGATGCTTACAAATGGGTGCATAGGTGTGAATTATGTCAATAGTTCATCAAGAAACCTAAATTGGCTACATTACCCCTCAAGCTAGTGGTAATCAAAAAACTTTTTCAAAAATGAGGTATTGATTTCATTGGCACAGTCAACTTATATTCAAGTGTTGGGCATGATTATATTCTCACTGTGACTGATTACTTTACTAAATGGGTGGAAGCCATCCTAATTAAGCATGCTACTTCAAAAGTGGTATGTAATTTTCTCAAGGAAAATATCATCTCCCACTTTAGAGTTCCAACTAATATTGTAATAGAAAATGTAGCCTATTTTTCTTCTCATGAGATTACCCATTTTTGATTTTATTATGGAATTACCCTCTCCTACTCTTTTGACTATTTTATGCAAGGAAATGTCCAAGTAGAATCAAGCAACAAGAATCTGGTTACTATTATCAAGAAATTAGTGGATGAGAATTTGAGAACTTGGCATAAAACATTGTTTAATGCTTTGTGGGTAGATAGGATTACACCCAAGAGGGCAATAGGCATGTCACCATTCCAACTTCTATATGGTTTAAATATGGAGATACCAATCACCTTGGAACTACCAGCATTGATGTTGGCGAAGGCAATCGAAGATTCCACTTTCAAAAATTCTATTGATAAAAGGATCATGTGCTTAATCAAACTAGATGAGCAATGAACCATGGTGGTGGACCAGATTAATACACATCAAAATCAAGTGAATAAACTCTTTGACAAGAGGGCAAGGATTCATGATTTATAGATTGGAGATCAAGTCTTGTTGTGGGACAAGAGGAGAGAACCAAAATGAATGCATGGAAAATTTGATTCTTTATGGAGAGGTCTATTTACCATTCATTAGGTCTATGGTGAAAAAAGATTCTTGCTAGAGTATCAAGATGGAGTGCCATTCTCACTATCTTACAGTGGGTAACATCTGAAACACTTCAATCCTTGAAGTATTAGATGAGTTCACTTGTACATTTGTATAGTTTTTGTGTTATTTATTTTCTTTTGGTTTTTTGTGTATTTTCCTTTCTTAGCTTGACTCTATGGCCCAATGGCCTAGATGAAGGCACTTAGAGGTTGGTTTCTACTCCCATCGATCATTTCAAGGTTTGATCAATGGAAGTTCCCTAGCAGGAGCTAGCTATTGTTCCCAAAATTAGCTACGCTTATTTTTTGAAAAACCCCTATGAAACTTGTCCATTTCATATTTTTCACTCTAAGTTCATCTTTCGAGGTAAGTTTTTCTTGATCTCATGTTTGGTCAACTAGAATCGTTAAAATTTCATGACATTCCCTTGTTACGATTTCTCAAAAAATGTGAAAATTGTTACGATTTTGATGTGATCAAAATGACAAATTTTTTGATAATTTTCAAGAGAAGTGTTTTCTTAAGTTTGCATGTAAGGGCGAAAAAAATTGTCGCCACTACATGTGGTTTTAAGTTTCACATGTAAAGGTGGAAATTTTCACTGCCCTTACATTTTTCATGTAGGAGTAGAAAAAATCACCACCCTTACATTTTTTTATCTATTTCATGTAGGAGCAGTGATTTTTGCCACCCTTGCATCCCTCTTCTAACCTCACATGCAGAGGTGGCAATTTTTACCACCCCTGCATGATCTTGATTTTCATGTGTGGCATTTATGGTTATACGTACTGAGTAGTTGGGGTTGATTTTCCCCCCTTTTAACCCCTTTTTCACCTCATTTTTTTTCATTTCACTTTGTTTTCTCCTCCTCCCTTCACCCAATCAATCGTGCGAATGAGTGGAATCATGATTTCATCAGATTCAAGCATTGTATTGAAATTTTCCAAGTAGGGTTTTGCATTTTTTCTCTTCTTGTTTGGGATTTTGTTTTGTTTTTTCTCTTTTATTCAAGTTGTCTTTCCTTTTTCCCTTCTAGTCTAGGTTTTCTTATGTTTGTCTTCCCCTTCCTCCATTTTTTCCTTGAGGAGGCAATCTAGGCGAAAAAACCCTCTTCCCCTTTTTCCTATCCATCAGCCACTCTGACTAGTGTAATGGCGGTGATAATCACTTCCCTTACACAATTTAACTCATTCCATGTAAAGGTAGTGATTTTTGCCACCATTAAAACCTTTCATTCCTCCCCATGCAAGGGCAATAAAAATTGTTGCCCTCACATAGTTCTCCCCTTTTTCATGTATTAGCAACAAAAATTGCCACCATTACACGATGTTCCTTTCCACATGCATAGGTGGCAAAAATTTCCACTAATGCACAACCTGTCGGTCCCAATATGCACATATAGTAATTTTTGTCGCTTATACACAAGATCTTCCTCCACATGCAAGGGTGGCAATTTTTTCTGCCCTTGAATGCTTTCTCTATAAAAAACTTAACTCTAGGAAAGTTCTTTTTTTTCATTTTTGTGAGCCCACTTCCCTTTCACTTTCTGACCTGCTATTGCCTTAGCCCTTTCAAGTGCATTCCCATGTTCATGATCATCCAACATGCAATTTTCCTAGATCACCAATATTTCTCCTAATTGTGCGATCATGATTCTTATTGTAGTTTCTCTTCAAGATCCTTCTTCATCAATATACTTTTGACAAAGGCTTGTCCTGATGATTGAGGTTTCTCCAAAGAAGTTGAAGACAATGAAGTACTAGTATCAAAGTGTTTTTCTAGTCACCTCAGTTGCTTCTAATGTCGACGACATTAGGGATACAAAGATCGGGCACGTAGATATGGCTAAGTTCATAGAAAGAAATAAAGCAAACAATCCTAGCTCTAAAATAAAGAGGATAATTGAGAGTAGTATTCATCTGGTCTCCTCTTTTCCTATGGTAGCTCATTACATAGAGTTCATTCTCTAGTGTGCTTAATTCTAGAAGGATACCAGGGCTATGGTAGATGCTGGTGGTAACATAGTAATTAGACTAGACCCTAAGTTCATCGATAAAGTGTTCATGTGCCCTCCCACTATTGAAGTGTTGAAGCTTGACTTCATTGAAGCACAAAAAGAATATGGTAAAGATCTTGAGACAACAAATAAAGTGATTAATAATAGATGGCTCAAAACTCCCAGAGCAAACTTATCTAGATGGCCATGGAACTTTCCAAGGAGCAATTTTATAGAAGATGTTGGTGAATTGATTAATCTTCTCAACAGAGTATGAGGTTTACCTTCTTCCTCTCAATTTCATAAATGGATGTATCCTTTCATTAAGATAATTATTCAGGGCAAACAAGTCATTTTTTAGGGAAAACAAATCAGTAATGCTCTGCATGAGCAATTGACAAAGGTATCCACTATCTCTAAATTCTACATGACTTCATACCTGGTATATATTGCAATGTCCATGAGAACCTTCCTAGGTTTAACATCAGAGGGAGATAGGAAAACAACACCGGTATATCAATATTACCCTCAGCTAACATTGAAGGGTTCTATCCATCATTTTAGGAGGGTAAATGATGCTTTCTTTTAGTATTTTTGTGTCTCTTCGACCCCCAATTATAATAGAAAAGAGTGTCAGATGAAGCCTGGACTATTGTGAATGAATTTGGGTGTATATTCTTGTAGTTCCCTACTTTTTGTTATTTATAGGTTGAATTTTTCCAAGGTTATCCCTATATGCTTCCAAGATTCCCCTCAAATAAATTGGTCTTGATGGAGCTATGCAAGAAAATTGTTGTCGTGCACAATAAGCAGATGGAACTCAAGAAACCTAGTTTTAGGTTCCCAATTGAAATTGGCATATTCTTAGTATTGACCACTGCAAATGCTAGAGTAATGGAAACTGAAATGTAACTTGTAACCATGAAGCATTTCAAAAAGAGACCAAATTTTGACTACAGAGGCGTAAAGGACATGATCAGGAGGAAGACCTAGTTCCACGAACCTATGATCGAAGACATTTGGATGAATTTAAGGATAATAGAATATATCAAAAAGATGGAATATAGTAGACTATCTTTTAAACAAATAGAATATCTAGGGTTCACTGATATCCCTACAAATTTAGTAGATGATGGAGATCTGATCAATAATAGATATCATGCTAAACAAGTTGCCAATGCTCCTCTTCCCTTGATCCAATGGTCTCAGAAAGAGCTGACCTCCTTGAGGATGAGATTCAAACCAATATTGGCAAATACTAATGATTGGTTAACAAATAAGGGGATCACTTTGAAAGAATTCATTACGGGGTTAGAAGCTAAATTTCAGGAAGAGACAAGGAGAGTGGAAAACAAAATAAAGAATAAAAATGATGTTCCTTCTCCTTCTAGACCCCATATCATTTTTGTAATGAAGAAATCAAAAGTTGTAGAAAAAGAGCCAAAAACAATAGATATGGAGGTTGAGAAGCAAAGCACTGAAGAACCAGTAGCAGAATAGGTGGAAATTGATGATAGGCCTGCAAGTCAACAAAAAATGAAAACTCTGTCTCTGTGAGAGGGTGTGCAGCTAGAAATAGGAATCTCCTCTTCCCCACTTAACACACCTATTATAACTTCTTCACCTACTTCTCCAATTAGTGTTCCCTCTTTTGAAGTAGTCTCCCCTTCAAAAATTATTTTTCATGACCCCCAAAGCACTTTTGGAGGTATTCTTCCTTCCTCCGTGTCAATCCCTATTTTGTCATCTCCATCTTTCGACATCAGAGATAGTTCTACTTTCTATCAATCAATAGAAGTTACAGCCCTTAGTGATACTCCACCCATTATTTCCACCACTGGTGAAAGTGTGACTCTAGTAATGTTGACAATGGAGATTGCTCCTAATGTAAGTACTTTTGCACTCCCACCGTGGTTATCAACTTATACACCCAAACGGAAGAAAAAATCCATCTCTCTAAATGACTTTGAATTTAGTAGAATATCACCAATAAGAGCTAAGACTCCCAAAAATCCAAAGATCCTTTCAAAGATGATTGGAGATAAGGGGCACAAATTTTTGGAAATAGCCAAACCTCCATAGGATGTAACTCTTAAATTTTTTAATATAAGCAGCTACTCTATCTCTCGAGTTGAGTTAAGAAAGATTACTCTTGAAGGTGCTAAAAGTGATTTGAAATTAGAAATGGATATTATGGTTTAGAAATTTGAAATGGAAAGATAAATGAAGGATCATTATAAGGTGATGGTGAAACAATTGACTACAGTGATAAGTAGAATCACTCTTGCTCCAAAAGTAGTAACTTCAGAGGCTATCTTCATAGATGATCCTGGGATCCAGAAAGAAAAAAGAACCTATCTCAAGGGCAAAGTGATTGAAGATTACTTAGACAAGATGCATGCATAAGGGATTTCCTTGCTTACAGAATTGTCTGAGAAAATAGGTAAGATGAAGAAAATGAGAGCTGAACTAGATGAGCTTATCAATATCATTTCTTAGGATATTGAAAGCATGGATAAATATCTTGGCCAATTGATAGATATGAAGAAGCTGAAAATAGGCACTCTAATATCAATTGGCATCATTGTTGATAGAGACTCATATATTGAAACTAAAGAAACATTAATATATAGGAGTCAGGTGCTTAAGAAATTAATCAGTGACCTCAAATCTTCCAGAGATCTCAATGAACAAAGTGATATCATTTTGTTGCATAAATTGGAGCAACTGCCTTGCAAACTTACCACACAAGACAACCAACTCAATAGAAGAAATGATTTAGGAATTTGAAGGTATGTTCCACAAAGAATTCAAGGAGAAATCATTTTCATTGGCTTCTGTGGACAATATCTTGAATAATCAGTTAACTCTAGATAATCTAAAAACTAGGTTAACTAGTCATGCCAAATCAATCACAGCAATCAGAGATGCTACAGTCAGGGATAAGGTGATTCTCAAGAATACTATTACTCCAGATGGTATTGGGATACAAGCAGCTATCACCATGTATGATGCTCATCTAAAGAACGCTGGTGATAAAAATTGAACTATTCTTCCATTCTTTCTTCTCCATTTTTCAAATGTACTTTATAATTAACTTGGGACATTTTCACATGTACTTTTGTTATGTGTAATTACATGTAAAAATCTAGAAAGTCCCAAAGTCAACGAAGACTCATCTTTGACTAGGTTATAATATTTAAGTTTTTTCTTAATTAGAAAGGCTTCTTCCTATATATATAGAGGGATCATCTTTTGTAAATGATGGATCTTTTGATAATTGAGAGCAAAAACTCTACCTAAATTTAGATGCTTCCTGAGACTTTGAGCTCAAATTGTAAATCGTATTTTCTTGAATGAATGAGAAAGAAGGTTACTTTCAAACTTTGTATTGAAATAACTTGGGTTATTTAGGAGATCGTTCTTATGTTCTTTTTCCTAATATTATCTCATCTATTTGATTAAATAATTAAAGTGTGTGGAAATTATCTGAGGATGTTTTAAAGTTAATTATGAAGACTTTATGCTACTATAATTACCTTTAGTTCATGTTTTTCATGTTTTAGTGAGAAGGATATTAGAAAGGCTTTGAACTGCTTTTATCCTTTGTGATCTTATGTTCTGTTGTAGTTTTCGGTGGAGACTTTGAGTTGCACTTCACTCTACTATTACTTATGTTCTAAATCAGTAAGGGGAACAATGAAAGACTTTGTGCTTTCATGGGTTTCTCGTGGATCTAGTTACTACTCGAGGAGATTTTTTGCTATTTGATGAACATCATTTTTGAAAGAAGAGAAATGCTTTAAGTCATTAACTAGGATTTCTCTTTTACCTTGTAAACATCATCTCTAAAAAAAGAGAGATGGATGGTGTAATCTTACCCCTGAATCTATTTTCAATTCATATTAATATATAAATAGTTTATAGGGAATGTCTCCTTGATGAGAGGAGAGATTTATCTCACTATGATGTGGTAAACCCACACTTTTTGCCATATAAATCTTCTTGTGCTGTGGTCGATATACCCATTTTGCCGTTGGTTGCTTGGTGACAAAATATTCACCCAACAGAGTTTAGATCCAAATATGATATGGGTTTAACTAAAACTAATACTTCAGTTCAAAGGCAACCATTAGAGCTCAATTTTGACCTCTAGTTTGAAGATTCAAAACCTATAGGACCTATTATCTAAGGTTTCAATGTCATTTTATGACTATTTTCATTTTTCTTTGAAAGGAATTGACATGTCCAATGATTTCTTGGCTTCCATAATGTTTAAAAATAGACTAGGTCTAGTAAGGCCTAATAAAAATCAAGAATGGAGTCAAGCAGCCTAATGGGATATTTAGTGAAATCATGATTATATGAAAACCAATAAATGGGTTTGTTTTTCATCTACAGTAAACCAATGTTTAGGTTTGGAATAGGGTTAAGTTTGTGATTATGAAATAACTATCTCATATTTTGACATAGTCATATCCTCGATAAATAGTTACCTGCAGTCATTTAAATTAGACATAGTCATGGCTCTATTAGGTCCATGGATATGAGGATTTTGTATTTATAATGAAGAAAATTGGAAGATGGCATAAGAGTCCAAGGAGGATATTTTGGTGGTTGGAGATTTTAGGTGAATCATTTAATTATGTTTAGAGCCTTAAGGATCTTTCCTCTTTGGAAGGATCATGACTCATCATCTTCAAAATACATTCTTGTCTTCTAGTGTATTTCTTAGCCAATGAGAGGGTTTGAAGGATATTTAGATAAATGAAGTTTAATTTTTTGATGGATTACTAGTCCTAATTTGATCAAAATGTGGTTGATAATTCATTGAAGGGTAGTGGTAGCTCATTTATTGATTCTGATTGCGTGTTGCTCTCTCTTTCTCCTTTTCTCCTATATCCTCTTTTCACCTCCCCATTTTTAAGATATACTCATTATGACTATTAAATAATAGGAATCTCTCATTTGACAAGGCAAGACCCTACCAAAATTTGTAAGAACTACCTCTTGATGTAATAAGATGATTTTTTACCTATCTCTAACCTTTAACTAGTATTCAATAAGCTTGTGCATGATGGCTTTGTGAAGGAGATTCTTACATATACATTGTCCTTATTTCTTGCCTCTTTTAAGGTGTTTTAAAGTTATTTTTAGGTCTAATCATGTGTTATTTCTACCATTAATGGATGATTTGTATGAGTCTTAGAATTCTTATTTGCTTCTTTGATTACTTGGTGAGCCTAGTTCATGAAATACTTATGTAATTTGTGAGATTGTGTGATTAATAATTATCCTATGCTGAATTAGTGTTTGTTCAAGATTATGTGAGCCATTTAAATTTGTTGCATCACATTTTTATCTCTCTTATTAACCATTTACCCCCTCTCTAACCCTTTTCCTAGTAGTATTTTTAGTTTAGGTGATCCATCAAGATGAAGTCAGCCTTCTCTAAAGGTTCAACCTCACTATAGGATACCCATATCCTAAGATTTTTTTCCATTATATAGATTAGTTGGAGAGAGCCTAAAGAACCCTCTCCAAGGGTGAAAAATAATTTTATAACAAGAAGCACTATCTATTCTAGCATAGAGGGACTTGCTTCAAGAAGCTTTTAAAAACTTCCAAATAATAGATACGATCCCAACTAAGGGACCCAATACTGAGGTTAATTTGTGTTAGCCTTAAATAGACACAAAGTCAAGTAAAAATGGTAAGCCTCCCAATTTTCACCTTTCACTTATAGTCAAGAAAAATCTCATACATAACTACATGGTAGACTCATGGGCTAGCAATTCTATTATGCCCAATAAAATAGCTGATGATCTTGGTATTAAATATATACTTATCACAAAAGGTGTGGTTTAATTAGATAGGCCTACTATTAAAATATTTAAAACTATAAAAGGTTTAAACCTTACTATCCATTCATGTCCAAGCTTGTCAATTTCCCAAGATATTTTAGTTATCGACCTACCCTCTATTTTTCTATCTTCCTTTCCTCATACTTCACTACAAAAATGGAAGGATATCTATATGTTGATTGGTCCCATATTTTTTTCAAGACAAGATATGGAACTAGAGTGATAATAAGAGTTAAGCCAATTAATAAATACCAAATTGAGCTTTACACTCCTACACCTATGGATATGAATTACACATTGCAATATCAGGAGGAGAAACTTAAGCATGAGGTTATAACACCCATGAAATAAATCCTTGACACTCATTTGGATGAATGGGGATGATCAATTTAGTTTTATCCTTATGATTATGTAAAATAAACTAGGTTGGGTACATATTACATTTATGAAAATGATGCAATCATCCCAAACCTTGTGAAACCAACTAAGTATCTTTAGGGAATGTGGAAACTATTCTTCAATAGATCAAGGAGGAATGTTATAGGTGAAAGTATTGTTTTGATATCTCCCCAAAAAGAGAGTTATTTATTTTCTTTTAGACATCAATTCAATTGCACTAACAATGTAGTTAAATATGAAGCATTGATTCAAGGTCTCTAATAAGCCAAATAAAGGGGAATACAGTCCTTACAAGTTTTTGGTGATACTGAAATGATCATTCACTAAGTAAGATCTAAAATCACAACCAAGAATAACTTGCTAAGAAATTGCAAACATAGGGTTTGGGACTTGTTAGAATACTTTACCACTTTAAAAATTCAAGTGGTACTAAGAGCATAGAAAAATTAAGTTTATCACATGGCCTCAGTGGGTTCTCAATATAACCTACCTGAAGAGACAAAGAAAAATAATATCCAACATGTAAAATTAATAGTGAGACCATCTATTCTTGACAATGTAACCAACTGGTAATTTTTTGATAGTGATCAACAAATTATGAATTTTTCATGAGATGAGGCTGAATTCTTAGACAAAAATCAAGCAGTACTCCAAGAGCAATACAAGGATCAAATCATTCAGTTGAAGATAAATAAATTACCCATGGGTCATGTTTCTTTGGAAAGTATCTTCAACTCTGATGACCATATTAAAGGTAAGAATAAAAATATCATGGTCAATGAAGATGACTCCAATCTGTTAGTCATTTTAGAGGTAAATACTTTTGAAAAGTACTATTTTATTAAGTTGTGTCAAGACTTTGATGATAAATTTTCTTGGAGTTATAAATATCTAATGGGGTTTGACCCTCATCTTAGCCCAACACAACTTAAAAATTGACCCAAACACCAAACCAATTAGATATAATTAAAGACCAATAAAACCAAAAATAGAACCCTTGATGAAGAGTGAGTTGTCTAAACTGATAGAGGCTAACATTATTTTCCCTATCAAACACTCATCTTGGGTCGCTAACTTGGTCCCTATAAGGAAAAAAATGGTGAAATTAGGGTTAGTGTATATTTTAGGGAGCTAAAAAAAGTATCCTTAAAGGATAATTATCCCATTCCACCCATGGAGAAAATTATTTAAACTGTATCAAGATCTGAAAGATTTCCCTTCTAGATGATAATTCTGGATATAACCAAATCCTAGTGTAGGAATCAGACCAATTCAATACTATTTTCATTATAAAATAAGGCACATATGCTTATAAAAAGATGCCTTTTGGTCCAACTAATTTTGGTGCTACATTCTAAAGAGCCATGGATATGGTTTTTAGGGTTTTGATAAATGAGATGATCTTAGTGTACCTAGATGACATCACCATTTATTCAAAACATACTGGTGCACACCTAGATTACCTTAGGGGTTTGATGAAATATGAAGGGAAACTATTGGGACACATTATTTCAAAAGAGGGTCTTGTAATAGACCCAATGAGATTAAGTGTTATATCTTCACTGGCACTTTTGAGCCATAAGAAGGGATTAAAAAGTTTTTTTAGGAAAGATCAACTTTGTAAGAAGGTTCATTCTAAATTTTGCCTTCGTGGTCAAGCCCCTTTATAAGGAAATTAGCTAGATGATTCACAATATTAGAATAATATATGGTAGAATTAATATCATAATAAGTAGATCCACAACAACAATTGGTGAAAGAGCAGGAATAATTCAATATTATGAGTGAGGCATTTTGAGGGGGTAACCTCCAAAATAATGTAATAAGAACATAATTCACAATATGAAAATAAAAGAATAACCACTACCTCATATACATACTCTACTTACACATTACTATTCCATAATTCAACCATACTAAGAACATTAAGAAATGTAACAAGCTAATATGAAGATGTGTAAGCCATAAGTCAACCATACATACCCCTAGATACACTATAGGTTAAGGGCATAACATGAACCTCCCCTTAAAAATAATTTTGTCCTTAATTTTTAATCAAACCAAAATGTTTCTATAATAATTATTTATTTTCCCATGTTACATCTTCAGAATTTAGGTCTTCCATTTGATCAAATATTGCTTAATGGATCTGGTCCAATTACTTAGTGTGTATGTGAAGTATCTCCTCATGCTCTAGAATGAATCTACCTTATTCATCTAGTTTAGGTAACTCATTTGAGTGAAAAATATATGTCTAATTACTTCAAGCAAGACACATGGAATACCGATTGTATGCAAGTGGTTGGGGTCATTCTAACTTGTAAGCCATACTATCAATTGTATACACGATCTGATAAGCATCATAATATGTATGTGATAGATTTTTATATTTTTTATGTTGATTTAGAGACATATATTATACGGATTCAAATTCATAAAGACCCAATAACTTATGTCAAAATTCCACTCACTATGGTATTAATCTATTTGTTTCTTCATTCAATTTTGTGCCATTGCTAAATTCTCTTACAAACTGACTAACACCTCTTATTGATGGTGAATGTGTTTCTCAATAGATCAAACCTTAGGATGCATTTTCAAAGTTGAAGTGTGGATGTGGGGTAATACCCATACAACACCACAAAGGGATACATATTGGAAGAGGTATAAAAAGAAGTGTTATACCACCATTCAACAAGTGGTAGCTAATGAACCCATTTGTCCTATTTGTCAAAAGAAAAATAATGAAGATACCATTCAAGACATTTATTGACTACCTCTATTTTTCCATGAGAATTAGGATGATAGAATGAACTGTGAGCTACCTAGGTACCCAAACATGCAAATAATTTAGTTCAAAAATTACTAGTAAATATGGGGTCTCTATCACTAATAATGATCTTTAGAGTGCCATGCAATTTTTGAAATGTATTAAGAAAAGTAGAAGCTACTATACTAGAAACAAATGGATGTGATAAGGAGAAAAAATGAGAATACTTAGTGAGTTGATCCACAACTACCATGATAAAAAATTTACCCCTAGACCTTGGTAACCCCATAATGAAATCCATGAAAACCTCTTGCCAATGCTAGCTATGGATGGATAAAGGCTAAAAAAGACCTATGGTCTTAATGGTTTCACCTTTATGTTTTTGGAATACCATGCATTTAGCCACATATTTCTAAACATCCCCTTTGAGTCCTTCCCAAAAGAAATTTTGCTTGATTTTATGATATGTTTTTAAAAACCTTGAGTGTCCTCCAAGTGGAGAGGCATGAAGTTCCTAAATAATTTTATGTTTGAGGAGAGAATGCTTACAAAGGTATAATATATATGTATACCATAATTCATTCTCCTTCCATGTAATTTTTTAAAATTCTTTAGAACCCAACTAAAGATTTTGAATCAAATCCTTTGTAGTACTATCATTCTTCCCTTCTAATCTTGCTTCCTCTAACTAATCTGCCTCCCACATAGTCATGGTGCATAACAATGCCTCAACTGATTCATCTAACTAAGAGAGGGAATATACCACCACATTCTCTTTACTTTCTTATACACTATTTAAAAATCATAGCCTAACATTTTAGTCATCCATTTTTTGTATTCTTTAGATGATAAGTGTTGTTCTAAAAATATTTGAGGCTATCATGATTAGTCTTTACCTGAAAGTGACAACCCATCAGATACAATCTCCATTATTTTATTACATATAGAATAACCATCATCTCATTATCATATATTGGTTGAAGCCTATTTTTCCTTTAATTTTACAAATTTTAAACACTAGTAGGTTTGCCTTCTTGAATGAGTATAACCCTCATGCCATATCTTAATACGTTACACTCCAAAACAAATTTAAAAAAAAATTAGGTGTAACCATAATTGGAGTTTTGTACATAACCATTTTAAATTATTCAAATGACTTGGTAGCTAAAATATTCCATTGGAAGGATTCTTTCTCAAGTAAAGAGGTGAGTGAGGCTATAATGCTACCATAATTTTTGACAAACCTATGATAGTAACCAGTTAGCTCCAGAAATCCATGGAGGTTCTTGAGGGTCTTGGGAACGCACCACTCCATAATTACTTAGATTTTATTAGGACCAACTCACTCCTTCATGTGAAATAATATAACCTAAGTAATTCACTTTTTAGACACCAACAACACATTTTAAAAGTTTGCCATAAAGCTAATGTTGTTCTAGAATGGAAAGCACCTATTTCACATTCTTCAAATGGTCTTTCCAATTTTTTTGTAGATGAGGATATCATCATAAAACATTAATACAAACTTTCTCAAAAATGGCCTAAAAATAGTATTCATCAAACTCTAAAATATAGATGGTGCATTTGTGAGGCCAAAAGGAATGACCATAAACTCATAATGGCCTTCATGAGTTCTAAACTTTGTTTTAGGTATGTCCTCATTGCAGATGCAAATATGATGATATCTAGAGTGAATATCTAAATTTTTAAAATAAATAGCACCATGTAATTAATCTAGAAAATTATCAATTACTAGAATAGGAAACTTATCTTTGATGGTGTATTTGTTGAGTTCTCTATCGTCTAGGCACATACTCCAATTACCATCCTTCTTATGTACCATGACTATTAGGGAAAAATATTCACTTTAACTGTGTTGAATGATACCTGTCTCTAACCTCTCTTATACCATATTTTCAATTTCACTCTTTTAGGCATATAGATATCTGTAGGATCTGATATTGGGTAGTGTAATTATTAGAAGGAGTCGGTAGTGTAATTCTTAGAATGAGTCTAATGGCATGACCATGTGTACAACTTGGAAGAAGTCATTTTGGCAGGTCATCAAAAATAATGGAATGGTCATCCAACACCTTTTACAAATTTGGATGTGTAGAATCATTGGTTGGTTGAACTTACATGGAAAATAAGTGTGCCATAAAACCTTATACACCTTTTTTGAGAATCTTCGTCATCTAGTGGAAACTAACCAATTATGGAGATTTATCCCCTAATCTATGTAGCTCAAAATTTCTTCCTTATAAATGTAACCTCATGAATAATTCCTAGAAATTCATCTTAATAGTGGCCAAAGTGGTGAGTCATTACACTCCCAAAACAATGTCAGCTCCTCCTATGGGAATAATAAACATAGGGAAATCTAACAAATAGTCTTGCATATTAAGATTACTACTATGAAATTTTCTAGAATAGTTGACTATACCATCATCTACAATCATGATCTAAAATTCTAGATCTAGGTAAATGAAACAATTCAAATGAGCAACCAACTTATTATTGATGAAGTTATGTGTACTCCCAAAATCAGTTAACACAATCACCTTTTATTTATTCAAGAACCCCATTACCTTAAGAGTTTTAGGAGTACTAATGCCTAAAAGTGCATGATAGTAAATAGTAGGTTGAGAATCTTAAGATTCATCCTTGGGTTATTCTAACCCTTCTCCCAAAGCCTCCTCATCTTATTCCTCATCATTTGTACCATTAATGTGAAATAATTTATTTTTAGCACATTGATGCTTTTTTCTCCATTTTATATCATAGCCAAAAAATAAACCTTTTGCATGATTTTATTTCACTTATTGAGGTGTCAATCTAGTAGGCTAATGAAATGATGGTGCTCAAAAGTTGCTTTCATGAACATTGGTGAAAGGTCTTCATCTGATTAGCACTTTTTCCTCAAAAATGCATGCCTTTGTTATGGCCTTAGATACAGTACTAGGGTAAAACATGCAAACCTCTAGTTAGATGTTATCTTTGAGGCTACCCCAAAATAAGTCAATCATATTTTCCTCAGTGATGTATATCATATGTAAAGAGAGATTCTAAAATTGATGAATGTAGTCCTTGAAATTCCTAGTTTGGTGCAACTTGGTTAGCTAACTAAAGTAATTTCAAAGATATTGTTGTGATAGTGGAGATTATTCAAAAAATACTAACCATGTAACTGGGACACCCTTATTTTTATTTTAATCATATAACCAATGATACCAAATGAATATCTTAGGCTCCAAAGATACAGAGGCCATAACCATTTTTTGTGAACATGGAGTTATTATGTTGTGGATCCTATTTCCACATTATAATGTATTTTCAAATATTGTACATTAAAATGTATTGTACACTCTTAATTTATTCCTACTAGGGTTTAGGGCAGGGCTGGGCCTTAAATAGGGGTTCAAGGGTAGTAGTCCCTAAAAAGTAGGGGTTCAGAGGTGGCATCTCCTAAAAAAAATTTTGGACCCTTTTTTTTGGGAGTATAGATATGTGGTTTATCTATACTTATATATGTGTGGTGTCATCACCCATGATTAATGGGGAGCCATTATGTGTTAACTTGGCCCATGGTTTTGGTACCCATTATTTTTTAAAACTGTTATGTTAGTTACCTATTGATGTATTATAGATGGACATATTATAGGTAATAAATTTGAGGAATAGAGTTTGAGAAGGTAAATAGAGTGTGTGAATTTAGGTGCAAATTCAAGAGAGTTTTTTGGGCATAGCTCTAAACAATATTTATGCTTTGTAATTATGAGAAGATTGATCAAGTGTTTTTTGGTGGATGTAGTCCACATTTGGGTGACCACATTAAATATTATATCATTTTTATGTAGTTTAATTTTTGTTTTTTTATGTATCTCTTTTTCATATCTCTCATTATTGTGATTCTATAAAATTATTTTGCATTAATTTTTCTTTTATTCCTAATAATTGGTATTAGAGATTTAGATTCTATTTACTGAAGTGTTGAATCATAGGAAGGATTATTAGTTTAAGTGGGAGTTATGGTTGATGATGGTAGATCAAAGGTTGAAAAGATCAATGGGTAGAACTTTGGTCTATAGAATATGCAGATGGAGGATTAAATCTATTAGAAGGACCTCCATGCTCCATTGAGAGGAAAATTAAATCAACCAGTATGTATGATAGATGAGACTTAAGAGTTGTTTTATAGGAAAGCACTTGGACTCATCCATTTATGCCTTGCATCTTTGTTCATGTTTAATATATCATAGGAAAAGACCACAAAAGGTCTCATGAATGTGTTAGGGAAGTTATATGAGAAACCCTCTAATTTTAATAAAATATTTTTAATTAAAAAGTTATTTAATATGAAAATGTTTAAAAATGGTTTAGTTTCTAATCATTTGAATGAATTTAATATGGTTTTGATTATGTCTAAGTCTATAAAATTTAAATTTTATGATGACATTAAGGCTCTAATTATTTTGTGTTCCTTACCAGAGAGTTGAAATAGCCTGGTAATGGCTGTGAGCAAATCAGTCTCTAATAATGCCAAGTTGAGGTTTGAGGATGTCATAAGAGTAATCCTTAGAGGGGAAATGTGACAAATTTTTTGGGGAGACTTATACTTTAGGTGATGCTTTGGAAATATATATTATATAGAGATAAATATATAGAGGAAAATAAAAGTGTCAAAAGTCAAATGGTCTTGGAATGTTAAAATCAAAGAGCAAGATGGCATATTGGCACTATGAAAAGATTGGGAATGTGAAGAAGTATTTTTGGGATCTTCAAAAAAAGAATAAAAATTAATAAGACACCAAGGAGGTGAATGTGGCAAAAAGTAATGTTTGTCGTGATGCATTAAATATCTCTATAGATAATATTGTAAAGTCTTGGGTTTTAGATTCAAGGGCTTCTTTTCATGCTACACCATATATGCATTATTTTATTGATTATATCTAATGAGATTTTGGACATGTTTATCTTGGTGATGATGAGCCTTATAGCATAGTAATAAAAGGATGTGTTCAAGTTAATATGTAGAATGGAAACACTTAGCTACTAAAGGATGTTAGGCATGTGCCCAAATCGAGATGGAATTCGATATCCATGGGGTAGCTGGGCAGTGAAGGTTATATGGTGACTTTTATAATATATTATTAGAAGGTGACCAAGGGTTCTCTTATAGTATCAAGAGGTAAAAAGGTTGATACCTTTTATTTATCAATTAGTGTTGACTATTTTAAGTTAGTTCCTATAAATGCAAATGCAAATTTTTGGCATAATAGGATCAATAACATGAGCCAAAAGGGCATGCAAATTTTCAAGGATAAGTTGCCCAAATTGAAAGGGTTTGATTTAGATTTTTGTGAAGACTGTGTGTATGAAAAATAGAAAAGGGTAAAGTTTCTCAAGGTTGGACCTACAAGGAAGGATAATAAGTTAGAGTTGGTTCATTCAAATGTATGGAGGTGGCTCAGGTATCTTTTATTGGTGGCTCATCTTATTATGTCACTTTTATTGATGATGTAAATAGGAAAGTTTGGGTGTATGGTATTAGGAGAAAATATGATGTGTTTAATACATTTAAAATATGGAAAGCCTTGGTTGAGAATCAAATTGGTCTCAAGTTAAAATATCTCTAGTCAGATAATGGTGGGGAATATTATAGTAATGAATTTTTGGATTATTATTCTAGTAATAAAATTCATGTATAAAGGATAGTTCTAAGAACTCCAAAACATAATAGATTGTTACAAAGGATGAACATGACCATCATAAAGTGTGTTATGATCATGAGGTTTCATGTAGGACTACCCCTTTAGTTTTGGGTAGAAGCAGTAAACATGGATGTATATCTGATCAAAAGAGAACCTTCATTTTCCTTGGATGGAGGCATACCTAAAGAAGCTTGGTCTGGGAAGAAGGTTAATTATCCATTTCTTAGAGTATTTGGCTATTAATTTTTTGTTCATATTGATAAAGATGGTAGGACCAAGTTAGAGGCTCAATTTGAAAAATGCACCTTTATTGGTTATGGTGAGGATGACTTTCGTTTTTGAATTTGGAGTCTTAAGGATAAGAAAATATTTTAATCTAGGGATGTGGTCTTGAATGAGAAAGTCATGTATAAAAAATAGTTTTAGGATCATGAAGAGGATTCTAAAAAAGAGTACATAGTTTTGGAGGACATTGCAGATGGTAAAATGTCCAAGAAACTAGTTCAGGTACCTACTCCATAGGAATCCCAAACTTATGAGGTGAGAAGGTATTCTAGGGTAAGAAGAGAACCTAAATAGTTTTTTCCATCTCTTAATTATTTGTTACTCACTAAAAATGGAGATTCAAATTGATTTGAAGAAGCAATGTAGGTAGATATCAATAATAAGTGAGGACAAGTAATGGATGAGGAGTATCAGTCTCTCATGGAAAATTAGATTTGGGATTTAGTAAACCCACCTAAAGGTAAGATAAAATTTCATAAAAAGAGATTGTATAGAATTAAAGAGGATGATGGAGGAAATAAAATGTACAAGGCCCAATTGGTGGTAAAGGGGTTTGTATAGAAGAAGGGAATTGATTTCAATGGGATTTTTTCTCCAATGGTGAATATGACTTCTATTAGGACTATTTTTGGGATAGTGGCACCAGGAGACTTGTACTTAGAGCAACTAGATGTGAAGACTATATTCCTTCATGGTGATTTGGAGGAGGACTTACAGATGGAGTAGCCATAAGGATATGAGGTTATAGGGAAGAAAAACATGGTGTGTAAATTGACAAAGAGCTTGTATGGCCTAAAACAAACACCATGATAATGGTACAAGAAATTTGATAGTTTTATGATAGAGTAGGAATACTCTAGGTGTCATTCAAACCATTACATATATCAATAAGTTTGATGATGGTAGTTACATTATTCTATTTGTATGTGGATGACATGTTGGTTGTAGGTAATAACATGTAGGAAATAAAAGTACTCAAATAATAACTTATTAATTACTTTGATATGAAGGATTTTGTGGCAGTAAAACAAATCTTTGGTATGAGAATAACTTTTGAGATAGGAAGGAATATAAACTAAATTTATCTCAAGAAGAGTACATTAAAAAGGTCTTAGATAGTTTTAGTATGCAGGATGTTAAACTAGTTAGGAATACTTTGGTAGACTATTTCAAGTTATCAAAGGAGCAATGTCCCAAGATAGAAGAGGAGAGAATCCACATGTCTTGTGTACCTTACTAATTATAAATTGGCAATTTGATGTATGCCATGATGTGCCCTAGGATATATATTTCTCATGTAATGGGAGTGGTAAGTAGGTAAATGAATGATCTAGGTAGAGATCATTAACAAATAGTGAAATGGATCCTTCAGTACTTTAGAGGGACCATGGGGATAATTTTAGGCTATGGTAGATTGGACACCACTTTACATGGTGATATAGATTCAGACATGGATAGAGATTTAGATAGTAGTAGGAACATAATAGGATATATATTTACTGTAGGTGACACAGAGGTGAGTTGGATTTCATGACTATAAAAACTTGTGGCTCTATCAATCATAGAGGTTGAGTATGTTACTGCCATAAAGGTAAGAAAAGATATGATTTGGATACAATAGTTACTTGAGGAGTTGGGGCATAAGCAAAAGGAAGGGAATCTATATAGTGATAGTTAGAGTGATATACACTTATCAAATAACTCTACTTTCCACTCTAGGATGAATAATATATAGTTGAAGTACCATTTCATCAAGACAACTTTAGAGGAAGAGAAGATTGAGATGGAGAAGATTCAAACTAGTCATAAACTTATAGACATGATGACCAAAGTGGTCACAAAGGAGAAACTAAAGATATGTTCAACTTTGGTTGGTCTTCACAGATGATAGTGAAGGGTTGAGAATCCTACTTAGAGGAAATTAGTATCCAAGTGGGAGATTGCTATGTTGTGGAGCCTATTTACACATTACAATGTATTTTCAAATATAGTAGATTAAAATGTATTGTACACTCTTAATGCATTCTCATCAAGGTTTAGGGTAGGGTCAAGCTCTGAGCAAGGGTTTGAGGGTGGTATCCCCCCAAAAAAATTTTGGTCCCCCTTTTTCAAGAGTATAAATATGTGGTTTATCTATACTTTTATATGTGTGGTGTCATCACCCATGATAAATGGGGAACCATTATGGGTTGATTTAGCTCATGGTTTTGGTACCCATTATTTTATAAAAATACTATGTTTGTTACCTATTGGTGTATTATAGATGGACATACTATGGGTAATACATTGGAGGAATAGAGTTTGAGAGTGTAAATAGAGTGTGTGAATTTAGGTGTGAATTTAGGAGAGTTTGTTGAGCACATCTTCAAATAATATTTGTGTATTATAATTATGAGAAGACTGATCTGAGAGTGGATTTTACTCTTGTTGTCTTATAATAATATCTATAAAAGTGTTTCTTGGTGGATGTATCTCACATTGTGTGAACCATGTTAAATCATGTCTTATTATTGTGTATTTTAATTTCTATTATTTATGTATCTCTTTTTCATAGCTCTTGTTATTTTTATTTTGTGAAATTGATTTGCATTAATTTCTATTTTATTCCTAATAAGAGTTTGATGTAGATAAAAAAATTGAATTGAGTGAGCCAAGTGAGTGGATCATTACCATCAAACTTGCACAAGTCCAATTTTGGCAACATCAGCTTAGGGATCAAATTGATATTGGTATTTTTTGGAGTAGGAGAACCAAACTAAAGTGGTGGAAGAGTATTTTGTAGTGGCTAAGATGACATGTTCGCCAATTGCCTAGATATTTGTTCTAATTAATCCTTCACTCTATCTAAATCCCTTAAAAACCTATAATGTCCCCTTTAACCATATCAAAATAATCTTTTTTCACCATGCCTTACAAGTTTAACTTAAGTTAATGAACTACCTCTAAAATAAATGGATTAGAAGTTTCAAATTCCATGTAATCCTTGTGAGAAGTTTTTGGATTTTCTTGCCCTTTCCCATGGCCATGTTAATTTGGACCAGCCATACACAAACCCTAAGAGGGTTTCAATCCCTTCTAAAAATGTATCAGTGAAATACACCATTATGATCATCTCATCGAGATGAATCCAATGACTGCTATTGTGAACAAGGGTGAAAATTTTTGACCCAAAAAAGTGTATGAGTAGAATATACCATTGTGATCAACTTAGATAAATGAATATAATAACTTATAGTTTTTACAAGGTAAAAAAAAATTAGCCTTCGAGTGCTTAGGACACTAGATCCAAAAAAATATGCCACAAAAACTTGCCCAAATTAATGCTTTGATACCACTTGTAATAAAATTACTTAGATGATGTTGGGCCCCATTTTGTGTTAAGTAATGGATCTACACCAACTTGACAAACACCTAAGAACAAGGTAGTTATGTGGATGGTTTCTTTTTTTGTCATTTTTTGGTACTATATCACTGGTAGCTAACAACTCCAAGTAGCATCAAGAATGGGGTATATGGGATAATGACCAACCATTAAAGATAAGTGGCTTATTTTTGAATCATGTAGCATTGGGAAATAGGCACATGGGACATCAAATACACACTGAAGGTAAATCATAATGGAGGAAATATGATGTGTACATCTAGTACTAGCTCAATAGTTAGCGTATCCCACTCCCCATGAACTTAGGATGCTCTAAAGCCTATAAAAGGAAGTTGAGTTCAGATAAATAAAAGAGTCAAACTGGAGTAGTGAAGTTTTAGTGAATTATTTCTATAAGATTGTCTTAGGCTTAAAACTTAGTTTAGGATGCATTTTGACACTCTTTTTTGTAACACCCAAGCTCGCTTGTGAGCTTGGGCCTTAGTAGTTTATGGTGAGCACTTAGTTATATGAACTATGTATGCATTATCATTTAACATGTTTAATGAAGAATGTTTTTTTTTCAAATAGTTAATGGACTAATGCTTTAAGTCTTTGAATGTTTATTAAATGTATACTATATTTTTTTCAAGTGTTTGATTAATCCCTATGAGCTTCCAACCTAGATCATTCATGGTGGACCTATGGGTGAAAATTAGCCCTACACCAGAATAGGAAATATTCTAAGTGTGGAAAAGACCTTATGCCTCAAATGAAACTTGTGCCTAAATGAAAGACCATGCTTAAGTCCCTTAATCCAAGACCCTATTAGCCCTCAAGCACCTAAATTCCAACAAGCCTATGAAATCCAAAACTTGCACCGATGAGATCCCAACCATTGTTTTACTAACCTAAACTCCTGAAGAATAGAGTTGTGCCATGGCACAACTAGCCCAACACAAACCCCAGTCCCTTCTCTATTGCACTTCACGTGAGAACATAAGGATTGTGCTTTATGTATATTGATGTTAGTTCTACCAAGTATTAAATGTTGATCTCTATAGGAGTCATCAAGGTTTTTGACATTGTGTAACAAGCTTAGATCTAACCTAGATATCTAGGTAGGCATGTGACTAGACCCATGACCAATAAGACTAAATTTACTACAATATTTTTGTTCCATTTTGGGGCTATTGAATTTTGTTCTTGCAATGGTACACCAAGACAATGCTTTGACTCTCCCTCGATAATATTGAGTGTTGGATAGAACAAGTTGAAGATAAATTTACACTGAGGCAACCAATTATAGAGGTCATAACCCAAGGAAGTGGGTCCAGAACCACTTGTATGATGCCCTATATGAGGTGTTCTTTTGTGAACTACTAGAGCAAGTATACTATTGGTTGGTTCCTTATAAAACCCATATATATTGAAGCTATGAACAATTCCATGAGTGGATGGAAGAGTGCCTAAAGTGGCTTGAGAAATTAGATGCCACTTAGACTAGATTCATAGGTAGATGGTGGCAAGGGGTGTTGAATAGCTATATGCTTGATTTTTTGGTCTCGATGTAGTCGTACCTAAAAGAAGTAGAGTAATAGTTATTGCATGAACCTAGATGTATTTTTATGAAATAACTCAATACCAAACTCAAAGATTTGATGGTAGATTATGGCTTCAAAATAGTGAAGATGAAAGGCTAAATTCCTCTTACATATGAGCAACACAATATGGAAGAAGGGGATATATAGGTGAGGTGAAATGGAAGGAGATGAGTAGATTGATAGTTGGGATCTTACATGATAGGCTTATAATAAGAGGAGGCATAAAATGATAGAATATATATAACTTAGAAGTATTGAGAGGACTTGTAACAAGTGGAAAGGGCATGGGGAAGGATCTCTTGAATGACATCCATGCCTAGAGTAAGGAGCCCCCAAGGCATTATCATAAGCTCTATAGTTGGTAGGTGAATGCTTGGGGTCCCTTAAAAAGTTGACAATTGGAGATGCACCAGATGCACCTACCCCCTTTGAACCTATAACATGAGCTCATGCATTGAATTCCCCAAAGGAAAATAAAGGATAGACTTTGATCATTTTACAAGTTTGGGGCAGAACTTTGTGATTAAACAAGTAATCTTGTATGCAGAGGTAAGTAAATATACCTCTAAACCACAAAGTGTCAACTTGAATATATAAAACCTAAGTGTAATCACCCTAATTTAGCTAATGTTAGTAGCATAGCCTAGGAAATAGCCCATAAGAAGTGGCCCTACACCACTAGTGGGTAGTATGGTGCCATTATATTCTATAACACCAGCAGTAACTATTGGAAAAGTTCCTAACATAGTGGTTGGAGGCATTGGACGACCAACACTGGGATAAGTATCAAGAGGATAAGCACCTTAAGCACTAGTTACTCCTTAACCCTAGATCTATTATGAGATGGCCATGCACCTACTAGAGTATTAAGGCATGGAAAACACCATATAACATGTACTCAAGTATGAGTTATAATGGAATTCTCATAGAATAAATCAATCTAATCATAAGGCAACTTAGTTCATGATAACTTTGCTTGATTACACCCATACTTGGTATAGGAAGTTTGATCCTAACTAGGCTATGATTGAGTATGACACCTTAAAGGGAAACTTCTTGAAGGAGTTTGATATACCTAAGTTTGAGTATCAGAACATTTCCATGCTCAAGGAGATAAACCAAGGATTATTATAAATCATGTGCTTATATGATGCTAGATTTAAGACACTCCTCTCCAAGCTCCCTTATGATATTCACCCCTCCCAACATGCACAATGGTTTATTGGAGGACTATTAGTGCCTTTCATAAGGGTGTCATCCATGAAAACATTTAGGGAGCCTCAGGAAGAACTATAAGTTACACACGGATTTGAGGTGGTTGGGGGTGTTGATATAGGTATTAGCCTATTTATAGAGGTGCAAATTGCATCCATGGCTTCCCAACTACAGAAGTTAACCATTAGTTCATTATAATATGCTTAAAATATATTATGGTGTATTGATTATGAGATGGAGGCTCATAATATAAACAACTTCCCTCGATAAAATGTGTGTGCACTACCTCTTATCTATGAAGTTTGTCACAAATCACATGATGTTTTGTTGCAATATGTCAGTCAAGTCAGCCTAACCATCTACTATAAGCTGTATGATGCCTACACTCATAACATAGATAAATTATAAGTCATTGATGAAAAGTTCCAAAACATGGAGAGAGGTTCATGGTAGGCAATCAAGATAACCAGAGTGATGTAGAGCTTTCATAAGTGTTCACTATCTTGTCCTTGAACAATGGATTCTTCCTTCAAGTCTTAGGTTTAAGATTTTACCAACCATGCAAAGTAAAAGATCACAATATGGTTATTATATATAAATAACATTATCTTAATTGGAGACACTCAAATACTCCGTACACTATTTTACCAAACTATCTCAACACTCACTTACCACCTTATACAACTCTGCCTTACAATCAAGCTTCTTTATAACCCTGTCTGATTGTAAATGAATTAGTACTAAAAAAATACTTTATATGACGACATTACAATATAAAAATATCATTTATCTCAATTAAATTCACTTGTGGTTCAAATTTTAGGGTCTAACTCTCTTTCTAAGTCACATTTCTCTTTTTTAGCTCTTCCAAACTAAGCCTTTTAGCCCTTACCTAAGGTCCTCTATCTATAAATCAGTACTAAAGGTATGGTATATTCCTAGAATTATTTTATTCAATTAGGGAATATAAAATATACTAGAATAATTTTTTTTGTAAATTTTATAGCATTATATTTCCTCCAATAGAAAAAACCCTAGTTGGTAGGGTTTGGGAACACTGAGTAGGCTGACAATAGTATAAAATAATATATTGAGGTAGGAAATATTTAAATCCAAAAAAATTGTTTTAATAGGTTTATTTTATGATAACACACATCTTTAATTTGATGAGAAAGTCCCCAAAATCAACCATGCATTCACAATCTCAAGGTCTCAGTCTGGTCTGACTATATTCATGATAGTGAATAGGGGTTTTAGTAGGATTTTGCCAATATTTTCAACTCTAATTACATGTATGATATATAAATAGTTTTTCATACATTGAGATTCATATCTTAACCCATATTTCATATCACTTGGATTCCAAACAAGTTTCAAAGACATTATTCTTAGTCTATATGTTATTATATTGTAGAGAGGGTTATCAATGGGCAGGGTTGATCACAATAAAGGGAAAAAATTAAACATATTTAAAATATGGATTGTTTAAAGTTAAATTTAAGATACCACTATAAATTTATTTTCATCTATTCACAATGATCAGTACCAAAAGGATCATAAATTATTTTAACTGCATGACCAAGAC
This sequence comes from Torreya grandis, assembly GCA_037957365.1. Taxonomy (NCBI): domain Eukaryota; kingdom Viridiplantae; phylum Streptophyta; class Pinopsida; order Cupressales; family Taxaceae; genus Torreya; species Torreya grandis. The sequence goes on along the minus strand of JARHVA010000205.1, from coordinate 2,400,782 downwards.
TATAAAGCCCTTACCCTGTTTCAGGCTGGTTATCACTATAGCTATGATTGCTTGACATTTATCACTCTATTATTGAATAAAATTAGTGATTATAACCTATCATAACCAAAATAAATGAAAACATAGGTTCACTTACCATTGGAAGATGAAAATACATGTTATGATCTTCATTCTCAACCATGCAATGTCAAAGAAAACACAGGTTTTTCACAATATAGTCTTCTTTATTCACCAACTTCCATTATTTTATTCACATTAATTACCTATTTTTAATGGAATAAATCAATACATTTTACCAATATTGACTCCACAAATATTTAACGTAACACAATTGAATCTTTTTTAGCTATTCTAATGTTGGTTCCTTCTAAAGTACATTGCCTTTTGTATGTTTTATCAATATATCCAAGGTATGATCTTGCCCTCTAGACTAAGAAGACACTTAGGAAATTTTTAAAACTCTTAATACATATAGGAAAACTTATCAACATGTTTTACAACTTGATCAACTTCATACAATGCATGGAACCCTTCTTACAAGCTTAAGAATTTCAAATTTTTAAAAGTGTCATTTTGGAGGGAAATTCCATATTTCAAATTTTATGCCACTTGGACAAACTTTGATCACTCCTAGGACAAAATTTGGAACTAATATACCTACAAAAAAACCTAATATATAAAATCAATCCAAAAATGAGTCCATATTGGGATCCATAAGGATGCCCCTACATCATACTACCAAGCTAAAGAAATTTTGCCATATAAGCCAACTTGGTGTATATTATTCCTTGGTTGCATTATACCTCATGATGGAAATTTTATATTTTTACTTTACTCTCATATATTTTAACATGTTTTTGGGCCCCACAACTAGCCCTCTTCTAGTTATTTCTCTCCATTGGTGTACTTTCACATGCAACAAACTTGTCAGGGAAAGCAATGTTATTGTCTTCTACTACCTACTTTAGATGGGTAAACCATGATTCCATCCCTTAAAAATAATTCATATCAACTTTTTTTCCATAAGACACCTCTACTAATTTTTTTTTGTCTATCCTTCACCCATTTTCCTTTTTTGGTACACTTCATCTCATACATATCAACTCTTGATTCCTTGCATGCCATGTGATTACTTAAGTGTTTGAATTATTATTGAATATCATCTTCATAACTGACCTTAACCTCCTATATATATAAGGACTGATTATTCACTTCCATATTCTCATTGTCTTGACTCAACACATTCTTACCATTACCTTCACTAGGATATCCTTCTTGGACCTGTTGTACACTACTCAACTCTTTTTCACCTCCTTCCTTCTCAAGACTTTCCCTCATGCATTAGAGTTTTCCTATTACTCCTTAAATGAAATGACAACTAGAAATATTCACTAAATGATGAGATAAATGTTCAAACAACTCATTCACTAAATTACTTTAAAAAGTCTTACTTTTCAATGGTTCAAACTCCTTAACATGGGTTGCCTCAATCTCTTTGGGCTATTCTTCTAGCATTTCTTCATTATCCTAATACACCAAATCTTTGTAACCTACAAACAATACCTTAGAGTAGACTCCAATAAATTTTTTATCATTCTTCAAAGGTAATAATGTATACTTGACTCCCTTGTACTCCAAATAATAGGTGTTCACCCCATCATGACTAGTTGACCTGCCAAACTACCAAGGCCTTCCTAGAAATACATGGAAAACATACATGGGAATGAAATCACACATGACTTGATCCCTATGTTCCAATATAAAAATCTACTAAGAATTTTTCATTCAAAAGCACACTATATCATTTTTAAAGCCAAGAAACTTTGTAAGGTCCAGGATGAGACAATCTTGTAAGACCAAGTTTGTTTACCATCTCATTGGAAACCAAGTTGTATGTACTTCTTGAGTCTATTTTCATATTTAAACATTTTTAATGGGACTTACATGTTGTCCTGAAGAGTGTTCTCTTTTGTGTAGGCTCTTCCTCCTTTGGTGTCTTTAATAATGTTTTCCTCATCAAGAGTGCCTCTCCTTCTTTAAGTGACACCAAATGTGAATTTGAACCAATAATATCTTCCTCTATAGGTTTTACTATTTGATTTATACCCTAATTCCTATAAATACTCTCTTGTTTCTCCTTGAACACTCCCAATACTTATGGCCTACATACTTATTGCATTTGAAACATTTCCCTATGAAACCACTAGTTCCTCTTCCTCTAACAACTCTACCTCTACAATATGGGCTTACACCTTATAACCATCTTTTGGATATGTTTCATGTCTTTGTCCACTACTTTTACCTTCCTCATATGCATTCTTAACCTCATACTCTCCTCTTCCTCTCACTTGTTTGCCTCTTCTTCTTTCTTGCTATATATGCCTTCTTTCCAACTTATCTTTAGCTTTCATGGCTACCTAGTATACTTCTTCAATTGATTTCAATGTCAATATATTGATCTCATCTTATATGGATAACTTGAGACCATTCAAATACCTTGCTACCTTCTCATCATCTTCTTCCAAGTGTCTTATCTTGATTTTTAACCTATGAAACTCTTCTATGTATTCCTTCATTGAATGTTCCTTTTATCTAATATTTTGCAATGTCTTAAACATATGTGTGTGGTATTCCTTAAGAATGAACTTTTCCTTCATCTTCACCACCATCCTATCCCATGGCTAAATTTTGGGTTTACCTCTTCTCCTTCTCTCTTCTTGGATTTCATCCCACCACAAATAAACATGTCCTCTCAATCTTGTGACTACAAATTTCACTTTCCTTATGTCATCTATCTCCTCATACTCAAAATAATTGTCCACGACTGCTATCCAATCCACCAACTCATCCAAATTGAGGTCACCTTCATATATGGGCACATCTAGCTTTGGTTTTGAACCCATATTCATCATATCTTTGATCAATATTTCCTCCACTCTATCTTCTCTTTCTTATTCCTCTTCTGCTCTAGGAACTTCCTCTTCTCTATCAATATCCTCTTCATTAATGATCATTCTTCTTTGATCTATTTCCATAGCTTCCATCCTAGCTTTCATGTTCCTCATCTCAAAGAGAAAAATTTCCATGTTTTATTTCATCCTTTAAGATACTATAGTTTGCATTTACCTTGATTCCATTTTTTCATTCTCACTTATCTTATGACCTTACCTAGGCTTTGATACCAAATGATGTAGATCTTACATAAGTGTTCACTCTCTTGTTCTTAAATAATGGATTCTTCCTTCAAGTCTTAGGTTAAGAGTTTACCAACCATGAAAATTAAAATATCACAATATGGTTATTATATTTTAAGAACCTTATCCTACTTAAGAGACACTCGAATAATCCCTACACTCTTTTATCAAACTATCTCAACACTCACCACCTTATGCAACTTTGCCTTACAAACAAGCTTCCTTATAGCCCATCTAGATGCAAATGAGTTAGTACTAAGAAATTACTTTATATGATGAATTTTCAATATAAAAATATCCTTTATCACAATTAAATTCACCTATGCTTAAAATTTTAGGTTCTAACTCTCTAAGTCATGTTTCTCTGTCTTAACTCTTCCAATCTAGGCCTTTTAGCCCTTACCTAAGGTCCTCTAACTATAAATCCATACTAAAGGTATGATGCAGTACATTAATGATGTTATTTAATTAGGGCATATGAAAATATACTAGACTAAAAAAATTTGTGAATTTTTTAGTGTTATATTTCCTCTAATAGCAAAAACCCTAGTTGACAGGGTTTAAGAACATTGAGTAGGCCGAGAGAAGTATAAAAACAATATCTATAGCTAGGAAGGGATTTAGTCCAAAAAATTTATTTTACTAGGTTTTTTTGATGATAAAACACATCTTTACTTTGATAATAAAGTCCCCAAAAATAACCATGCATTCATAATCTCAAGGTCTCAGTCTGGTCTAGTTGTATTCATGACAGTGAACAAGGGTTTTAACATGATTTTTCCAATCTTTTCAACTCCAACTGCATGTATGATCTATAAATAGGTTTTCATACATTAATATTCATATCTAAACCCATATTTCATATCACTTGGATTCCAAACATGTTTTAAATACATTATTCTCAGTCTACATGTTATTATATTGTAGACAAGGTTATCAATGCGTAGGGTTGATCATAAAAAAAGGAAACAAATTCAATGTCTGTCAAATATGGATTGTTTCAAGTTCACTTTAAGAGACCAATATCTCTTCATTTTCAACTATTCATAATTATTAGTACCAAAATGATCATAAATTATTTCAACTGCATGACCAGGACTATAAAGACCCTATTTTAGACTAGTTATCACTATAACTATGATTGCTTTCCATTACTCACTCTATTCCTAAATCAACTTAGTGATTACAACATTCATAACCAAAATCAATCACAAAACAAGTACACTTACAACTATAAGATGAAAATACACATTATGATCTTCTTCCTCAGCCATGTAATGTCAAAGCAAACACAAAATGTTCATAATATAGTCTTCTTTATTCATCAACTTCCATTATTTTATTCACATTCCTTCCATCTTTTTAATGGAATACATAAAAAAATCTTACAAAAATTGACTCCACCACTTTTTAAAGTAACATAATTGAATATTTTTAAGTTATTCCTACGTTGGTTCCTTCTAAAGTACATTGCCTTTTGTATGTTTTATCAAAATATCCAAGGTATTATCTTTCCCTATAGAATAATAAGATGCTTATGACCTTTTTCAAACTCTTAAGACCTTTATGACACATTATCAACATGTTTTAAAACTTTATAAATTTCATACAGTGCATGGAACCCTTCTTATAAGCTTAAGAAATTCAAATTTTCAAAAGTGTCATTTTGGAGGGAAACTCCATATTTCAAATTTTATACCACTTAGACAAAATTTCATCACTCTTAGGACAAAAATAGGAAATAATAGACCTACTAAAAACCTAATATACAAAATCAATCTAAAAATGAGTCCATATTAGGATCCATAAGGATGCCCCTACATCACAGAGGGTAGACAAACCAAGGAAGTGAGGGTTATGGCCAACAAAATGTTGGCTATGGAAACCAAAAAGGTGATAGAGGGTGAGGTGGAGGATGCGATGGAGGAATATTCTCACCATGATCATGCTATAAGTGTAGGTTGATTGAACACTATCAATGTGAATACCTGATGCATCCAATGTGTAGGTATTATCAAGGACCACTTGTGGTCTAAGAGTGCCTCAACTTGTACAAAAACCTGGCCCAAGGAAAAATGGGCATTGATAGAGGTGTAGGGATGATCAGGCATGAGCCTAATGATATAAAGTGGGCTCTAAAATCACATCCATCATGTACTAAGTTGATCAAGGTGTAAGCAACCACTCAGAGTGGGTTCACCACTCAGCCACCAACTATGACAACATAAGAGCTACACCTAGAATATGGAAAACCAAGCCACACCAAGTGATTAGCATGGCCTCAACCAAAATATGCACCCTACCCTGACCTATCACATCAAAAGGACATCTTTCAAGAAGCCATGAGTGTAATACAAAATTTTTAAGAACTCTAGTTGGTTAGAGATATTAAAGTATAGGCTACTACCTCACACAAAAAGAAAGATAGCCAAGAGGCTAAAGTATTGGAATTGATAGAGATCCTTCACCTCCTTTAAATGGATGGGATGATTCCCCTAATAAAAAAATTGATCTTAAAGCATGTACGAAATAATACAAGTGAAGTTACTAAGCCCCATGTAATTGTAATTTTTGTGTCACATATGGAGCAGGCACATGAAGTAAGGCATACTCAAAAGGTAAAGTATGACCAAGAATTACTATTGAATACCACCATTTATGGTTGGTCCATCTATGAGGTACTAATCAACACTAGTGTAGAGATCAATATATTGACAAAGAATGCATGAGAGAAAATGTGTAAGCCATCCTTGAGACCTTTTCCCTAGGTACTCTTCATGGCCAACAAGACCTGAGTGTAGTTGATCAAAATTTTGTAGGGCACCATTATAGATATTATGGGTGCCAAATTCCATGCTAACTTTGAGGTTATTGATTTGGCTGAATAAGATAACAACCCAGTGCTTCTAGGGAGGCGTTGGTGCCACACCAATAATGCAAATATGTGCTTCAAAAAATAATACATAACCTTTGCAAATAGAAAGGAAAGGGTAGTGATCGGCCTTTTAAGTAACCAAGAACACCCTATGTGGAGAGCATTAATCTAGAGGATGATATCAACCATATTTATAACATCATGTTGTAAGGTGTCAAGAATCTCCATCTTTCTGATTAGGGAGTGCTTTCTTAAGAAGATAAGTAGTTACCCTTAGATACCACCAACATCACTTACAACTGACAGATTGAAGATGTGTATGAGGCCACTAGTCATAGATTCCACTTGGTGCATGTAAAGGAACAAATTCTTGTAAGGATTGACTAGCTCCAGATTGATTTTGCTTTAAAATGATGGGTCCCATACCAAGAGAAGAAGGAAAAAAGGGTACTCTACCTGATCAAAGGTAAGCTTGTAGCACTTCTAAATTTTGAGGGAAGTAACCCAGTGGAAAGGTATGTCAAAAACCTCAAATCATGTGTCCCCAAGGAGACAAAAAAATGGGTCTACTTGTGTACACCTTGAGGAGCACTATCATGCACTAGTGGGTAGTCAAAAGGTCTAACTTGCCAACCTAGATAGAGGTAAAGGTGACCATGTGCACTAGATTTAGGAGGAATAATAAGAAATTATATATCTCAACTTACTTTGGTGACTCTAACCCTAAGGTGCATGTGCACCTATGCAAAGAGACATGGATTAAATACAATGTGATTACCATAAAGAACTTATGGGTGTACACATTTTATACGACTTTGAAGGCATGGGTGTGGGTATGGTATGTGTTTAGTGAGATGTACCAAGAGATAACTAGTTGGGAGGTTCTTAAGGAGAAGTTTGTGCATAACTTCTCCTTCTCCTCATAGAACTTGGAACTAGTTGAGCCATTGCAAGTGATTTGAAGGGTAGTGTTCGAAGACACCATAATCCTTGAAAAGTGATTGAAAAAAATGTTTGGATAAAAAGTTTGGAACTCTCAACCTTATTTTAAGAACAAACTCTCAATAGTGACTCTAATAAGGAGGATGATGAAACATGGGAGGATGACTACTGAAAAATGTTGATGGCTAGAAGGAAGCTCATGTGCCAAATAGATGATAGAACTCCTAGTAAAGAAGACCCCACTCATCTTTGCATTGAGATAATATAGGGAACCTAATAAGTCAAGGATTCTCACCAAGAGAGGAATGAGCCATACCACACACCACTCAAGATTATCAAAGTGGATATCAACATAGAAAGAGAGCCAAAGATGGTTACTCTATGCACCTATTAGTTTGATGTAGAGATAGCGTAAATCATAGACCTCCTAAAGGAGTTCCAAGATTTGTTCTCTAGGAATTATCAAGATATGAAGGGAATCCACCCATTCCTAAGAAATATAAGCATAAAGATAATTTATGGTGCAATACCAATCAAAAATATCCCCTATTAGATGAATCCCAACCTCCATGCTAAGATGAAAATAGAGATTGATGTTATGCTAGTTGTAGGGGTCATTTGCCCTATGTAAGAGTCTGCATGGGTGAGCCCAATGGTAATAAGCATCAATAAGGATGGTTACATTCACATTTACATCAACTATATAATTTTGAATGCCACCTATTTCAATGACCCCTTCCCAACTATGTTCATTGATGAAGTCTTGGAAGGCATCACAAGTTGTAAAATATATACCTTCATTGATGGGTTCTCTAGCTACCACCAAGTCTAGATTGAGGAGGAGGATAAGTCTAAAACAACTTTTATGACTAAATGGGGTTATTTTGATTATAACATGATGCATTTTTGACTCAATAATGTGCCAAATATTTTCTCTAAGGTGGTGATTACCATGTTTAAGGAATTCATCCATAGGTTCTTCCAAGTCCATCTAGATGATTAGATGGTGTATGGCCTTGTCAAGGACCATTATGACAACCTGAACCTAATGTTTAAGAGGTGTAGGTAGCTTCAAATATCCATAAACCTAAAAAATTGTATATTCATAACTCCATTTGGAACCCTACTTAGGCACATCATCTATAAGGATGGTTTGCTCATCGATCTAGAGAAGTTGCCATCATTCTTTAGCTATAAACTCCTTTCACACAAAAAGACATTCATGGCTTTCTTGGCCACTATAGATATTAAAATATATATATAAGGAGTTATGCAAAGATTGAAGCATTGTTATAAGATATTTGTGGAAGGATGGACCATTATAATGGGGAGAAGTGCAAGAATATGCCTTTGAGACCCTAAAGTTTAGATTGGCTAGCATGCCTAGCTTACAGTTCCCTGATTGAACAATACCCTTTCGTGTTTATGTTGAAAATTTTGGATCTTTGATTGGCATAATCTTGGCACAACTTGGTGAAGTTAAAATGGATCATCCCATATCCTTTACTAGTATAAAATTAACCTTTATAGATCAAAATTACAAATCACAAAGTGTGAGGCACTCACCATGGTCTATGCCTTACAAAAATTTAGACAATATTTTTTGACAATCCCATTCATATTTTTCATTGATCATGAGGTACTAAAATACCTCATGAACAAGCCTATTTTACATGGGTTCATATGTAGATAGATATTTTTATTCTAGGAGTTCCAATTCTCCATTGTGGTTAAGGCCAGACCATTTATCCCACATCAATTTTGGTGATATAGTGCCACCTATTGAGGATGACATGCTATACATGTAACTATATAGAGTCCAGTGCATCCTCAAGGATTTGGTGGAGATTTCTACCTTTATAACATCTAGGTTTGTGCTCCAAATTATGATGAATAAGTAAAAGAAACAACTAGCAGTTCATACCACCCCCTTTCAACTCATTAATGAAGAACTATATAAGCCAAGTAGATATGAAGTATTGCATTGATCTATCTTAGAGAAAAAAACATATTACATCTTGCGAGAGGTGCATGAAGGCATAGTAAGAGGACATTACTCTAGAGATTTAATGGAAATAAAAGTGCTATAGTGAGGCATGTGGTGGCCAAGATTGTTCTAAGATGCAAAGGACTATGCCAAGGTATGTGATATATGCCAATGCATGGGGAAGCCAAACAATTAAGATGAGATGCCTCTCATCCCCATTCTTGCCTAGGTGCCATTCGATAAATGGGCCATTGGTTTTATTGGGCTGATAACTCCCATGGTATAATTCATAAGTGAAAGGTATGTCCTAATAGCCATATATTACTTCACTAAGTGGGTCAAGGCTATACTGACCAAAGATTGCACAACCACCATAGTTGCATGCTTCATTTGGGAAAACATCATAGATTGGTATGTATGTTTCTTAGTCTAACTAGAGATAGGGGGACTCACTTTATAAATAAAATGGTGTGCATCTTATTGGATGAGTATATGATGGTGCACCATAAAATGACCCCTTATCATCTAAAATAAAATGACATAGTTAAGGAATTTAACAAAATTTTCGGAACATACCTCAAAAAAACATGTGACATTGGTTACAAGGATTGGGATGATCGAGTATCAATAGTGTTATGGGAATATCACATAGCCTACAAGTACCTAAACAAGGCTATGCAATTTTAATTGGTGTTTTATGCTAAGGCAATCTTGCTAATGAATTTATTGGTCCATCATTACACATCATGTACATTGGTCAGCTAGATGATGAAGAGTCACTAAATACAAGGTTGGAAGACTTGGATTACTTATATGGGTTGCGTGCCCAAGAAAACTAGAGCTAGTAGACAAAATAGTCATGTCAAAAGCTCTAGGATGACAAGCACATAAAGAAAAAGGTGCTAGTAGAAGGAGCATTCATTTTTCTCTATGACTCTTAAGTATTTCAAGCATCTAAGTAGACTATAGATAGGGTGGATGGGTCCTTATATCATCTACCATATATTGGATATAGGTGCATGCAAGTTGTGCACTCTAACTAGTGAAATGCTCCCTAGGAATTTTAATGGAAATAGGTTCAAGCCATATTGAAAAAAAAGTGGAGCTTGAGCCATAAGCCTACCAAATTCTTGGTCACTAGGTAATTTGAGTTGAGATGACCAACATAACATTTAACAAAAGCCAAATAATTTTATTTTGTTTTTTTCTCTTAGATAATAGTGTAAAGAGTGTAGAAGTAGTGATTTGAATCCCACCAAGAAAGTCTATTGACATTTTATGCATAAATCCAACTAGGTGAGTCGATCCTTTGCACTTTATAAAAATGCCTAACGCCAAACATCTAAGTGGTGGGTACATAAAACTTGACATACTCAAGAATAAGATGCATAAACTCTAGGTGCACAATAGATAGATTGTAGGGCCATATAATTCCAAGGAATAAATACTCTGGCACTTTCATGCATAACTTTAGTTGGGTGAGTCACACCCATTTACTTTCTAAGAACCTAGGGCTAGACACCTAATTTTATACGTGTAAGGATTTTTATAGACTTAGAAAAAATAGAAGCCAGGTGTATATGCATAACTTGATCATGTGTAAACAAGACAATGAAGATGCACCATGTGATCATGTGTAAGAGAACTAAATAATAAGGATCAAGCACTAGAGTACTAGCACAAGGGATTTGTATGGGGTAGGATAGGACAAGGTAAGATGAAGTGTAAGAAATTGACCAAGATGGATAAACATATTTGAAATAAAATCATAACAAGAGGAGGTGGAACTAAGGAGGTTGAATCATGTACATCTGAGGCACTGTGTCTAGGTTACCATATTGAAGGTGAATGTAACACCAAGAGAATAAAATGTAGAAGGAGAATCATCATAGACAACTGATATCCACTGAGAGTTGAGTAGGAGGTAACCATTTAACCCATAAGTCACTTCACCAAAATAATGTTAGAGGTATTAAATGAGGTGGTGGTGTAGGCGTAAATATGTATAATAAATGAGGTAGTGGTAGAGGATTTTCATGAATTTCATAGATTTTTGTGGGGTTCAAAAAATATAAATGCCACCACACTATTAACTCACTTACATTAAAGATGGTAGATGGAAAAAGGGTATAAAGCACCACACAACAACTAGTTTTTATTAAAAAAATTTGGGCAAACCTTGAGATGTTAGGCAAACCAAAGATAAATAGGAACCAGAGAGTCAAAGGATATACAAACACTTCTAGAGAGAGAATCTAAGTACCCTAAGCACCTAGAGTGAATGATTGTGAAGATGGAGAGATTGCACTCAAGGTAATATTGGTGTGGAAAGGGGTGAAAAGGAATTTGAGTATGAAACAATTGACAAAAAAGTGAGTTACCACTAAATATGCCATTAATGACCTATGAAACTTGGATCTAAAGTTAAAATCATAGATCTCATGACTATGAAGCATCAATAACAATTTGAGGTTTCAGTAGACCCGATCGACTATGCTTCAACACCAATAGGTTCAAGATGGGAAATAAATGAAATGGAATGGGTATGTAGTAATAAAGTCTGAAGCAAGCACACATGGTGGTAGAAGTGACCCCTAAAATAGTAGTAGTGTAGACACCTAAATTTTACCACCAATGACTTCATATCTAATTTTAGACCAATTATTTCTAATCATTAAATACCTATCCCAATAATTTATATTAGTCTCAAAGTTAGCTTTATAATCTTGCATTAAATCAATTTGGTCTATTAAATCAATTAAAAAAGGTAAATACACACATTAAATTAATCAAATTCAAATAAATGACCAAATTTATAAAAAGAATTAATTAACTTGTACACCATAATCAAAATCAATTAACAAGTTAAATCAATTTCAAATCTTAATTAAGTTCACCAATGAGCTAATAAATCAATTAAATCAATTACTAAAAAAGAAATTCAAGAGCATCTTACCTTTGTGATTTGCCATTGTTAGAACATATTTAAAAGAATATCTTAATAATATGCCAAAATCAACCAAATTTAATAAATTCAACTATGGTTGTGAGTTGTCACTTCTGAAAAATATCTAAGAGAATATCTTAGGAATATGACAAACTCAACCAAAGTTAATAAACTCAACCATGGTCAGATTTAACCCATTCCAAGGGATTTAAAAGCCTATAAAGCAATCCTAGAGACCTTAATTTAGGGATCTTAATCAAATTATGGTTATAATGTAGGAATATATTAATGAAGCTGAAATCCCAATGATATAATGTTGAAATTGAGCCAAGCCAGCAATCAAGCCAAACATTTAATAATAGTGCCAAGAGGAGATGGAACTAGCCAAGCCCCATTGATGAATATTTCATGAGCACAAACCTATAAAACTACTAAAAAAAAGTATTTTGGAGCATCCAAGGAAGGTAAAAGAAGGTTTATTTTATATTTTAATTATGTGTTTCATTCAAATTTTGTTAAATAAGCTCTCCTTAGTAACTAGGCCTAGAGATGTTATGCTAGTGTGTTTATTTCATTTTGATTTCATTTTAATACTAACACAATATTAACCATCCTCTCTTGAGTCAAATTCTTAGTTTACATAATGGAACTCCAGGTGGGACTATCTACATGATTGTGCAACCCACAATTTTTTTATAATTCAGTTTATTTTTTTATTTTTTTTTGTTTTTGCTTTGTTGGAGTAAAAATGGTCCATAAAGAATTAATAAATTTTTATTTACTTAATATTTTTTTATAATTTTTTTATGAGTATATATAAATATGTTATTTATATTCTCTAAAAATTTCAAGAATAATCTATTTATATTTTAGAAGTTATAACTCTTTTAGTGGCAGTCACTTTCTATCTTTTAATGTTTTGGTAAAAATGTTTAGTATAAAGCTAATAATTTTTTCATTCACTAGTTTGACCTAAATTTTTGACTCAAGATAGGATGGCTAGTATTTTTTTAGTCCAAAAATTAAATTAAAATGAAATAAACACACTATCATAACATCTCTAGGCCTAGTTATTAGAGAGAGCTTAGTTAACAAAACATGAATGAAACATAAAACTAAAATGCAAAAGAAACCTTCTTTTACCTTTCTTGGATGCTCCAAAATTCTTCTTATAGTGGTTTGATTGGTTTATGATCATTATATCTTCATCAATGGGGTTTGGCTATCTCCATCTCCTCTTGACACTATTTTTAAATGCTTGGCTTGATTGATGGCTTGGTTCAATTTCAACATTATAACACTGGGATTTTAGCTTCATAAATCTATTTCTTCTTTATAACTCTACTTTTATTGATCTTCCTAAATTAAGGGGTCTATATTTTATTTTATAAGCTTTCAAAGCCCTTGGAATGGATTAAATTTGACCATGGTTGAGTTTATTAACTTTGGTTGAGTTTGGCATATTCCTAGGATATTCTTTTAGATATTTTTTAAAAGTGACAACTCACAACCATGGTTGAGTTTACTAACTTTGGTTGAATTTGGCATATTTCCAAGATATTCTTTTAGATATTTTTAAAAATTGACAACTCACAACCATGGTTATGTTTATTAACTTTGGTTGAGTTTGACATATTTTTAAGATATTTTTTTAGATATTTTATAAAAGTGACAACTCACAAAGGTAAGATGCTCTTGACTTTCCTTTTTAGTAATTGATTTAATCAATTTATTAGCTCATAGGTGAACTCAATTAAGATTTGAAATTGGTTTAACTTGATAATTGATTTTGATTAAGGTGTACAAGTTAATTAATTCTTTTTAGGCATTTGGTCATTTTTTTGAATTTGATTAATTCAATGTATGTATTTACCTTGTTAATTGACTTAATAGGCCAAATTGATTTAATACAAGGTTATGAAACTAGATTGAAGATTAATATAAATTCTTGGGTTAGGTATTTAGTGATTGGTAATAATTGGTTTAAAGTCAGATATGAAGCCATTGATGGCCAAATTTAGGTGTCTATAGTTTTCCCCCATTTGGGAAGATGTTTCAAACCATAGGAAAATCAATGTCTTCTCAAATAATGAGAGATGGCCTGTATGCCAAATATAAGATGATGATTGAAGAACAAAGCTCCAAATGGTATTTAAAAATCCTATGATGATGCCCCCATAAAGAAGTGGCTATCACATTTATTGATGGATGGTCCCTTGACAAAGAATCAAGAAGAAAGGTGAAATTAACCTGTGGTTGAGATTAATCCAAATGAGAAAATGCTTGCATGCATTGATTTTTAAAGATTACTAATTTACCCAAAGACAGTTATAATCAAGAATAAAAATCACAATAATGATTTGCCCATAGGCATTTATAATCATTAAAAAGACTTAGATTGGTTGAAGATGATTATGCCCCAATTAGGGTTGATTAGTAATTATAACTCAAGGATATAACCTATAATATAGATTGAATATGAGAAGGTACAAAGTGATGAAAGAGATTAATAGAAGAATAATATTGATCAATAGAAATAATTTAGTTGGACCTGCTAATGAGGAGATGCTCATCCTTATTAGCAATATTACAACTAGAATGGTGAATGGGTTTATTTGATCAAGGGTGGTATGGAAGGATTTAACAAAGTGTCAAGGAGAAACTTCTATGGATCCATTGATTTTAGACCTCTTACAAGTAATTTTTGTTGTAGCATATGATGGTAGGCATCATGATAGAACACCATGAAGACTTGGTTGAAATATGCATAAATACTAACTCTCAATCCAATAAATACTTGAAAATAATGTACTAATGATAAAAACCATGATGATAATGTTGATGTATGAATATGGATAGACTCAATAATAATGTGCATAAAAAATCACCCAGTGAACACATATAGACTGAGTCAAGGTGATAATGTTGAAAGTAAAAAAATAGGCAAGCAAACAAAAAACAAAGAAACACATAAATAGAATGTGCATAAATAGACAAATAACTTAAAATAAACAAACAAATAGAAATCTTGAAAACAAAAAGCAAAAAAAAAACATCTTAATGATGACTTTGCCTCTGTAGGGTGATCAAGGATAACTAACTAAACTTAAATAGGAAAAATGTTATGTATTTTTAAATATTTTAAATTTTTTTGGCATTTTGAGGTATCTCAACTCATTATAGAATGACAAGATACCTATTTACAAAACAGTGAGAGTGTTTGACTTAGGTTGCTCATAAAATGGTGAAAGTGTATGGAAAGGGGGATTGAGGTGAACTCAACATGAATTGAGCATGACATATGTATTCCAAACATGACCTCAAGTTATAATAACTCCATCCACACAAAATGTGAGGAAAAACCAATGAGGTCCCAACAAGTTCTCAAATATGGAAAATGGCTAGCCAAATGAAAACAATGATGACAAGGTGATGCGATAATGCATGGTAAACAAATGTTGCCCTTAGTTTATCTATAGGTAGTTATAAATAGGATACAATTGCATAGGTCAATGATACTAACTTTCCCATATATAGTTATAATTGGTATCAAGATTGGTGAGACACTAATTTGCCCATAGGCAGTTATAATCAGGCTCACATAAACAAACTCAATATAAGATGGAAAATGAAAGATATCTTGCCAGATCAACTGTCACACTACTTTCATAGACTATAATTATAAAAATGTATTCAATCTATTATTGAAACTTGATTGGAATCCACTCGTAAAAGGTATATAAAGAACCAAAGGAACCAATATCAAAACAAGATTGTGTAAGATGACTAAAAACATGCTTTGGTCTAGATAGAAATGGAATGATAATACAGAATGGTCTTTCTCTAAAATGATGATGGTTTTATAAATTAGATAAAATGGTAAGAGGGTTTCCCCTAAGTGGTAAGGTGATTAGCTAAGATATGTGATAATGGAAAATGGATATGGCAATTCAAATGTTATGGTACATGTTTGGTTCTAGCCTAAGTATGATAAATGACATATGGTTCTATTTTTCTTGTTGAAGTGGAGATGCATGTCTTGATCAACAAATGATATAACTAGAATATGTGATCATGTTAATTTCTACCCCACACCTCTTTTAAATAACTGCTCTGTCAAGAACTAACTACAAATTTGGTTATCCAAAATGCTTTTGTGATCTTCATTCGTTATTGATTTTGATTCCTTCAAGTGTTGAGATAAGATATCCATGTAACCTCTACAAAGAAAAGTGTGACCATGAATGCTAAATAAACACAAATAATGGATGGTAGGTTTGTTTTTGAAATGGAATGGAAAATGATAATAGAATGTGTAATGTTAGGGAAATAAATGAAGATTAGGACTTTCAATCACACGTAATGTTACTGATGTCAAATTTGACATAACTTTAGATATGGTAGGGCTAAAAACTTTTGAATATTTTCTTGATAAGACCACAAGATTTTTCTATTATTTGATCTTGAGAGTAGCTACCATCTAATTAAACTATAGATTGATAGCTATTTTGATTTTATCTTTGATTTTGTCTTCATCAAGCAGTGAATAAATTTTGTGCTCAGCTATTAGTGCCTCGATGAGGTTTTCACCAATTAAGTTGTCTTGATTATCTCACAACACCTCTAAGAAGTTTTCACTAATGAAAATTGGCTTTTGACTTTGATTTTCTTCTAGCGTTTTCAAAAAAGTTTCACTAAAAGATACTAAGTTTGAACTTTGTGTGCCCCTAGTGCCTCCAAAAAGGTTTCATTAGGAGAGTGTTCTTATGCTACATGAATGTGGTCTTGGAATATTTTCTCTTCTTCAACACTCATACAGTTCAATAAAGTGTGATTCTATCAATCCTAATCAACATTTGTGGGAGATGAAATGCCAATAATATGGATATGTTGATTGATGGTAATGGCCTATGGAATGGTAATGAAATGGGGGAGGATTCATAATCCTCATAGAAGATACTAGGATAACTTGTGTTGAAGTTGAATTACTCATCCTTAAAAACCATTGAAGGATAATAAATGTATTCATAATGATTTGTTGGCATGCATAACTAATATTTTAACAATCATGAATGTATTATTCTTAGACATCTAATTTTGACTCAATGGAATCTAAATCCAATGTCAAGATTGATTTTGATTCTAATTCTAATGCTATATCTAATAACAATTCAAAAATAGAACTTAACCCTAAATTTGATTCTTTATCTGATGGGTAATTTGTTATACTGATGTTTTATTGAGTGTTTGGTATTGGACAAGTAATGACCTATGATGGCATAGTGGGATCTACAAAGACTAAATTATCAGAGTGGGACTCTCTTAGGATGGGAAAAAGGTCAAGAGATAACTCCTCAAAAATTGGATTGTCAAGAGGAGGATCTTAAAAAATAGGCATATGGTTAAGGTAATGATTTTCCTAAAGGTGGTTATAATCATTAAGGAGTGACTCAACAAAAACTAACTTATCAGAGTGAGACTCCTTAACAACTAGTATTGGATCAATAGGTAATTTATCATAGGTTGAATTATCACAATTGGTTAGTTCAATAGAACCATCTTAGATAGGTTGGTTCTCTTGGCTTTGGTTTCCAATGGGTTGGAAAATACTAGTTTTGAACATAGCTTGGTATTTGAATTATTGGATTAGTTAAGGTTTTTATTGGATTGGTACTAGATGAAGAATGGCATATGATTAGATAATGGTAGGGCATTGGGGAGTGTGATTTATCACACAAGCCAAAGGATAAGGTTTTGGTATAAAAATGGTTGGGTGTTGTGGAACTTAGTTGCTCACACAAGCCAAAAGATGAGGTCTTGGAATGATGAAGGGTCATTGTGTATCTTGATTGATCACATAAGCTAATGTATCTAAGTCCTCCTCATAAACCACATCATTCTAATCTTGAGTTGGATCATAAGCTAGTTCTTGAATATGCTCTATGTACTAATTATTGTAATGAGGGTATGGATCTGTATCCCAAACAATATTATATGTAGTTGGGTCTTCAAAGTCCTCCTCACAAGCTTCTTCATACCAATCAAGGTCTTGATTTGGATCATAAGATGTTCATGACTTTGTTCTCATGAATGATTATTATGAGGTGGATAAAAATTTGTCTTACAAACCATATTATTGTCATTGGGGTCTTGACTAAAGCCATAAAAGTCATTTTGTGTGACCATTCTATCATAAGTTGGATTGTGCATGACTCCACCAAAAGTGTATCTTGACATATCTACACAAATGATGAAAGCTCAAAAATAAAAGGCTTAGAGTTTTACAAAATCTGAAATATAATGTTCAAAGGAAAAAAGGTTCCAACTTGGTCTAACTTGATCAAAAGTGGAGCTATATCTCTAAATAATTATTTGATCATGGAGCTGTATCTCCAAAATGGTTTGTGTTAAGACTCGACATAAAATATTCTAACATCAAATGTCATATTCACAAGAGGTCAAGTATCTAAATAAAAACTGGCATGTCAAAGTGTTCTAAACAAGGTCTAAACTAGGAAAAGGAAAAAAGTCACTTGGTCTTTTGTCTAAATGTGGAGTCAAAAGCTAGACTCAAATAGGCTATGCTAAGAATTTTGGCCAAATGGCATCAAATTATAGGCTTGAAATAAAGGCATGATGTGATTCTATTTAATCTAACAATTTTGGAAACAACTTTGACATAGACTAAGCACACATAATCAAACATAAACATGATCAATTGGCATAAAGCATAAGGCAAAAGGATTTTGGAGAAAAGACTATGTTTTCTCAAATAAAGACACAAATAATAATTAGGATAGGCTCTGAAAAAATAAACCATAAATAGTTTTTAAATTTGGGTAATCAATTAATCAAATTTATGCAACCCAAAAGAGAAAGATCTATATATCAGCCCCACAAATTCTGGCCTAAATAGAAATCAATCAATGTTGAATCCAAAATTAACAAGGTTAATTTAAAACTCAATGTTTAAAATTAGTATTTTACCAAACAAGTTAGACAAATTTGGATAGCATGAAGACATAAGACAAAGGTTCAAATGGTATATGTGATTGATTTTGAAATAAATGATTTTTGGTGCAATGGTAAACAAGTTTTGAAATAAATTGAGCAATCTAATGATGTAAGCATGATCAAATGATGTGATCAATATTATGTTTCAAAGACTCAAAGGTAAAATGGTTTGATATGATTTTGGCAGTGTAACACTACCCATCTCAAACAAGTAACACACACATAAACATGTTTAGCAAAAATTTCAAGGCACAAGTGTGATATAAAATGGACATCATAATGCTTCTTTAGATAAAATAATGATGTATAAACAAATTGGTTTTGACATGGTTTTTAAATAAATACATAAACTTTATTCTCAAAACACCAAGCAATAAAAAGATAAATGACCAAAATACAACTAAGTATAATCACCCTAAATCTTATCAAGGGAGTGACAATGTGGGTTTGACCAAACTAATTGGTATTCAATCATTATAGATGGATCAATTTCATAATTAATTTCATGTCAAATGATGTAAAATATGTGCACTTTAATTGGGTTTTCATGGTACTTGGCTTGTTGCAAAAAGGTCTTGCCCTTTTTGCAACCACTATAGCCTATTATTCACTCAGTGTAGTACAACATCCAAAGTGTAGCTATGTCCCATATGCAACTCTAAAACTAGAATGTGGTTTAACCACTCAAACCTTTGATCCTAATGGGAGTGGGTGAAGTTAATGTTAGGAGATGAAACCCTAGGTCGAAGCTTCCCTATAAAACTTGTGGGAGGTAATGAAGTCCCCCTTGTAAGCCAAGTTTGCATAAAATAAAAAACATAATAGAAAGACTTTAGGTTCATATTAAGATCACCCAATACCATTGTGATTTTTTTGGGATTGATTTAGATGACATTCTTTCTAACCTTTGTATTAGGTTTCTTGCAATAAGGATGGACACTTTTGATTCTAAGGGTTCCCTAAAGGGGACAAATGGGAGAATATACACATGCAAACCTTATTTTTACCAATAAATCAATTTAAAAAACTAATTAAATTAAAATTTGACTAATGAGTTCATTTTTAAGCCAAAATAACAAATGTGGTGGTGTTCTTTTTGCCCCCTTAGCGTTAGTTGCAAAATTTGAAAGAACAATCAAAACATTTAACACAAACATGAATTTTTTTCTTTTTAAAAAATCAAATAAAAGTGCCTAATTAATTTTAAAACCTCTAAAATTGTGTGAAATTATTAATTATTATTGTTTTTATGATTTTTCAAATGGGTCTTGCAAGAAAAAGATTAGCACTTTGTTTAGCCTTGAAGCTTATTTATCAAATGAGACAAGCAACTTTGAAGGTTAAGAACTGTTGACCCAAAGGAAAAAATATAAAAAATCAAATATTTTAGGTTATAAAAAGGTTATAAAAAATATTAAAAAAATAAAATAAACCTATGAAACATGCAAACAAGTTAGAAGGTTAAAAATAAGAAAATCAAACACAAAATTCATAAAAAAATGTAGTCAATAGTTTAATCATAAATTTTAAAATATACATCCATTTATCAAAAAAAATTGATGGTTATTTATATATCAAGGGTGAAAATTTATGAAAAAATTTAGGTCAAAATAGTGAATAAAAAAAATTATTAGCTCTGTACTAACCATTTTTACTAGAAAATTAAAAAAAAAGGGTTAGTGATAGTCACTAAAAGAGTTATAACTTCTAAAATATAAAGATATATTTTTTTTTAAATTTTAGAGAATATAAATAACATATTTGGATATAATATTAAAAAAATTATAACATAAAAATAATTAAAACTATTAATACAAAGAAATTTATGGGTTGCACAATCCTGTAGATAGTCCCACTGGGCGTGTCATTGTGTAGACTAGGAATTCAACTCAAGAGAGGATGGTTAGTATTTTTTTTAGTCCCAAAATGAATTCAAAATGAAATAAACACACTATCATAGCATCTCTAGGCCTAGTTACTAGGGATAATTTAGTTAACAAAACATGAATAAAACACACAACAAAAATGCAAAATAAACCTTCGTTTACCTTCATTGGATGCTCCAAAATGCTTGTTATAATGGTTTTATAGGTTTTTTATCATGATATATTAATTAATGGGGATTGTATATCTCCATCTCCTCTTGGAACTATTGTTAAATGTTTGGCTTGATTGATGGCTTGGCTCAATTTCAACATTATAACACTAGGATTTTAGCTTCATGAATCTATTCTTGCATTATAACTCTAATTTGATTGAGATTCTTAAATGAAGGTATCTAGAGTTGATTTTATAGGCTTTCTAATCCCTTGGAATGGATTAAATCTGACCATGGTTGAGTTTATTAACTTTGATTGAGTTTGGCATATTCATATGATATTCTTGTAGATATTTTCCAAAAGTGACAACTTACAACCTTGGTTGAGTTTATTAACTTTGGTTGAATTTGAAATATTCTTAGGATATTATTTTAGATATTTTCCAAAATTGATAACTCACAAAGGTAATATGCTCTTTAATTTCCTTTTTAATAATTTATTTATTAGCTCATGAGTGAACTCAATTAAGATTTGAAATTGAACTAACTTGCTAATTGACTTTGATTAGGGTGTACAAGTTAATTAATTCTTTTTAGGCATTTGTAATTTGTTTGAATTTGATTAATTAAATGTGTGTATGTACCTTGTTTAATTTATTTAATCAACCAAATTGATTTAATGCAAGGTTATGAAGCCAAATTGAAGACTAATAGAAATTCTTGGGTCAGGTATTCAATGATTGGCAATAATTGATCTAAATTCAGATATGAAACCATTGATGTCCAAATTTAGGTGTCTAAAACTAGTGATGATGGTATAATGGGTTAGTGTCATGTAATTTGACCCTAAAGCACTGACCAAGATGTACTATCAAGTCATGAAATTTTCATTATAAGTCTTGGTGGGGAAAAATTAGTATTTATTTATGCATACCTACTAGCTGAAGGAGTAAAACCATCATAATTATAGCCATACACAAGACCTATCATTATATTGGATGGTGGATACAAGGAGAAAGAAGAAATAGGGAATAACACTATTTGATGTCATCATTCAAAATAAGTTTATAGCTTTCGATGTAAATCAATTATATGAGTTGACATATTTTGAGAAGCTAGAGGAGATAGTGTGATTCCTTTTGTTGTGCATCCATGGCAACTAGATATACTTCACAAGGAAAAGTATGAGGATATTAAAACACCTCATTGGAAGGATAACCAAGATCTTAGATGCTAAGAAAGGTATCCATGAAATGATGTGTGATGATAAAGAGGTTAAGCATGTGAAACTACTCCTAAGTTACTACAAGGCAAGATTCACCTTCCCCATCAAATATTTCAAGGACCTAAGTATGAGGGTGGCCTTGTTCCTTATGAGCTCAAAACTATACCCTAGTGGTTGATGGACTGATGTGGCAAAAGCTTACCTCTGTATTGCTTACCATATGGTGTAGGGTGTAAAATTTAACATTTCCAAGTTTATTGCTAAAGAGTTTGTGAAGAAAGCACTAGAGTGCCACATGATGAAGGAGACCTTCAAGTGGGGTTCCATTCTCAACCTGATAGTCATGGATGAAATTGGCATACTAAATGGGGATGAAGAAAATCTTTGGGTTTTTCTAGAGCACAATGACTCCCTGACGTAAAAGTACAAAGACTTCATTTACCCCAGTTCCTTCAACATAAAGTATAAAGTGTGAATGATGAGATGGTGTGAGCAATATATCAAGGCATTTAAGATCAATTGATGCATCCCCAAGGAGCTCTCTAAGACCATGTATGGGATGGAAACTTTGGCCGTGATTTAATATTTTTACATAGTTTACCTAGTGTTGGTTGATGGCAATAAGTCTGACTGGTTAAATCTTTCATATATTTTTTGGCCAAATATATTAGGGATGTGTTAGGAGGATCCCCAATGTGTAATAATTATATATTCTAATAAGGAAACTAGATATGGAAAGAAATAGGTTGTAATTCTAATTTATGCACCCAAATGGAAGTGAAAAAAATAATGAATAAGATGAGTCAAATCACATTGACATCCACCCTCTTTAAGAAGTAACTATACTCAAGTATATCCATAGGCTTTACTATGAGATGAATCCTAGGAGAAAGGACTCTAGCTATAGCATCAAGCAAAATGATGACCCTCCTATTAGGATAAGTGATGAAGGCATGCCAACACCAATTGAGATAAAGAAGTCTCCCAAAAGGAAGAAAGGGAAGATAGTAGAAGAAATAGAGGAGTGCATAAAGTTCAAAATTGACTCAGGTGATGAAGCCTTCCTATCAACCGTGATCAATAATAACATAAAGTTTGCATTGAAGAATTCTATGATCTTAAAGGAGAAGTAAAAGAAGCTAAGGCCATAGAAAAGTGCCTACTAGAAGGAGAAATAGAGGAAGAGCCTAGCATAGTGCAAGTAAATGAGGATTTTCAAGGCAATACTACTACCATGCTTGGATAAGTAGGACCATCAGGCACACCAACTAAAGAATATTTAAAGCACAAATGGAAGGGCATGAGCCTCGATCAAGATCACATTGATGTGATACTAGATTTTCACCATAAGAGAGAGTCCATGAGGGCCAAGGGCATGACCCAAGATAAAATTGATAAAGTGGAGGCTGAGGAGATAAGCGCTAAAGAGGAGAAACCCAATTTGATCATCAAGAAGAGGAAGGTGGAAATAAAGAAGACCTAAAAGGAGAAGGCTAAGATGGAGGAAGAAGGGAAAAGGGTTACCACATGCATGAAACCCATTAAATATAAATAGTAGAGGTGCCTAGTGCCCACAACAGCTCAATAGAGAAAGCTACCTAACATGCATGCCCTAGTGTTAAAGGGGAGCCTAGGGACAAAGAAGTCAATGTTGGCACCTTAAAGGAAAAAACAAAATAAGAAGAGGAAGAAGGAGAAAATGAAGGGGAAAAGTCTGAAGAAGAAGAAGAAGAAGAAGAAGAAGAAGAAGAACCCTTGAAAGAAAGAGAAGAGGAATAATGCACTAATGAAGAGAGAAATACAAGTGAAGATGTGCAAGAGCAAAAGGAATTGGCCATTGAGAAAGAGGAATTTAATCTAAGCTACTAGGAAAAGGTGTAGAAAGGATATACCATAGATGAGGAATTATACATGTTGAAGTATATGCCCTCTAAAGCTACAATAATGTTAGTGTGTCATCAAGTGTCCTTTTCACTTGCTTTATATATAGATGAGCCTCATTTTGAGGTATGAGCTAAGGAAATATGGATCATTGAGAAGCCAAAAGAGGGGCACGAATACCAACTAGTCAACCCCTAATATATGGACCCAGTAAGGTTGGCTAATGATCTCCTTAAGATGGCCTTTGAAGTGACCTAAAAAAACATCATTAATGATGTTCACACCACCAAATGGAAATATATTACACTTAAGTTAGAAGAACTCAACACCATGAAACTCAAGCTCAAGCAATTGGCTGAACACATTGAGGAAGTAGAGCCATCCCTTTTGGAGGGAATTAACACTTCTAATTTTTTCAAAGATGATAAGGTGTGTGCACTGGTCAAATAGATGCTCCTTTTAATGAACCTAGTATGGGAAGAATAAGAAGACCCTTGTGAAGTTCTAAAAAAAGAGATTCACAAAAAACTCAATGTAGTGGAGGACCTCTTTGCAAGGCTAGAAGAGTGTGTAGATGATGTTGATGTCATCTTGTTCAAATTTTACACTTAAGAATCCATCATCAACATGCACCTCTAAAAGGTGAAAGAAGAAAGGATGCATTGATGAAACAATCATTCATTATTAGTAGGGTTGAACACACACAAATAATGATGCAAGTTAACACATTGATTTCTCAACTAAAGACCTAAGATAAAGACTTGGAGGAACTTTTTTGCACCTTATAGACTAAGGCAAGTGAGTAAGGAGCCATCCTAGATGGTAGGGTTTGAAAGGCTAAGGAAAGGCTAGAAGCCTTCTATAGAGAACTAGATATCATTGACATGCTAATGCTCAAGGATGCCTCTATGGAGATTGATAGCACCATTGAATAAATCAAGCTCATGATCTAAGGATTTGATGACTTCAAGGTATAGCTACAGTATAACACACCCAAATTTTGTGTAGCTAAGGTCCTAGAAGGATAGTATGAGGTAGACTAACATTTTTGTATGGGGTAATGTTGGGCCCCATTTTGTGCTAAGTAATGGATACATTCCAAGTCAATAAACACTTAGGTGTGAGGTAGCTATGTGAATGTTTACGTTTTTGTCTTCTATCAGTGTTAGTTGGTTGGAAACTAACAACTCTAAGCAACATCAAGAACCAGGTGCATAGGATAATGACTAGCCATTGAAGATAAGTGGCTCCTTTTTGAATCATGTAACATTGGGAAGTAGATACATGAGATAACGACTACACATTGAATTCAAAGTGTAGTGGAGGTGGTGGGATGTGTACCTCCACTTCTAGCTTAGTAGTCAGTATGCCCCACTCTTCATGAACCTAGGATGTTCTAAATTCTATTATAAAAGGACGTTGAGTTCAGCTAAAGAAAAGAGGTGAACTAAAGTAGTAAATCTTTGGTGAATTGTTTCTAGAAGATTATCTTAGGCTTATAAATTAGTTTGGGATGCATTTTTATGATCCCATTTGTAATTCCCAAACTTTCCTATGAGCTTGGGCCTTAGCAGTTTATGTTGAGAACTTGCTCAGTTATATGGACTATATATGCATTGCCATTTAACATGTTTAATCAATAATGATTTACGTAAATAGTTAATTGACTAATGATTTAAGTCTTTGAATTTTATTTAATTTATACTATATTATTTCTAGTATGTGATTGAGCCCCATAAGTTTCCAACCTGGTTCATTCATGGTAGATATGTGGGTGACAACAAGTCTTGCATCAAAATAGGAAATAAGATAAGTGTGGAAAATACCTTGTGCCCTGAATAAAACCTACACCTAAGTGTAATACCATGAATAAGTCCCTTATACTAATATTTAATTGGCCCTTAAACAACTAAATTCCATCGAGCCTATGAAACCTAAGACTTGCACATATGAGTGCCTAACTATAGTAACACTAACCCAAACCCTTGAAGAATAGAGTTGTGTCATAACACAACTCGCCCAACATAGACCCTAATCCCTTATTTATTGAGATTAGGATGAGATCATAAGGCTTTCACCTTATGTATATTGATACCAGCACTATAGAGTGTTAAATGTTGAGTGTCATAGGAATTGTCAAGGTATGTGCCCCCTGAAACAAGCCTAGATCCGACCTGGATAACTATGTAGGTGCATGACTAGACCCATGACCAATAATACCAAATTTAATATAATAGATGATTCATAATAGTATAATAATATATGGTAGAATTAAGATTAGAATAATCATATTTTTTCTACCCAATGCACCCCTTTTTCCCATAATAAATGGGGACCCACTTTTCCTAGACTATGGTCTTTACTTTGAGCCCCTCTTCTATATGTTTATCTAGAAAAAGATTGATTATTGGCCTTTTCATATTTTGGTAAAATGGAATTGGCATCATGTTTTCATAAAATAACCTTGTAATAATTTTTGGGAGTCTTTGTCAAGCTTTATGTGTTTGGACTTATCTTTTTTGGGCTTTGGTCTTTAGAATTTTTATTTTGCAAGAATTATTATTTTGGGTTTATTGTGTTGGACATTTTATATGTGATAGTTTCCTCATGAAAATTGCTCCATGCCAATTTCATCAAAGTAATTAAGCTCTATTGAAATTATCTTGATCATATTTATCTTTATCAGACATTTTGTCTTATGGAATTTGATCTTGCCAATACATTTTCCCCACAACAATTATGTCAAAATAATTTTTCCACATATTTATTCTTTTGGGTTTTTTTACCCCAAGCTTATTATTTCAAGTTTATTATGTCAAACATTTTATCTAAAATAATTTCCATGAATTAGACTTATTCTTGTGGACATTTTGTCCAAAACATTCCTCAATACCAATATCTCCACAACAATCTTACTGATACACTTTCACTAACATAATTGCCCTTCAACCCTTTTGAGCCTACCCTTTGGGATTTGTGTAACCTACCCTTTGGGATATTTATTTTGGAAATTTTACCTATGAATTAGACCTTTGGGCCTTTTTATCATGTCCATTTTTCCATATGAACTTACCCTTTAGCCTTTTTGTCATAGCCATTTTTCACGATGAACTTACCCTTTAGACTTTTTGTTGCATGCATTTTTCCTAACAAAATAAACTCTTCAGGATAATTACTTTATAAATTTTTTCAAACATAATTTACCCAATGATATACATGCCCACAAAAAAAATCTCATAATAATCCCCCTAGATAAAAAACTTGTAATGATTCTCCCTACACAAAAATACTGAAACAATTTCCCCAAATGCCCTACTATTGCAACTCCATAGGAGTGACAAGTGGAAACATCCTGAGAGCATGGATGGTAGATCAATGACCTGTAGGAAGAAGCATAGTAAAAAATTCAAGAGCCCATAATCCTTGCAAAACTACCAAATGACACCCCTATGTTCATGCACTTTACTATATGTGTTAAGTCATTTATGTTTATGTTTGTACGAAAAAATCTAGAAATGACAAGTGTCAAGATTGTGGGAGTCAAAGACTCAAGAACCAAGATATATGGTGTATGTTAAATTACGTACCAAATATCTAAGGGTGGGAAATCAAGCAAAACAATAAAGGGTTTTCTAGAGTGATCATGATGGTGACAAGTGTCACCCTCATAGGAATGTTTAATCAAAATATCCAACGATGCATGGGAGCCCAATACATAGAGGTCTAACAATGCAAGATTGATGGATAATTTTCAATGACCATAGGTCTAATGAGAAGCTACCATATGGTACAAAAATGTCTAAATGATAAATGATAATCTAATATCCCATGAAGATACCAAGTGGTATGCTCATGTTCTATCATGCAGAAGATCTAATGTGTGAGTCCTAAGTGGAATTTTCAAAGATCTAGATTTAGTGAGAGGCATAGGAAACATGAAATGCACAATTTTTTGGTTAGTTATAGTTTCACTAGTTCTAAATCATTGATACAATGATACTTGTCTTTAAAAAATGACCTACAGTTCTAGTTTCCACTGCCCTAGCCATTTAAAACCATGCAGCCTTAAAAGTCTAAGACTTTTTGCATGCATAGTTTTTTAAATGGTGCATATATTGGAAGTTTTTCATGCATTTTGAGCTATAATTATAAAAATTACCTTCATATTCATACACATGCACATGTTACATAGTTTTTTCAAAGGCTATTTTAAATTAATAACTGTAAGTAGACTCTCATATAGTTTTGAACTATAGTTAAAATTGAATTTCTAACTATTACATGTAATGACCTTGCATGAACTTGGATGATGAGGCAACCCCTTCCCTAGGTCTATATAAACAAATGTAATCCAACTTCAATTTTTTTCAGAGAATTTTGAATATAGAAACAACATCAATTTTGATTGTCTACGAATGTGTTTATGTATTTTATTTCTAATTTTTGTGTAATTAGTTGTTACTTTTTTGGCTGTATATTTCAATAAGCTTTAGTGTGCAATAGATGTGAATGGATTATTGATTATTTTGATTGATGTAATAATTTTTAGATGTGTAATAGTTATTGAAATATTGGTGAAATATATTTATTAGGATAATCAATTTAATTGATTCATGATTATGAATGTGTATGAGTGCTTTATTTAATTTAGTTTTATGTGTGTGTAATAGCTACCTTAGATACTTCACTAGCTTGAGCCATAATATCTTGAGTAAGAGTGTAAAATAGATGCCCTAAATAGATCAACCTTTATCTAAGGCCTATGAATCTCCTACATTAGTATCTCCTTATACTTCTTAGCCATGTCTAATTATGTGTGTGCAATTGTTGTTATAAATAGGCATACGTTCTAAGAGCACTTGTCCTATTAGAAACTATCTAGAGAAGTGATTCTTGAAAACCACATAAGCTTTATTTTTTGCCTTACCCTTTCCTCCTTTTTAAGTCTTTTTGAGACCTACCCACTCTATAATAGAATCCAATCTTTCATCTAATTCACATAGAAATTCACTACCTTTTATGGACCACACCTCCATATGAAAAACCTTGTCAACAGCCTACATGCCCTACTAGCTATTTCATCAACAAGTTGTTTAAACCACATACCTCTAACTCATGCCCTAGAGTAGAGTTTACCTCCATTGATATCCTAAACCATTAGAGGTTACCTTGTTATGTTGTGGTGTGCATAAAACCTGCATCAATAGTCTAATTAGCACTATAAGGAGGGCAAAACCCATGATAATAATAGTTATACTTTGTGTAGAGTTGCAATAGAATCACTTATGAGAGTAACCAAATCCAATTCTGAGGTTGGTTTTCTAGTCCCACCCTTGATAAATCATAGGAGACCTAAAACTATGCCAACAGACCTAGTTTAGAACAACCCACCTCTTACAACTCCTACAATTAAGAACCCTTTACCCATTAATAAACTAATGGATCAACCCTAGTTAGTTGGATCTATTATTTTTATCCTAAGAGACATACATGATTTACCTCAAAATCCTAAAAAATACCTACTTTCTTTTGCTCCTTTAGGAACAAGGACCACAAAAGAACATATTAGATCTCTTAAAGCTACATTAAGCCTAATGAATGTTGTCTATGAAGATGTTACATGTAGATTATTCCCTTTTACTTTAATGGATGTTGTTTATGATTGGTATTTAAATCTAACAAAAAATTCCATCACTTCTTGGGATGAATGTCAAGTAGATTTTCTTGCATAGTTTAGACAAGTCACTAATACCAATTTCGTATACCAATACCTCATCAACATAAAGAGAGAACCTAATGAGCCCATCCATGCTTTCAATGCAAGGTTTCAAATATGTATAACTAGTTTATCCTAAGATATAAACTAGATGAGCCATTAGCATTGGATCTATACAATAATTCTCTAGACCCAATCACTATCGTGTTTTTGAGAGGAGCAATTGCTACCAATAATTTAGTGTTAGCATATGAAAAGGCTATCAATATAGATAATTAGCTTAATCCTTAGATGAATACAGAACCTAATGTCAATAATGTATTTCCATCACTCAATCTAGTACCATATATGAAGCAGAAGGTTCATGCATTCAATCAAAATCATTTGTATACATTACCTCCATTGACACAGACAATATATCCAAATTTTAACTTCTTAAACAATCATATAACATGTAATGGTTATCAGTAGAATCAATAATTAGCTATACTTCCCACTTCTATTTTATAAGGTATGGATTCTACAAAGTCAGAACTAGATTCTATCCAAAAGATGGTTTAAAATTTGATAAATAACTTATCAAATATGCAAAGCAAGATGGGTAAAGCCAACACCCAAACTAGTAATCAAAATATTGTATTCTAAAGATACAACATACCATTCAACAGACTTGAGCAACCTAAAAAACTCTTAGAGATCAACATGGAATAAATGGATCTTCCCAATTGGTATATAATTCAAAATACTTTTGAGCATGGTGAGTTTAACTACATTGAATTTTGTGTAGTATTCAAAATCTCTCAAAGAAAGGTGGTTAGATAAGATTAGATGCGTAATCCATTTGAGCATCATCTAGATTCTATATCTTTTAGCACTACCATGTTATTTAAAACTCATGAGTTTCCCTTCCCAAGTGAAGATGATAATGGACTAGAACACAATATGGACAAAGTTCATGCTTTCTAATAGTTCTAGAGAGATGCATACAATCTAAGGAGTAACTAGCCACTTATAACATTAAATCCTCCAAATACCATGGTAATTCCACCTAATCCCAAAGTAGACAATAATCCACCCCCTCCAAAGGGGAATGATCAATCATAGAGTAAGGAAAAACCAAGTACAGGAGGGTATAATATCATGGAGGATATGAAGAAGATCAAGGAAAATATAACTCTTCATGAGTTAGATAAGATCCATGAATAGAAGGAGATACTATGCAAGTCCATTATTGGAAAATATCCTATGGAAATAACTAAAGAATCTATAGACAAAGTAAAAGTTATTGATGTCAACATCATCAACAAGAGTAAACCATATGTTTCATCCTTTCTACTAACTATCAGGGCATTTGGTAAGAATATTCATAATTATTTAGTTGATTATAGAGCATCTATAACTATCATTCCCACATCCATATGTCAAAAGCTTGATCTCAATCCAAGCACCTCAAAGAGATCAGTTTTACAATTGGAAAAAATTTAGTACCAGTAGTTGAAGAATTGATCAATGTACGCATTCAAGTAGCATCTAAATTACGAGTCCAGATGAATTGTGATATTCTCATGGTAGACATACCTAAAGTCTATGGACTATTTCTAAGCAAGAATTGGTCCAAAATACTTAATTTATATCTCTCTATAGATTTTTCTCATATATGGCTTCCATAGAGAGGAGTTACAAATCAAATCAGAATTGATGGAGAGCCGAGAATGAAGTATCCCATTATGGAGTATAAAATCAAGATTGAAGAGGTAAAGTATGAATATCCAAGACTTGTTATTTATACTTTTACTACTCAAAATCAAGTACAAAAGCCAAAACTTGAAGGTTCTAATTAGTTGTGTACTCTACATTTTGATGGTGTTAGATCCAAGCAAGGATTAGATATGGGGGTTGAGTTTATTGATCCACAAGGTAAAAGGTTTGTGGTAGCATACAGGTTGTAATTTCCATGCATGAACAATAGAGATGAGTATGAGGATTTATTTCTATGATTAGAATTTTCATTTAAGAACAATGTAAAGTAAATACTAGTATTTGGTGACTCAGAACTGATAATTAACTAGGTCAAAAATAAATATCAGTGTAAGATATATTATTTAAGAAGATACAAGCATAGAGCATGGGACCTACTTTAAAGCTTCGAAGCTTTCAACATAGTAGCCCTTCCTAGAGAGTAAAATCAAGTTGTCAATTCACTAGTTGCTACTACTACTAATTTGGAGCTGCTACAAGAATCTAAGGTAAAAATATTCTCCATTAAATCATTAACGTGTCCCTCCATTATGGATAACATAGAAAACTTCCAAATATTTGATGATGACCACTAGATTATTCAATTTTTAACTATTTTAGGGGAATTCAAGTCTCAAATCATCAATGACAAGGATATTAATCACCTTTGTCAAGATGAATCAGATAAGAAAGGCATTCTCTAGCTCAAAGAGAATTAAATTCCAACTATGTTAGTCTTTTTAGAAAGACCATTTGATATAGACCCCCAAGCTCAGCAAATCAAGAAGCCTAAGGTCAATGAATCAAACTTCAAAATAGAAAATTTATGAGATAAACATAGCCCATGCTATGTTAATATTGGTCTTAATTTCACCCCAAAGGAAAAACAATGAGTGAAAGATTTAATCGCTCTATATAAGGATGTCATCACTTGGATCTATGAAGACTTGAAAGTATATGACCTAAATGTCATTACTATAATTCCTTTGAATTCAGATTACAAATCATTTAGAAGAGGTAGAGGCTAGTTAATCCTATTTTGGAGCCTCTCATTCAAAGAGAAGTGGAGAAGTTATTAAGTGCAAAAAATCATCTTTCCAGTAAGACATTCTACCTAGGTGGCTAATTTGGTCCCAGTAATAAAGAAGAATGGTGAGATCATACTATGTGTGGATTTTAGGAACCTGCACAAGGGTTCTGAAAAGGACACTTATCATTTGCCTTCTCTATATGAGGTGATACAAATAGTAAGTGGTTCTAAAATGATGTCCTTTTTGAATGAATTTTTGGGTTACAATCAGGTACTAGTACAATCTAAGAGCAAAATTAATACAACATTTGCCACAAAGTGGGGAACTTATGCATATAATAGGATGCTATTCATCCTAATAAATATAGGATCTACCTTCCAATGCACCATGGGTCATTCTTTCAAAGGACTGATATAAAAATGCATAATCATCTACATTGATGATCTTATAGTATTTTCAAAGAATCAAAAGGACCACAAAATTCACTTGCATTTCATATTCAAGAGATGTAAAAGGTTTAGTGTTTAATTAAACCTAAAGAAGAGTATATTTGGAGTGACTAAAGGAAATATTTTGGGGCACATCATCACCAAGGATGGGATCACCATTGATCCAAATAAAATTCAAGGATTACACCACCAAACAGTAAGAATGAGCTTAAATAATTATTCAAAAATATTAACTTCATAAGGAAGTTCATCTCAGGATTTACAAAAAAATTTAGACCTTTGAACACCCTACTCAAGTAAGATGCCAAAATAGAATGGACAGTTAAAGCCATAAAGTCTTTTCAAGACATTAAAGATGAAATATTAGAGGCTCTAGTATTAATCACTCCAAATTTTATGAAAGATTTATATTTGTATTCATTCACTTTAGAGCATATGATTATTTCTATCATCATGTAAAAAAAGGATGAGAACAAGCATCTAATTTCATTCATGAGTACCAATCTGAAGGATGTAGAAATCAAGTATTCTATGATTGACAAATAATTTTTTTCCCTTCTAAAATCAATGAATATTTTTTGGCATTACATCTTGAGGAATAAAACCATCACAATTGTACCTAATCCTGTGGTCAAGCTCACCCTATCATATAATGAGCTATGAGAACATCGAGGCAAGTGGATGGAAAAGCTACAAGAATTCAATAGAGAGATCAAACCTATAAAGATCATTTGAGGGTAGTGTATTATTCAACTCATGATTGAACCAAATCCATGCATCATGGTTAAAAAGGTATGTGAAGCTCAAGTATCTAAAGGAGAATAATACATTGATATGATATAATATTTACTTATAGGAACTTGTTCCCCCAAGTTCAATAGAGGGAGGAAATCTTTGAGTATCAAAGCTACTCATTACATGATCAAGAAGGGAGTCCTTTATATAATAAATTATGAAGGTATTTATCTCAAGTGTGTATCCCTAGATGAAGCTAAAAAAATCTTAGAGAATTTGCATCAAAAGATATGTAGTGGTCACCCATTTGAAAATCCCACAACCCATAAGATCTTAAGAATGGGCTACTATTGGCCAATAGTTTTTAAATATTCTCATAATCATGTTAGAATATGCCATGATTGTCAAGCTCTAGCTAAGAGATAAGTACATGCAATAACACCTTTATAGCCAATTATTTGAGGAAGGCCATTTCTAGTTGGGTTTATAATTCATTGGTGTCATCAACCCAAATTCCTAAGTAGGCAATAAATTCATGCTTACTGCTATAGACTATTACACTAGATGGACCAAAGCCATATCCACAAAGAATTATATAATACAAGATGTGATTTGTTTTTTGGAGGAACACATAACAACTAGATTTGGCACACTCATTTCTTTGGTTTATGACAATAGAATATATTTTATATCAATGTAACTTATTAAGTGGGCACACGATAACCAAATTATTATCAGGTCAGCATCTAATTATTACCTCTAGGGAAATGGACTAGTAGAATCAATAAACAAGAATCTGATCAATACAATTAAGAAATTATTTAGAGACAAGCCCATGGACTAGCATTATTTATTAAAGTATGCTCTTTGAGTATACCAAACAAGATAAAAATAATCCCTTAAAGCTTCACCCTATCTATTGGTGTATGGATGCAAGCATATATTTGCAAATTATGTAACCACTTATCAGTTTATGCAAGATTATATGGAGCCATGTGATGAAATAAAGTCAAGATTCTTGGACATAATAGAAATATAAGATTTAAGGACTGAGGCCTTATAGACATTTAGAAAACACTAGGATGTGTTCAAGAGGTGTTTTGATAAGAGACCAAACATTAAAGCATTCAGGATTTCAAATCTAGTGCTACTTTGGGATAAATCCCATGAGAAGAAAGGATAAAATGACAAGTTTTCCCCACTATGGATTGGACTATACCATATTTCATAGATCATGGGAAATAATGTGTTTTGTCTGAAGGACTTACAGTGTAATGAACTTACATATCTAGTCAATGGGTAGTTTTTGAAGCACTACTTCATGGTTGTACCTTCTAAAGGAACCCCAAACTGATGAAGTAGATGAATGTAGCTATATAATTACATTAGATTTCATGCTTTCTAGACTAGATTTCAATGCTTTCTAAAGATAGTTTCCTTCTTTCTTAAATTAGTTTCTTGATTTCGAGATTAATCTTTCTTGATTTTAGTATTTTGCTTTCTTAAATTATTTTCCTACTTTCTAGATTAATCTTTCCTACTTTTAGTATTTTTCTTTCTTAGATTGAATTCTTGTTTTCTTAGTTTAGGTTTCTTACTTTCTTATATTAGTTATTTTTTACTTTCTCTGATAATCAAAATTCTATTTTCTTGGAATACAACCAATTCAAAATCTAAACCAACTGAGCTAATGACTTGTAGAAAGGGGCATAAATTAAAAAAGAGAATAGGCGATTTGGGACTAGTTCACAAAGTTGGGTATATTTTTGTGTTTTGATTATTCAAGATAAAGGTAGGTAATCATGGATTATTCTATATGGTGTCATAACTAAATACTTTTACTAGGAATGTGGAAGTTTCTCTCAGAGTACTTCATACAAATTTAGAAAATTTTCTTTTTTTATTGGATTAAATACACTTATCACATTAAATACCTATTGGAAATGATAATTCTATGTATAGATGTGGCTGGAAAGTATGTTATAGTAATGCTTTGTTTTATTATTATACCATCTCACTAAGGTTCCATCTCTTTTATTTTCCATTCAAAAAAAAAAAAAAAAAGAATAAAAAATAACCAATGAGTTAAAAAGAGCAAACTAAAATCTAGATAAAATAAAAAGGCTCATATGATGAAATAAGGTCAATGTAACATGCATCATGATCAAAATAAAATAATGAAATGATAAGAGAAGGATCCAAAGGTATCTCTATTGGGGATATGAATGCTTGGCTAATAATAGAATAATGCATAAGCTTCCCTTGATTTAATGAGCTTTAAGATATACTAGAATGAAACCTATAGTTTCATCAAGCCTTTGAATAACTCACCACAACAAGGGATAAATGAATTACACATTTTAATGCACACAAATATAAGAAATTATAAGACAAGTATGTTGTGTGAAGGAACTTAGGAGTCTCTTTCATGTTTTTGATTTAAGTATTTTTATGTGAAACACTTCATGATTTATTTAAGGAATGTTAACAGGAGTTCTGGGTTCTTGAATTCTTAGGAGTATTCCCCTCGTGACTCACCATTTATTGTACCCAATGCACCCCTTTTCCCCATAAAAAATGGGGACCCACTTTTTTCATACTATGGTCTTGACTTTGAGCCCCTCTTCTTTATGTTTATCTGGGAAAAGATTGATTATTAGCCTTTGTGTATTTTGGAAAAATGGCATTGATAGACTAGCCTTGTAATAACTTTCGAGAGTATTTGTTGGGTTTTATGTTTTTGGACTTATCTTTTTTGGGCTTTGGTCTTCAGAAATTTTATTCTGTATGAATTATTATTTTGGGTTTATTGTGTCATAAATTTTGTCCATGATAATTTCCCCATGATAATTCATCATACCAATTTATCTAAATAAATTGAGCTCTATTGAACTTATCTTCATTAGATTTGTCTTTATCAGACTTTTTCTATCAAACATTTTATTTGATCGAATTTGATTTTATCGATACATGTTCCCTACAAACATTCTATCAAAATAATATTTTTGTAGACTTATTCTTTTGGAAATTTTCCTTGAGCTTATTATTTTAGGATTATTGTGTCAAAATTTTTCTCTAAAATATTCCCCGATGCCAATATCCCTAAAGAAATCTTGTTCATACATTTTCACTGAAAAAATTTCCCTTCATCCCTTTTGAACTTACCCTTTGGGCTTTATATAACCTAAACTTTGGGATTATTGTTATGGAAATTTGTCCTATGAAGTAGACCCTTCAACCTTTTTGTCACAACCATTTTTCTTGATGAACTTGTCTTTTAGGCTTTTTATCATGGTCATTTTGACCAATGAACTTACCCTTCAAATTTTTTGCCATGGGAATTTTTCCTGATGAAATAGACTCTTCAAGATAATTGATTTGGAAATTACCCCCAAATAAAAAAACCCACAACAATTCCCCCCATACAAAAATACTAAAATAATTTCCCCAAATTCCCTATTATCAAAACTTTGTAGGAGCGATAAGTGGCAACATCCCAGGAGCCCATAAGTCAGATCAACAACCTATGAGAAGTAGAGTCAAAAATTTAAGAGCCCAAAAGTCCTATAAAACTACCAAATGGTACCCCTATGTTTATGCACTTTATTATATGTGCTAAGTCATTGTATGTTTATGTTTACAGAGTGAATATAGAAATGACAAGTGTTAAGCTTATGGGAGTGAAAGAGTTAAGCACCAAGATCTATGGTGTGCATTAACTCATGTACTAAAGATCTAATGGTGCAAAATCAAGCACAATAACAAAGGGATTTATAAAGTGATCATGATGGTGACAAGTCACCCTAATGGGAATGTTTAAGCAAAAGATCCAATAATGTATGGGAACTAATACATAGAGGTCTAACAAAGAAAGATCGATGGAGACTTTTCAATGACCATAGATCTTGAGAAGCTACCACATAACACATAAATGTCCAAATGATAAAAGGTACTTAGAGATCCCATGGAACTTCCAAGTGGCATGCTCTTGTTTCATCATGCATAAGATTTGATAGTGCCATTCTTAGGTGGACTTTTCAAAGATCTAGACTCAATGAGAGGCATGAGAAACATATAACACAAAATTAATTTTGGTTAGTCATACTCTCACTAGTTCTAAGTCATTAATATAGTGATACTTGTCTTTCAAAAATGACCTGCAGTTCTAGTTTCCACTGCCATGGCCATTCAAACCATGCAGCCTTAAAAGGCTAAGACTTTATGCATACACAGTTTTGTAAATGGTGCATATATTTAAAGTTTCGCATGTAGTTCAAGCTGTAATTATAAAAAATTCATTCATATTCATATACATACACATGTTTCATAGTTTTTACAAAGGTTATTTTAAAATGATAACTGCAAGTAGACTCTTATATAGTTTTGAACTACATTTAGAACTTAAGTTCTAACTATTACATGTAATGAAATTTCATGAACTTGGAGGATGAGGTGACCCCTTCCCCAGGTCCATATAAACAAATGTAATCCAACTTAGATTTTTGTCAGAGAATTTTAAATATAGGAGCAACATCAATTTTGATTGTTATTGAATGTGTTTGTGTATTTTATTTCCAATTTCTGTGTAATTTGTTGTTACTTTTTTGTTGTATGTTTCAATAATCTTTAGTGTGCAATAGATGTGATTGGATTATTGATTATTTTGATTGATGAATAATTTGTATATGTGTAATATTTTTTGAAATATTGGTGGAAATTATTCATTAGGATAATTAAGTTAATTGATTCATAATTTTGAATGTGTATGAGTGTTTTTTTAATGTAGTTTTCTATGTATTTGTAATAGATTCCTCAGATACTTCACTAGTCTGAGCCATAATATCCTGAGTAAGAGTGTGCACTAGTTTTCATAAATGGATCAACCTTTGTTTGAGGCCTATGCATTTATTGTATTAGTATCTCCTTAGAACTATTATCCATGTCTGATTGTGTGTGTGCAATTTTTTCTAGCAACATGCATAGATTTTGAGAGCACTTATCCTATTAGAAACCAACTAGAGAAGTGATTCTTGAAAACCACATAAGCTATCTTTTCTTCCTTACCCTTCCCTCCTTTTTGAGTTTGTTTCGAGACCTACCCAACCTATATTAGAATCCAACTTCCCATCTAATTCATGTAGATATTCACTACCTTTTAGGGACCACACCTCCATCCAAAAAACCTTGTCAACAACTTATATGCCCTACTAGTTATTCCATCAATAGGTTTTTGAAAATGCATACCTAAAAATCATGCCCTAGAGTGGATTTTACCTCTATTTATATCCTAAAATGTTATAGGCTACTTCATTATGTTATGGTGTACATAATACTTGCATCAACAAGATCTATAATAATAATTGGTGAAATAGCATAATACTTCAATATTATGACTAAGCTACTTCAAGGGGATAATCTCCACAACAATGCAATAAGAACATAATTCACAATATGATAATAAAAGACTAACCACTACCTCATATATATACTCTACTTAGCCATGATTATTCCATAGGCTAACCATACTAAGAACAGTAATAAATGCAATAAGATAATATGAAGATGTGTAAGTCATAAGTTGGCTACACATATACCTAGATGCACTATAGGTTAAGGGCATAACACCATTACTACCATGCTTAAGAAGGGGGTCAATTTAGTTAGACATGGGAAGGAAAAGATAGTTTTGAAGCCATTAAGCAAGTTATTTCTCAATCTCTTACCTTTTTCAACCCTAACTATGGGAATGATTTCATTCTCTATGCTTTTGGAGGGGAACGTAGCATATCATCTATTCTAACCCAATAAAATAAAGAATAGTTGGATCAGCCTATATTTTTTTTAATCAACCCTTGAAAGATTACAAGGAAAAGTATAATTTTGTTGAGAATCAAGTATATACTATAAAAAAAGCTCTCAAAAATTTTAGGCATATGTTCTCCAATAATAAAATTCACCTAATGGTTAGTCATCAAATAATTAAGGAGTTCCTATTGAGCTAGGAAATAAATGAGAAGAGAGCAGGTTGAATAAAAAAAGTCATGGAATATGATGTGAACATTAAAACAACTAAGCTCATAAGAGGAAATGTCTTATGCGAATAACTTAACTCTTATATAAAGATTGTTGAGGTAGTATTCAATGCAGTATATGTTTAACATGCATTTTAACTAGCCACTCCACATCTAATCAATAAATGGATCTATGACATAAACATCTTCTTGAAGATTGGTGAGTAACCATATGATTTATAACATTCCAAGAAGAGGTATTTTAGACTCCATTCTATTCCTGATATTCTTGTTGATGGAGTATCATTTAGGAAATATATGAATAGAGTCATGCTAAGGTGCATCAAACATGATGAAATTCCCAAGGTGTTCAAGGAGTTCCATGATGGTTCATCAGGTGAAAATTTCTCCACAAGAATCACTACCATAAAAATAATGAGGGGAGGCTATTATTGGCCTGACCTATTTAAATATTCCCATCAATGGGTGTGGAACTATGAGAAATATGCCTACTTTTTAGGAAATCAAAGATTATCATCTTTCCCTCTCAAACCAATCCAAGATGACCAACCATTTTTCCAATGGGGATTGGATTTCATTAGCATGATCAATCCATCATTGAGTGTAAGCCATAAATGGGTCCTTACAACAATTGATTATTTCATTAGATGAATTTAAGTGGTTGAATTGAAAGATGCCATGAAAGAATCTATCCTAAAATTCATGGATGGCATTGTCACTAGATTTGGTGTTCCTTTCACCATTATCTTAGACAATGCTAAAGTTTTTTTAGGCACACAGGTGAGTGAATGTGTAGTAAAGCATAATGTATACCTGAATGCCTCATCCAATTATTACCTATAAGGTAATGGCTTTGTTGAATATGCTTCACTCACCATATTAGTTAATGTTACCACCATATTGCTTAAAGTAATAGCTGCCTGAATTTGATTTATTGATTTATGCTTCAAAATAAAACTATACCCCTATAAGAGAAACACCAACTTTTCATGCCTACTATTCAAATTATTTTTAAAATATCCTAATGATTATTAAAAGGATAATTGAGGATAACCAAAGGATATGGCACACAAAGTTAAAATTAGCACTTTAGGCTAATAGGATCACTCCCAAAAGATCCATTGGTAATTCTCTATTCATGTTGGTATATGGAAGGGAAGCTAGAGTTCCATTTTTAATTGATTTACCATCTCTAAAACTCAATTATCAGTTACAATTGATTTAAAAATATGAAATAATAATACATTTAGTGGAACTCATAAAAAAAGTTAAGAACCAATCAATGCAAGTTCTAGAAGCAAATCAAGCTTAAACAAAGAGAACTTTTGACAAAAAATGATCTAATAAGAGCTTAAATGAAGGAGACATGATTCTAAAATGGGATATTGAAAGAGTTAAACTAGGCAAGCATATATAGTTTTATGCAATATGAAGTGGTCCATACATCATAACGTAGTGCAATGGAGTGAATGCATTCTAGCTATCCAATCTCAATGGATCAAAGTTACCTATCCCAATAAATGGGATATACCTCAAAGCTAGATTCTGAGGTTATAATTCTTTCCAAAACATTATATAAAATAGGTTTAATTGGTTTCCCCAAATAAGTGCTTTTACACAAGTCAACTCATTAGGATTTTTTGTTTTCTTAGTTTGTTTCTTGTTTAGGCAATTCCTATTTTTTTAATTCTCTAGTTAAAGTGTGTTAAGATTAAAATGACTCCATGC
The DNA here is from genome assembly GCA_037957365.1 of Torreya grandis. NCBI lineage: Eukaryota > Viridiplantae > Streptophyta > Pinopsida > Cupressales > Taxaceae > Torreya > Torreya grandis. The sequence goes on along the minus strand of JARHVA010000205.1, from coordinate 2,359,251 downwards.
CCAATTAATTAAAAGGATAATGGAAATAAATTTATTAGCCAATCACCCCATAGAGGTTGCCAAAAATGTTGATATTTTTGAGACAAAAATATCAAAACATCTTGTACCCTAAGGGAGACCCATTAATTTTTTGGAAAAAAGCTTTAAAGTGACTAAGGAAAACATTTTTTAATACCTTGAAAAAATAGGATATTTGGTTGTAATTTGGAACTTGTAAAGTGTAGACATCCAATTCCTATCACCATTGTGTTGAAACTATCAATCTTACTTAAAAACGTTCAAATGCACAATTTAGGCCAAAATCACTTAAATGTGTTAAATGGTTCAAGCTTGTTATATACAAGTGCCAATTTAGGTTAATGTATCCCTAAATGGGGTAGCATATTTTATGTGATTATTAATTTTTCTCAAATCATTTTGAGTTAATGATGAAAACACAACTTAACCCTCTGAACCATTGAATTCTTCTAATTCAGAAGCACATGACATGTGTATGTTTATTTCATGTCGACAAGTCCTAAATAGGATATTGGTTCTAAAATGGGATATTGAAAGAGTTAAACTAGGCAAGCATATATAGTTTTATGCAATATGAAGTGGTCCATACATCATAACGTAGTGCAATGGAGTGAATGCATTCTAGCTATCCAATCTCAATGGATCAAAGTTACCTATCCCAATAAATGGGATATACCTCAAAGCTAGATTCTGAGGTTATAATTCTTTCCAAAACATTATATAAAATAGGTTTAATTGGTTTCCCCAAATAAGTGCTTTTACACAAGTCAACTCATTAGGATTTTTTGTTTTCTTAGTTTGTTTCTTGTTTAGGCAATTCCTATTTTTTTAATTCTCTAGTTAAAGTGTGTTAAGATTAAAATGACTCCATGCCCAATTAATTAAAAGGATAATGGAAATAAATTTATTAGCCAATCACCCCATAGAGGTTGCCAAAAATGTTGATATTTTTGAGACAAAAATATCAAAACATCTTGTACCCTAAGGGAGACCCATTAATTTTTTGGAAAAAAGCTTTAAAGTGACTAAGGAAAACATTTTTTAATACCTTGAAAAAATAGGATATTTGGTTGTAATTTGGAACTTGTAAAGTGTAGACATCCAATTCCTATCACCATTGTGTTGAAACTATCAATCTTACTTAAAAACGTTCAAATGCACAATTTAGGCCAAAATCACTTAAATGTGTTAAATGGTTCAAGCTTGTTATATACAAGTGCCAATTTAGGTTAATGTATCCCTAAATGGGGTAGCATATTTTATGTGATTATTAATTTTTCTCAAATCATTTTGAGTTAATGATGAAAACACAACTTAACCCTCTGAACCATTGAATTCTTCTAATTCAGAAGCACATGACATGTGTATGTTTATTTCATGTCGACAAGTCCTAAATAGGATATTGGTTCATACACAAATAAAACCTTATTCTAATTCCATCCAATCAAACTATGACCTAGTAATATGACATTCTGACCCGTTTGATTAAATGGAAAACCAATTTCCAAAAAAATACATAAAATTTGATTAATATCACTTAGGAAATTTAATCTAAATCAAGGGCTTAAGTGGAAAATACATGGAGGTTATTGAATATATTTTAATTGGAAATTGATTTCTACTATCTACATCATTAGGTGACATCATCTATGGGGTGGCATCCATAAGATATAAATGTAATAAATATTAGGTTTAAGGCCTCCCATACCTCTTTAATGCCCCTTCCTTCCAAATAGTGATTAAGGTATTTATGATTTAAGTCTCCAAAATTGAATTAATTCATGGCCACACATATTGATCTCAAGATGGAAGGTCATGGTGGATTCTGATAAAATTAAAAAAACTATAAATGGGAGGTCTCTCACTCATATTTTTAAGCTCTTTTAGTTTAAACTTATTATGTATAATTCTTTCCACAAGTCATTTTTGTGTAGAGTTATTATGCTTAATTCGTAATATGATATCATCACTATAGTCATAACATTGACCAAATATCATGAGCCTAGTTTCATTGGTGTACTTGAGATTATGGAGGAGCAATCCACTCATCATTGCAAAAGACTTTAGCACCAAATCAAGGGGAAAATCACATTTTGATATGCATTTACAGATGATAAGATCTTGGAAAAGTTTGATGTATATGCTTTCTTTCAATATCTCTTAATTGTCATTTTCAAACCCCATTGAAGAAGTTAGCTTAGTTAGTTATGTTATTTATGCATTTCTTGAGTTTTATTGACTAATTATTTATCTAAATCACTTTGGATTCCATCTTTACATCTTGGCATAGCTGGTGGGACCACACATCCATACAAGCAAGGAAAATAATTTGGCATTCTTATATTTGCTAAAAAGTGCTTTAAAATCTTTAAAAATCAAGTTATATCTTTATTATTATTATTTTTGTGCTTTTGTTGACACATAATTTACATAATGACCAACATCAATTTACCCTAACTAGCATCAGTCCTATCCTAACTGACATTGGTCCCTATGTAGGGCAGAACATGGTAGAAAAAAATTGGTTTTTAAGTTTTATTGAAAGTTGCAAGTTTTTATTTGTGATTTTAAAACTTGTTAGGTCTCTATCTAATTGTCTTTTTACAAGATCCAGAGGTTTTATAGATATTTTATACTTATTTGGGATAACAAATATTTTTTGACAAAACATGTTTTGCTTTTAGGTTTACAGGTAATCAACATCAATTTTGTTATAACTAGCATCAGTTTTATTGTAATCAACATCAGTCAATGTGGACTAACATTGGTCTCTATGTAACAAAAATAGAGAAACCTAAAATCAAGTTTTCAAATCTTGATTTTCTCATTTATAATTGTGCTTCAAATTAGAAGTAAACCCTCTAAAAATTGTAGGTCACACACTGGAAAAAGTGCCAAATTTGAGCATGATTAATTCTTAAAATTCTCCATTTGGTGCTTAAAAATAATCTAGGTTTTTGTGTTTAATTATTTTTTGAAAGTTTTGTGAGTGTAAAACTAAGGCCAAGGGGCCAAAAATTTCACAAATAGTTCCATTTGGTGCATTAAAGTAAATTGTTTGTGTTATGCTAGATCTTTTATACTCGTTTGTTTTTTGCAATATGAAAGATGCATATATGCTCTCCCCCCATCCCTTTTAGGGAACTTTTGGGGACCAAAATCACTCTTTTTTTTGTAATTGTGCCTTGGATAATGCATGAAAATAATGTTGTTAAGGATCTCGCCAAAACTCATATGGTTTGGGTGATCTAAACAAAACCTTTAAGGTAGTTTAACTTGGTCATTTATTTTATACAACTTGGTTTGTGAGTGGGAGTTCATAGCCTCCTCATGAGTTTCTTAGGGAATATTTGACATGGGAATTCATCTCCTAGAATTATTTAAACCCACTCCATGGTGGGGTATATAATTCAGGGCACATATACTATGATTGTTAGGGGGTTGAGTGGCTAGCCTCTCCAATCATAATGAAAACTTGAGTTAAGTCTGGCTAACCAAGGGATTCCACTAATAAGTAAATGGATGGAATAAATATTCAAATTAATATACCCTTACATAGTAATTTAGCTAGTATGAACTTAATTGACATGAGGCATCTCTCATGTTAACCACACTCGAGACCATCTAGACGATCAAAAATTTAGTTTTAGAACAACCCCACTTACCATGGATATATTGTTGATGCAGGGTGAGTAGCCTAAATTTCCATGTTGCCATAAAATCTCTTAAGATAAGGAGGTTTATAAAAAACCCTACTACTTCATGCACTTTTATTTTTGGATTAACACTTAAAATCCTCCCAATATCATGTATATAGATGGAATACAATGATACGAAGTAACCTTATTTATTTAGGGCATTGGATGTTATACTTAGTTGTATTTTATCTCTTTTACTTTACCTGCTAAGTCATATTGGAGTCTAAAACTTGTTTTAAAACCAAAACATGTCAACCAAACATTTTTTTTTATCCACCATTTTATTTTAAAAGGAGGCATTATGTTAACCAAATCAAAATGATCTTTTACCTTTTTCAAATCCTCATTTGAAACATTATGTTTGTATTATCTAAACAAAATTATTATGCTACCAATTTGAGTCTAGACCATTTTCAAAAAATATTTAATTCCTTGATTTTTAATTCAAATTTAGAATCTCACCTTTTTAAGTTCTAGGCCAAGGTGTTAATCAGTTTGCCGTTTGCACTTGGTTTGAGTTAAATTATGTATGAATTAACATTTGGGTTGAAGGTAGTTTATAGACTCATAATCCTTTCTATCATTGTGAACTTAGGTTATATAGTGTCTCTATTACACTCTAAGTTATATAACAAATTATACTTCTTATTACCATGTGGTAGTGTTGTGTTGCTCATTTGATTTTAGTTTTATACTTATGAGTTCTTGTGTGTTTTCACATATTGTGCTTCTTAGTTTGTATTGTTACTTTCCTCATCAGAAAGAATCTCTTCTAATTTTATAGTAGTAACTCATCAAAGTTATCCCTATATTTTATAGTATTGATGTATCTTTGAACCTAAGTTATTCTACTTCATGTACTTCAAGTTTTTGAGTCATCATACTCTCATCTAATTTGATAATTTCAACCCACCAAAGTTGAGTAATTTCATAACCATTTCTTATAATTATTATACCTTTTCAATTTTTTGAAGAAAATTAAAACACTCCTTATTAAAATTTTAAAAACACATTCCAAATATTATCAAACATAGAGAACAATCATCTAGACATGATGCAAATTTAAACTGGTAGTGGGGTCTCTTATGGCCTTAACTATGAGGAAGATCACTTTTGTGATGGGCAAGGCAATCCCATGTTATTTTAGGATATTCCCATGAATATAGGATCTAAAGAAGACTATTTTGAGCATTAACCGCTATAGGATAAAGACAAATCACTCCTAAGGTGGATTGAATCAAGTGCTATATTGCCATCAAACATTCTTATGGAATAATTGCATGTCTTGGTTAGGGTAAAAGAAAAACAATGAGAATAATCCCTCACTCATATTACAAAATAAAACATTACCTTTTCTAGTAAAGGAAATAAAGTTCTAATATATTCAACACCTAATGATCAAGATCTTGCCACCAGGATCAAAAAGATAAGTCAATGATATACATACCAACTTATTATGGACTTAACTAACTCTTTAGCTACCACTTCAGTAAATAATAATGCTTCCAAAGAACAAGGGAATGTGGTATAACCAACACAAAAAAAATTAGTTAAGAAAATGCATGCGATGGATAATGAGGTCTCAATTGAACTACCCATGTCTCAATAGGTTCCACAACATGCTTCACTAGACACAAAGCATACATTTTTTAATCATCAAGAACCTCTTGTCCCTTCATAGAATAAAGGAAAAAACACTCAATAGATATTGAATAAATTATTCAAAATAAATTTTCAAGATCTTCCCAACTAATGCATACTTTGGTGAATCAACCATAGACTCCCTAAAATCAACAAAACACTTATAATTCAAGGCAATCAACTTTGGGGAATGTTTATCAACCTAAAATTCAATATTTAACTTACTCAACTCAAGTATCAAATCAAAATAAGGTTTTATTTTTTAGGGTGTACATATATAATAAATACATGAAACAAGGGCACATACCACCCTAATAGAATTATATTCCACCCACCAATGCACTAAACATGCAAGAGTGGAATTCATTGAAAGAAATTATGTCATGATTGAAGATAGAAAACCAAATCAAGAAGTACAAATTTGATGAGATATGTCCATATCCATTTGATTTTATTATTCTCTAAGTCCCCTTTTTGCCTCACTTTGAGGCACCCAAATTTGACAAATACAAAGGGAAGGCTGGCCCTCATGAACACATTTAGGCATTTTTTGTGTTGTGCCAAGAGGTAGTTTACAAAAAAATTTATTTTGTTTACTTATTTCTATGAAGTTTAGTAGCAAAATATTTAGACTGGCTCCTTAAGTTGCCCAAGGGATCGGTGTCAGATTAGAACAACCCATCTAAAAAAAATTTCAACTATTTCTCTTACAATATTGAACTTGATTTGACTATGGTCAACTTGTGCAAAGCCAAACAGTGAGATGGAGAAAGCTTCACAACATATCTATAGAGGTGGAGAGCATTAGTTGGATGATTTCAAAATAATTTTCTTGATAAATAGTTGGCTGATATATTTGCACATAACCTACACCCTAAGGTGGTGCATAATCTAAAACTTACTTATGCAAACACATTTGAATAAATTATAGACAAGGGTATACAAATTGAAAAGGTGATTATCACTAAATGCCTTGTCAAGATTTATTCACAAGGTCAAACATCAAATCAGACCTAATCTCCTATTTAAAATATTATAATAAAGAAACCTAAGGGGTTCAATATGAACAAGAACATGGTAGGAAATGGAGTAACTGAATCACGACATATATAAATGTTGTAGCCTCTACCGGATCTAAATGTGCAATTAGTTCCAACTAATACACCAAACACTTTTCAGAGAGTCCTTCCATGAAGGAAATTTAAAAATAGGTATAGAGTCTTCAACAAACTGGGAGAGCCTATTGAGGTAGTGTTCCCAAATATCACATTAGTTAATTTGATTGTATGGCCTATACTAAGGCCATTTTCATGAGGATCAACCCAAACCTGATTGGTATTGGGAAAATGAATTTTTCAACTACCATTGTGTGGTTGGTCATGGTGCTTATCATTATGTTTAATTATGATTTCATTGAATATTTGATTAAAAGTGGTGAAGTTGAAATAAAATTTGCTCCATAGAACACTAATTAGGATATGGGTATCTAAAAAGATCCCTTTCCTAGATATAATCAAAAACCACCACAAAATAATCAGAACCAAGGATAAAACTAGTGATAAAATTAGAATCAAGGTCAAAATCATAATCAGTGTGATCATAATCAGGATCATAATACCTATGATAATAACTTGGGTTATAACAACATGTTTTATGACTATAATAACACCATGGGGCATATTTCAATAAACCACATTACCACTATCACTATCAAAACCCATGAGCCATCCTATGCTTCTTGAAGTAATAGAACCATTATTATAGGGTCAACCCCCTCTCCAATTAACATTGCATCAAGTTCAAGTAATTCTATTACACCTTAGTTTGCATGGGTTACCATTTCTAGACCTCATCCTTCTTTTAATTATCATGGCTCCTCACCAATTTGAAATTATTCAAATACAACTAGATGCCCATAAGTCATCCTCTAAGGACCTTTGCATTCATATTCTTATTATAATGGCTGCTTTCTACCTCTAAATTTTAAAATCACAACTATATTCTTCGGAGTTACTCTTTAGGGCCCTTTGCCCTCTTCTCCCACTAGACCCAATGTGAACATTATGCTTATAGATCCAAAGTTGAACACCATGCTAGTTAAGGATAAACTATCTCATCCTAATATTGTAAAGCCTTATAGTCTATTATACCAATTGAGTAAAATCCCTATGAAAATTTATATTTTAGATCTTTTGTTTATGTCTAAAGTCTATAGAACTATTTTGAATGACCTTCTTCAATAATCTACTATTCCCCAAGACATTAACCTTGAACAGTTACAAACACTTATAGGGCATTTGTATTCATTTTGGTAGGTTAAATTTGATCAAAAGGATATGTCCACTCTTGATCCTAGCCATAAAAACACCTTGTATATTCAAGTCACCACTGAAAACCATAAAATCAAGTAAGTTTTTATAGACAATGGTTTAGGGATAAACATAGTGTCTCTCAAAATGGTAAAATGATTGGGTTATAATATAAAGTACATTCAACCAGAGATGATCACCATAGAGGCTTATGACAATGCTAAAAGGGAGTCTTTTGATACTATTTATTTATCAATCATTGTTGGGTATATGTCCCATCACACTTTACTACATATTATGGATATTGAATTACCTTGTAACATACTTGTTGGTTTCCCTTGGATCCATGAAGTATAGGCTCTCCCATCCAATTTGCATCAGTGCCTTAAATTTCCCCATGATGGGATCAAGTTTACCATTCCTACCGATCTACAACCTTATCAGTATTGCAAAACCCTAGAGGCTAAATTTTGTAATTATAACTATTATCCTACTTCTAAATTTGTTATAAATAAGAATAAGGAAATAGTTTTACATCCAACAAAATCTAATTATATCAACCTTAGTGACCTTGCTTCCACTTTCGCTGATCCATTTATTGCAACTCTTGTAAAATAGGTTATTATTGAAGATGCAGACATTTCCATATATTATCTTAAAAATGCCTTTCATATTGCTAAGTTTCCCAAGTCTCCCAAATTATTTGGTAAACCTAAAAATTATAAAATCCCTTGCATACCAAATATGATTTAGAAAAATAAGAATGAAATACAAAAACCACTAATGGTATTTGTACCTACTACTTCACCAAATCAAGATCTAAAAGCTTTCAATGAAGGAGACTGGTTATATTCTGATGGCATTGCTAATTGTTTTCAAAATCCAAAATATCCTATCCCTAATCAGATCATGGATTGTTTTGATTATATAGGAAAAGGCCTTATCCCATAAATGTAAGGAATCTTAGAACCTTTTTCAACTGGTAAACCTAAGATGAATCAATGTCTTAGATTTAAACCATTGAGGGTGACCTCATGACTTTTGATAGTGATTATTCTAAATTGACTAGCGACAAGATTCATGATAAAGACATAGCATCCCATTATAGTATTTTTTATTATCTTGCTAACACAAACTTATTTGATTCAAATTCCATTATGACCATCATGCCTCATTATTTCCTTTTCCTTTGCATTCCTAAAATCATTGATTGGGACCAATAGAATTTGGTCATATGCCTTGATGAATTCTATAGTGAAAAATTTATTGTAGAGTATATGAGCCTAAGATATGGATTGCCCATTGGTGATCATAATCAAGGATTTTATTTTATTTGTATCCTTCTACCTTTTTTGGGGAGTAGGCAAATTTTCTTAGTCACAAAAAATATAAAACATCAAGATATTTGGGTTAAAACCTCTTTGAGGCACTCGTTGGTCAAGGAAATAATAAAGAAAAAGACAATTCCTTGAGTTAAAACCTATTTCAGACAATCTTGGATGGGAAATTTTGCTCATCCTCAAAAGACATACAAGGTTCATTAAGTCCTAGTTTCATAGCCAGTATTATCATCATTCCATCACAATAATAAGTTTTTGAGCATCTCACTCTTGACTTCCATAAGATATTTTATAGTTGACCATTACCTAAACTGATGGATTTAGATTCATCACATTATGCATAGCTTTGGGAGGAACCACAAGAAACTATAGCAGAAGAAGAAGATCATGATCACATATTGCCTATTATTATAGAAGATGGTTTTAAACTTCTTTTATAAAACAATGTTGAAGTGAACTTGGGAACATTTAATGATCCTACAATTATTTACCTTAGATCTTCTCTCACTAAAGAAGAGTGAGATCACATTATATCCACTTTGAAGGATTTTATTGATCTTTTTGCATGGGTATACTATAACATGCGAGGCTTAGACCCTGAATTAGTTGTGTATCACGTTGTTTTCCATTCAAATGCCAAACCAATCAAATAAAAATTGAGGAATATGCATCCCTTCATGACTCTTTTGGTAAAATAAGAACTAGAGAAGTTATTAGGAGTAGGCTTCATCCAACCAATAGACTATTTTGAGTAGATATCAAACATAGTTCTAGTCAATAAAAATCCATAGGGTATACGTCTTTTTATTGATCTCAAAGATATGAATAAAATATGCCTCAAAGATGATTTTACTCTACCCAATATCAACATGATTGTTGACTCTACTACTAGGTATGATGTGTTTTCTTTTATGGATACAATAAGATCAAGATAGCCTAAGAAGACTAGTACAAGACTGCGTTCACCATGCCATGGGGAACATTCTATTATCAAGTCATGCCATTTGGATTGAAGAATGTTAGAGCCACTTGTCAACATTTTATGACTATCATATTCTATGATATGATGCATGATATTATTGAAGACTATGTTGATGATATCCTAGCTAAATCAAGAACATGTGCTAGACATCCTGATGTTTTTCAAAGAAAATTTAAGATACCTCATGAGTGCAAAGTCCATCTGAATACTAAGAAGTGTGTTTTTTATGTCACTTTATAAAAATTTATAGGGTTTATTGTATCACAAAGAGTGATCAAAGCTGACCCTATTAAGGTCAAGGTCATTGTTGAAATGCCTCCACCTTCAAATCTTAAACAACTTTGAAGCCTACAAAGAAATATCTAGTCTATTCATACATTCATTTCATAGATGGTAGATAACTACCACCGATTTACACATGTATTGAAGAAAGGGGTCATATTTCAATGGGATCATGAGTGTCAATTATCATTTGTGAAGATCATAACATATTTGGCCAACCCACTAGTTTTGAGACTGCCAACACCTAAATAACCATTACTTCTTTACATTTTAGTGATTGAGCATGCACTAGGGGAACTTTTGGCCCAACATGATGATAAAGGCAAAGAACATGACATTTATTATTTAAAACACACACTAGTGGATTATGAGCATAATTATACACCTATTGAGAATACATGTTTAGCTATGGTTTTCACGTCCCAAAATTATGACATTATATGTTGAATGATAAAACAATTGTTATTACAAAAGTAGATCTCATTAAATTTTTATTATCCAAAGTAGCTCTCAAAATATGTATGGCCAAATGGGTTATACTATTAAACAAGTTTGATGTTGAGTATCCAAATCAAAAAGCTATAAAGGGGCAAGTTATTGTTGATCAACTTGTAGAAGCTCTTATTATAGACACTCAACCAATCAAATTTGAATTTTTAGATGATTATATTATGATGTTGGAAGAAGCTATATTTTGATGTTTCATTCACTTCTCATTGATCTAGATCTAACATTTTGTTGATTACACCATAAGGGGATCTAATTCCTAAGGTGTTTCATATCAATTTTCACTATACCAACAATATGGTTGAGTATTAAGCACTTATTATAGGTCTTCATATTGTAGTATAGTGGGATATTTAGTACTTAATGGTCTATGGGGATTCCAAATTGATTATCATTCAAACCACTAATTAGTATCAAACTAGATATGATAAGATTGTACCCTACATTAAGATTATGGATAATCTCAAAGGTCATTTTAAATCCCTCCAATTTGAACAAGTACCACAAGCCAATAATAAATGTGTTGATGCAAAGGCAATAATTAGGTCCATGATGCAGATTGATATCAGTGCTAAAGAGTATCATTTTCTCATTGAAAAACTTCTATAACATGCTCATGTCTTGCTAGATTTAGAAAGGGTGTGCACCATTGTTGGTCCCAATCCCCCACTTGAATTGCCTTGGTTTCAAGATATTTATATATTTTCACGACCATGATTTCCAACCTGATATTTCCAATAATCATCAAAAAAAATTCATTCATTACATAGAATGTTATACCCTCTTTGGAAACACACTTTATCATTAAGGCTATGATGGAACACTATTTCATTACTTATCTTTGGGAGAATCCAAGTTAGCGCTTAAGGAGGTTCATGAAAGAATGTGTGGGGCCTAAACCAATGGTGTAGTCTTAGCTAAAAATATCCTCAAAATAGGTTACTATTGACCAAAAATGGAGATAGATGCTTTCATTTATGTAAGGAAGTATGTTCCTTGTCAACAACATGACAATTTGATACATGGACCTTCCTTGACACTTCAACTGATTGCTGCACCATGGTCATTTTTGACTTGGGGCCTTGATCTCATTAAGAAAATAAACCCAACATCTTTAGATGTCCATAAACATATTATCCTACTATTTAGTATTTTACTAAGTGTATTGATGTCATTCCTCTCACTTACATCACTGAGAATCCAATTTCTAAGTTTATACATTACCATATCATCTATCAATATGGCATCCCAACATGCATTAAGTCTAATAATGGTAGATCATTTGTAAATCAAGAGGTTAAAGCTCTTTGTGAAAAATTGAAAATCAAGTACAAAAAATCCACACCATATAACCCACAAGGCAACAAACAAGCTAAAACATTGAATAAAATCATTATTTCTACACTCAAAAATATTGTTAATAACATTGGTTGTAATTGACACTTGCAAATTTTTCCTTCCATTTGGGCTTATCACATTATTCATCGAACCCCCACTAGAGTCACTCCATACTCCCTTGTTTATGGCACATAATTTATTATCTAAATTGAGATTTATATGCCTTCATTGTTAGTATCTTTGGATAACATTAAAGATGATGAAGATTATAGATTTTTTAGGTTGTAAGAACTAGAACTCCTTGATGGTAAGCATTTGGCTGCCCTAGACAACTTACAAGCCTATCAGAATAGATTGTGTAGAAGTTAAAAAAAGTGAATTATCCCTCAAAAGTTTGAAATTGGTGATTTGGTCTTGAAAGAGAACCAAAAGAACATAAATTTTGAATGCAAGAAAAAGGGTAAGCTCAAACCCAAGTGGCTAGGACCCTATGTTATCATAGTAAACTATGGATTAAGGGAAACTGGATAGATAATCCAAGTGCAAAAGACCTTCTAGAGCCCATGAATATTATATATCTCAAGTGGTTCTATGCTTGATATCTTTTGAACCATTATCTATAAAACCCCTTACTTAGGGTCAACTTGTGCTAAAGTTATTTTATCCTACTATTATATCCTATATCATCCTAACTTGGACCATATTCATTTTGACCTACCTTATACCATTCTCATGAGAACCATATTATTTTATGACCCTAAATAGTTGAAAATTTGGACCATTGGTACTTTGGATCATTTATATTCCAACTTAACTCTTTTTATACTACCCTGAACCATCCTCTTTTGGACCCTATTTTATTCTAGACTATTCTTCTTAAAACCATATTCTTTTCATACCCTAGGCCATTATAACCTAGATAGTTATATCCCTTACCCAATTATGATATTCATTATGACTCATAGGCATTTAAGACACATTCAATTTTAGTTTTACATATTAATTTAGCTTAAATAGTAGTTTGTAAATTATTCTTACAAACAAGTGAACATGGATAAATCCACACATGGTTATTGCCTGTTGAATGGTTTTTAAAATTTATCTAGAATTGCACACTATTCTATTTTTATTTTGTTATTGTTTGGTATGAATTATATCATTAATAAGATTCTTTCTTTTTTTGATTTATGAGCAGGGCCATTGCAACCAACTTTAGCTATTATTGGAGCTTTTACTCTTGGACAAGCATCTCCTTGATTAGTCAGTTTCATGTGCCATTGTTTATATTAATGATCCCCATTGTATCTAGTTTAGATATTCTTTAAAATTTTACTTAAAGATGTGAATATCCTCATCTAGGTAGTTCCTTAGACCTTTTATAGATATTTCATTTCTATTGCTTATCTCAAAAACACAAGAACATTAGAAAATGATCATACCAAAGCAAACAAAAAAATTATCTTGTACTTTTATTTATTTTGATCTCCATGCTCTTGCCATTTTTTTATCCCATTTCCTCATTTCCTCTATAACATAAATCATTTTTTCTTCTCATCACTTTTCTTCTATCCCATTTCTTCGGAGAACTACATTTGGCTTGAAGTTCATGTTGGATCTTGCATCTATAGAACTATGTAGGCAACATCCACTTGTATTGTACATCTAGAGTTAGCTTGGGCACCCCCTTACTTTTATTATTTTCCCCCATTTTATTGTCTTATTGTATCCCTATCACTTGGAGGTAACTTTGTGTCATTTGTTCTTACTATGATGTTGTGGAAAGTAGTGCCTCTACTACACGTGCACAAAAAAATATTTTTTGATTTCACTAACATTGTGACCAATCACTTGTTTATGTGTGTTTATTTGATTTTTCTTGTTATTTTGATTTCTTTCTTGTGTCTCCATTTATTTTTCAAGTTTTTTATTTTTGTTCCTTTGTTTTTTATTCTTGTTTCCTTTTTGGTATTTTGTGTTACTATTTTGTCTTGTTCTTTTATTTTTCAATTACTTCTTAGTTATACACATGGAGATTGATTATTCATATCTTTATTTCATGTTGTTTATTAAGTTGTTATTCCTTTACTTTTATCCATTTGTGTTCCTACTTAAGTCCTAATTTTTCATATCTTGATTTTAAGTTAGGTTATATTTATGTATTACTTTTATCTTTGTATTTTTTTTGTTTAAATGTAAATCATTACAACTTTGGTATTGGTAGTTATTATCATTAGAGTTAGTTATAAATATTCATATTTGAACTGGCTCATCAAAATTGAAATATAATGTCATTATAGGTTATTCATAATTATGATATATAATTTTAATTTGATATAAGTACCAACTGCTTTGGATCTAAGTCTCAAAATCAATGCAAATCTAAGGTCAGCTCTCAATACACCAATGAAACTACACACCAGTGGATTACATGTAAGACTCTATGCAAGATGTACATCTTTTAGCATAACTATGAGTCTAATTAAATAGTGGCCCATTTTCCTTATATTTTATTCATTTCTCATTCCATTTTATCTCACTTTTGGGTGAACTACATTGTCTTGAGATTCATTTGGACTATGTAAGCAACACTTGGATACCTAAAGTATCTCAAGTCAGCCTGACCTCCCTTTTATTCTTCTATTCATCTCTTTCATCACTTTGTGCATCCTCATATGCCTAGTTTTTGGTGGCTTCTTTAGTCATTAGACCATCACATCTATGTTTGTGCCCACTCATATTTAATATATGCATTAAGTTATATCCTTGTGATATGATTTCTAATTTTCCCTATTGGGGAACAAAATTTAGACCGATCACCAAATTAAATCAGCCCTATTGGGGCACAATAAATTATTAGTGATCAAAAGAAACCCTAATGGGGTAAAATTGATTTATCAACTGATCAAATCCACTCTACTAGGGCATATTTCTATCTACTTTCTTTGGAACAATGCTCTAATTTTTATTCTAATTCCAAGTTATTCATATTTTTTCCATTATTCTTGTAATTTCAAAGTGTGAAACTTGTCTCAGGATTGATCATTCCCTAAGTTCATAGCTTTCACCCTCTTGTGGGTGTGTTCAAAGTGTGTTTATTATATTTTTGGATTGTATCCTTCCCACTTCCCCCCACCTTGGGGTCCATTATATTTTAATTATATTTTTATCGTCAATAATAAATACATGAAAGCATTAGCTCAATATGTATATCATCTCCTCCATGGGTTAATTTCTCTTTCTCTCTTTTTAAGAGTCCATCTTTTTATTTCATCCTCATATGTCATCTTGAGGGGGCATCATTGGTCATTTCCTTCCAAATTCTTCTTGAAAACTCTTTTCTTTGAAAAGATGTTGCTTCATATGAATGTTTTGGTACACCTTCTCAAATAAGGGGAAAATGTAGACATCCAATTCCTATCACCATTGTGCTAAAATTATCAATCTTATTTGAAATGCACTAAAACACACAATTTGGGCTAAAATCACTTAAACATGTTAAATAGTTTGAGTTGTTATATACAAGTGTTGATTTAGGCTAATGTATCCCTAAATGGGGCATTGTATTTTACTTGATTATTAAATTTTATCAAATCATTTCAAATAAAAATGTAATTTGACCCTCTGAACCACTAAGTTCTTATAATTTAGAAGAACATGACATGTGCATGTGTTATTTTATGTCGATAATATCCTAAATGGGATATTGGTCCATACATAACTTACACCTTCTTCTAATTGCACTCCAGTAAAATTATGACCCAATAATATGACATTCTATCCAGTTTGATTTAATGGGCAACCAATTTCCAAAGAATTGGATACAATTTGATCAATCTCACTTAGGCAAATTAATCCAAATCAAGGGCTTAAGTGGAAAATACATGAAAGTTATTGAATATATTTTAATTAGAAATTGATTTCTAATATCTACATCATCATATGACATCATCTATGGGTTGGCATCCATAAGCCATAAATTCAACAAATATTAAGTTTAAGGCCTCGCATGCCTCTTTAATGCCCCTTCCTTCCAAATATTGATGAGTGTATTTATGATTGAAGTCTAAAAAATTGAATTAATTAATGGCCACACATATTTATCTCAAGATGGATAGTCATGGTTAATTATGATTAAATTCAAAAATCTATAAATAGGTGGCCTCTCACTCATATTTTTAAATTATTTAGATTTAAACTTATTATGCATAATTCTCTCCACAAGTTAATTTTATGTAGTGTTATTATGCTTAATTTTCAATAGGATAACTTCAGTATAGGCATAACATTGATAAAATATTATGAGCCTAGTTTCATTGGTGCACTTGAGATGATGGAAGAGTAAACAAATCATCATTGTTAAAGACTTGAGCACCAAATCAAGGGGAAAATCATGTTTTGAGCCACATTTGGAGATGGGATGCTCTTTGGAAGGTTTGATGTATATGATTTCTTTTAATAGCTCTTAATTTTCATTTTTAAACCCTATTGAAGGTGTTGGCTTACTTAGTTATGTTCTTTATGTATTTCTTGATTTTTCTTGACTAATGCTTGATCTAACTCACTTTGGATTCCATCTCTACACAAAATTAGAAATTACACCTAAACCTCTTCTTCTCACTTTTCACATAACTAAAATAAATTATAGGTTCAATTTCAATTTAAAACCTTTCAAAGTTAAAAAATTCACCCCAACCTCTGCTTCTTACTTACCCAACATCTAGTAGAAACCAAAACTCCAGTTGCACTTTACAACTTTACAAGTTGTAAATTACAAGTAGAACCCCACCTCATACTATTCACCACACCCATGGAAACTAGAACTTTGGTTGCACATTTCAAGTTGTAAAGTTATAAAGTGCAATCAAAGTTTTACTTTCTTGACAAAGATCACTTTCAAGACATATTTAGTAGATTTGATGCTTACATTGAGAAAATACAAGAAAAGTAGGACAAAGAATCCTTAGAGGTCATGGTTATGGATTAATTATTTCAATAAAATAATTTTGTAAATTATATTTATTTGTTGTAATAAACATTGTAAAATTATAGGTTGTAAATTAAAACTATCATTTTGGCAACTCTTTTTGAGAAAGATCTACTTGTAATTTTCAAGTATATTTTTGATAGGCTTTAAGTTGCAAAAGTGAAACTTGTAAATTGCACTTTTTATTTCAGCAAATTTTGAGTTGCTTAACTTTCAAAAACTCATGTTGAAATTTACATTTCCCTATTTGTCAATTTGGATGACTTACAAAGTTTTAAAAGTCTCAACTAGAAAATACAAATTAGGTTTTACAAGTTATAACCTAAAATACCTAAAAACATTCAACTTTACTAAGTGAGTTAATTTTGGCACCTCATTTAGTGGAAAAGATAATAGAAACTAAACTAAAAAGAGGAAGAGGATGTTTGCATGAATATTTCAATAGATTTCTCCACTCCTCTAGCACTTGTTGAAGTGCCTTACAATTGCATGTTTTTTATTCCAGACATCAACTCCATTAATGATGTCATTCCAAACTAAAGAGGATTCCATTTACATGAAGCTCCTGGGTTTTATTTCTTTATAACTTATCATAAGGTTTTTATAAATACCTCTCTTTTAAGAGAGTATTTTTGTATAAATATGGGTTGCTATCGTAACCCATCTATCTTTTTGCTATTGGATAAATTATTTTGCATTTTGAAGAATTGATCTATATGCTATAACCTGGAGAATGATAATAGATTGAAGTTTTGTCTTCTTTGTATATGTTATCTTTGTGTATGAATGGATATTTATTGTATTATGAATTCTCTAAATCTTATTTCAATCATATAGATTAATTTTTGGTATTCATTTCTACCCTTTTTAAATATTATTGAGAAAAAATAAAGGACTTTATTCCTATATGATAAGTTCCCAATATTACCTTTGCACACTGGTATAAGTTTGTGTTCCAATACATTTTAGTATATTTATTATTCTGCTATGTTCATATAAATAAATCATTAGTTTCCACTATAATCATTTGGTGCAATCACCATTTTCTAGTTTAAATTAATTCTAAAACTCTTTTCCTCACAATTCAAACCCTAGTTAGGATCAAGATCACTAAGAAGTAGTATTTTAACATGAACTGGTAATACATCATTTATATCAAACATAGTGAAAGGAATTCAACATTCTCTAGAGATTCACCGAAAATTTTCCAAGGTCCCATAGCTTGGAGGTGATCCCATTGTGGCATTAGATTTCCCACAATTTACAACACATATTATACAACATACTACCACAAAAAGATGGGTGAAAAATCTAAGTGATAACTGATCTTTCTTGTTTTGAAATTTCATAAATTTTATAAGTTCTCATTATGATCGGTATGTCCTAATAGGGACAAGTGGATTAATGGGTTCATTATAAATTTTCTCATATGTGATTCCATATTTTCCATCCTATTCATAAGGATGTTCATAAGTCTAGGTGGGTTATTATATTGAAGAATACTCCCTAAGACATTTTATTGTAGGTGTTGATAGGTAGGGAATAGAGTAGAAAATGGTTTGGATAATGGATATCCAATGGAAGTAGTCATAATAGGTTAGGATGTAGCCACATACTGTGGGGATTATGATGGTATATTTTATTATGGGGATAAGTGAAGGTAAGTAGATCTATGGGTTTGAGAGGGATATATGTATTGAGTAGTCAATGGGACATACTGTTGAAGAGGTTAACTTAAGGGAACCTATTATAAAGATTGGGTTTGAGTACTTGAAGCTTTACTAGTTTGGATGGGTGAGAGTCATAGGGATTAAAATTAATGAGTTTTATGGTGAAGTAGTAGGTGGTGAAGTAAGCATAATTTGAGTTGTAGTAATATTTAAGGCTTGGGTGATGGTCGAAGAAGGGATACTAGATACTACTAGGGTGGATTGTTTAGGGGTTATGATACATTGGTATTGAAACTTGTTGGGGAAGGATTATTGAGAGAAGAAACTATAGATGTAGTAATCCCTCAAGGTCCCTCTAGGGGATTTCCAAAAACATTATTATAAGATTGGGTTCAATGGGAAACTAGAATACATATGGCTCGAGCACTAAGGTAATGATTAAGGAAAATTGGATTACTATCCAATATACTATCAAGTTCTAGATTTCCCTACATATAAAATTAGGTAAATCCTTCCCCTATAGATTTAGAATAGGTTGGAGGACTTGGTGTGTTCTCCATAGATGGATATAAGGTATGAGATTTGGTTTATTTTAGTAATTGCTATCACATCAAACCCAAGTAACACCAAAATGAAATAAAGAAATTAAATGCAAGTACACACAACATTATTTTATTATCTGATTTTAGTGAAAGAAAATGTACACACTAATAAACATGATTAAAATATTTTTAATTTTTAAGAGACTAAATTTAGAATGTGATAAGGAAAAGGGGTTAACAAGGGTACTAAAAAATGGTATTATAAAGATAGTTTCATGTTTTGTTTAAAGATGGAAACCTTTATATACATGAAGGGACATTGAGGCCTAATTCTATGTTAAAAGAAAGTACATGGATTAAAACTAGGAACTACCCCCTCACTTCACACACTGCAATGATAAGGGTGTTATGTGCTTAGCCTTTATATTTCTTACCAAATTTTTTATATTGATCTAGTACACCAAGTTGGTTTTCCCCTTGGTGATGAAATCCAAGTGGGTCCACCTTAGGTAGGAAATTTTTTTGATGTTTTTTTTAAAGATTACTATGGTTTGGTCATGTGTGAGAAAGTGTGATTATCAGAATATATTAATCCACCTAGATTAATCTATGTGAATTATCTAAGCAAGCAAAGGATGAATGTAATTATTTTAAAACCTTAACAAGGAAAGCAAGAATTTTAGATTTTCTTATTTTTTTGAATGAAAATAAATAATCAAGAAAATGCAACTAATTAATGATTTCACAATGAAAATAAAAAGAACAATGAGACCTTAGGTGTCCCATCAACATGATACAATGTTTTAGTAAATTTACATTCATTTTTATTAATAAAATTAACTTACTAAAAATATGAATGATACAGGGTTTAAATAGGAATACCTATGATGGGGGATGTGCACCATTGATCCAGTGAGGTGGGAGATCCTTTTTGGCTACGAAGGACTACATTCACACAAGAGAAAACTTGGATAATATTGGATTAATAAGATAGATGAATGGATTGATTGATATAATATATATTCCAAGAAGTTGTACACTTCCTTTGAGGGATGTGAGTCCACTATTTTATGCAATTAAGTGGATAATATAACGAGATAAATTAAAATAAAGCATGTGATAAGATATTATATTTAAATGAAACAAATCAATCTAATACATAGATATTATCAAAACATTCATTCCAATATGCTATAGTTAAGACTTCTTGTTCTTAAATTACTTCTAGTTATTATGTGATGGCTTCTAACGTTGGGAAAAAGATGATCATGCAAAGTCCTAACTCAAAGGAAATGTAAATTTGATCAATGAATAATGGGTAAGTAACTATGGGTAGGTCATTAATTGAAACCATGCCATCTATAACGCTAGGCAAGGTCATCTACAATTAACAACTCATGACTTCAAGACTCAAAAATAACAAATTAGAAACACGTAGGACTACTAGATTAGTCTCGGGTTACAAACATAAATCAAAATAGAAGGATCGATGCTATTTATCTCAAATTTAATATTAATTATGTAATTAATTTTTATCTTTATAAGGAATCATCATTGATCCTTAAAATGGGTACTAAAAACTCTAAATGAGGCCTACAGGTGGGCTTTAGGAGATTCTAAATAGCTTAGGGACTAGTTACTAATTTATCTAAATAGATTAAGGATGATAAATAAAATTTAAATAACTAATACAATAATCAAATTTCACTCAAATAGATAACATACTTACCTCTAAAAATACTTCCTTTGTTGTAGAGAACATCTCATTGTCAGGGATGTTCTTGACCTTGTATTGAGTGTGGTTGGGCTGAAATAGGTGTGGCATTCTTTTGTAGTACTCTAAGGTAATTTATTCAATGTTTTGGTGTGAAAATTTAGGATCCTTTAGCCTAAGGAAGGATGGAATATAAATCAATCCTAATCCTAATAGGATAAATGATGATCATGGGGATCGGTATCAATTCTATCCAAGTTTGACCTATTAATTTCCAACTCCAAATCATAGGATTACACTTAGTATAGGGTGGATTTTAATGAGGCTCAGTTAGGGAGAATTTGTTAAGGAGTTAAAACAACTTAATTCTAAATAAACATAGGGATATTTCACTACATTTAGGGATGGTTAACTAGTTACTTAGGTAAAAAGGTAATTAATTAGATTTAATTACGTAATGTAAGATGATAAATAGTAAAACTACATTAATAAGTGGAGAAAAGGATGGAAAGTGGTAAAACACATTTATTCATAATAAAATGGTGTAAATTTATAGTGTCTACAATGGTAAATCAATGTGAAAAGATTTAGGTATTTGGTCACCTTATAGGGTTACCAAAAGGATTCCCATTCCCAACCCATGTGTGGTATAAGATCCATCAATGTATATTTTCTAGCTAATGGATTATATAGTAATCAATATGGACTAATCCAAAAAAGGTTGTGATGAGAGATTTAGCATCTTCAAGGGGTGTAGTTGCAAGTTGATATGTGATTGCTTATCCTTTGATGACCTTTTAATTTATATATTCCATGTCAAACTCACTTAACAACATGATCCATTTGGCCATCCTACTAGTTAGATCATATTTTGATAGCATGTACTTAAGGGGATCAACTTTGGATATGAGCTAAAATTGGCTATTTAGTAGATAATTCCTAAGTTTTTGTGATGAAAATATAATGGCCAAGCAATCTTTTTCAATAGAAGTATAATTTATCTCATATGAGATTAATGTCCTATTGAGATAATAAATTAATTATTATTTACCTTCATCATTATTTTGAGCTATAAGGTTCCCTATAACACATGATATTGCATATATATATAAAATTAAAGGCCTTTTTGTGACTAGTGGTGATAATATTAGAGGCTTAACTAGATATTGCTTGAGATTTTCAAAATCTTGTGGACACTCGATGTTCTAATTGAAATGAGTCCCCGTATTTAAGAGATGGGTGAAGGGGTGTAAATTATCTTCTAATTGTAAAATGAATCAAAAAATGGCATGGAACTTGCCTTGAAGGCTCCTTAGCTACTTCAAATTTTGAGGAGGCATTTAAAAAATAGTTTTGACTTTCACTAGATCTACCTCAATGCCTCTCCTAGAGACTATGAACCCTAATATTTTAAATGAGGTGACTCCAAAAACAAACTTATTTGGGTTCAATTAAAAATTATATTCTCATAGCCACTCAAATATTTTGTTTAAGATCATAAGATGCTCTGATTAGAGTTTGGACTTCCCCAATATATCATCTACATAATCTTTAATGATGTGCATCATGTCATGGAAGATGACTACCATTTACATTTGATAGATGGATCCTACATTTTTGAAACCAAAATACATCACTTGATAACAAAAATTTCCCCATGGAGTAATAAAAGTTTTTTTTGTTGATCTTCAAGAGCAATTTTGATTTGATTATAACCTAGAAAACCACCCATGAGGGATAACATCTCATATCCCATAGTGGAATCCATGATCATGTCTATATTTGGTAGGGGAAAATTATAATTTGGGAATACTTTATTGATATCTTGGAAGTTAATGAAAATTATAATTCCTCCCTATGGCTTGGCCATATAAACTATATTAGATATCCAGTCAGAATAATCAATGGGATAGATAAAGATAGCTTTCAAGAATTTCTACAATTCTTCTTTGACTAAAGGATCCACCTTGGGGTGTATCTTGCAAAGTTTTTTCTTGATATGTTTTACATTATGATGAGCCACTAGATGATACACTACCAAGGTTGGATCTATCCCTAACATATCTGAATATCTTCAAACGAAGACATCTATATACTCTTTGAGTATCTCAATAAGAATTTGTTGTTCTTTAGGTGTAATAATTACCCCTAATTTAAATATTTTAGGACTCTTATCTATTCCAAGATTTACTTCAATCACATCCTCAATGAAATAGGATGATTGGTCTTGTAAATACATTAGGGGTGATGGTAAATCCTAGATTTTTAAAGCAAATTCACTAGGGAGTTTTGTATCTATTTCTAGATATAATTTTGACTCACAAGGAGTGTATTGGAGGTCCTCTAGATTTGGACATAGATATGCATCATCATACTCCTCTTATTAAAATTTATTGAGGGATGTTTGATACTCTCCAAAATAGGTTGACTCATTAAGACTAATGAAAAACCCTTTATTTTGATATTTTGATGGCATAAAGTTTCATGTCCCTAGATATTTCATAATGGATTCATCATTCTAAAACATGTCTAAGAAGGTTCATGTTTTTTATCCCAATCTATTAGGGTAGGATAATGGAGGGAGATATTGATGGTAGATATGTAGGTGTCATGAAAGAGATTGGTGGTAGCAATATCCTCATAAAGTCTATAAACGAAACTTGTTTCACTTTCTTCATCAAAAGAAGACTCATTAGGAACCGATGAAGTGTACATAATGATATTGTTTAGGTTTATGTTCATAGGTTTTTACCCTATAAAAATATGTTTTGGGTGCTCTTAAACCCCTATAGGTTTAATCATACCTTTTTCCTCTCTTCCTAGTCCTTTTCCCTTGTACTTCATATTTTTTAGCATCTTTTATATCTAGGGTTTTTTCTATTTATGAAATTCTAAGGCCTCATTATCTAGAATGATCCATGAATAATCGAGTCCATCAAAATATTCTTCTAATAATAGACATGCACTAGTAAAGATCATAGATCCAAACTAATAACTGATAGGATTATCTTTCCTCATAGATGTAGACTTGTATCTATGTGGGAAGAGTGGTAAGTCTCCTACACAAAAGGTCTTGTATTCAAATTCCCCATATCCTATGGAAGTGATCTTGAGATGGGTGATATCTAGGGATGGATTCAATGAAAGTATTAAATCATCCAAGTGGATGTACTTTGTAGTTGTGGGATTATGAGTGGAGTTATTAGTGTTAGGGAAACAATAAGTGGAATGGGATTAATCCATTTGAAAACTACATAAGTGTTATATCTCCCCTAGGATGGTAACCTTCATGATTGAATGCAAGAATTTTAAGCACTGATGGAGGGTAGAAGTAACTACTTACATTTCATAGATCCATGGGCATCCCAGAAGTAGATTATATGAAAGATCAACATCTACAACATGGATTAAGGTCTAATAGACAACATGTCCCATGGCTATAGGAAGATAAATGGTTCTTGAAAATGGCCTTTCCTCATCATCATACACCTTGATCATTATGAGAGTGTTCCCTAAAGATGTTTTAGAGTACCCCAACTTATTTATAAAGTCCAAATTGCACAAATTTAAAGTAGAACCTCCATTTATGAGTACCCACATGATTTTGTGATTGAAGATGGAAATTTCTATGAATAGTGGATAAATATGATATGGGCTAATAGGTGGCATGTCTTGGGCACTAAAAGTGATTTTTTATGAGGGAGATAAATGACCCACCAATGCTTGAAATTATCTTGTGTCAATATCTCTTGGGACTTTGAGATCATTCAGGACTTTATTAATAAACTCTTGATGCACTAAGAATGTTTTAACAAGATCTATAAGAGAGATTTGGGATGGAGTCTTCCCCAATTATTGGATAATGTCATATGGCTTATCAAAATATGTAGAGACATTTTTAGAGAAACTAAATTTTTGTGATAAAAAAGTGGATGGGTCTTTGGGAAGTGCTCCAGGAATTATGATTTTGTCATGCTAAGTGGTCACTACATAGTCATTGTTTCCTGATTGATCTTGAGGATGGTGGTGGTGGTGTGGGATATTGGGGGACCCAAATTTTAATGGTGTTGTAATAATGGTATGGAATGTCATGTTAATTAGTTTGGTTAGATTTGGAGGCTTGACCTTGGTCTTTGAGTGGTTTTATTTCCTTTCCTCTAATCATATTTAGGCAATGGGTCCTCATAGATTCCCATCTGTTAATACTTAGACTAATATGTCAGGCTCTCCCCTTCTACTTCTATATCCCCCTTTTTAATTAGTTATTAGATGTAATGTTTTAATTGAATGCATTTTTTAGTATCATACCCCTTAACTTAGTGATATTTACAAAACTCATCCTCATGATACCAATTTGATCAAGGTTTACTATCATCCAATGGCTGGATTTCTATGAGAGTGATCATATTTACATCTATTAACTATTGTATGACCACATTTGTGGGTATTCCATGACTAGTTAGAGGAATTTTTCCTATTTAGGGTTTAGGATTTACCCATGGTACTCTTATGGTAGAGACATTTTACTTGTTATTAGTAGGGGAGATCTTATGCACCATTTCAACATGTTGTTTAGAATTTGTGACTCCATCCCCCATGACATTTTTTTTATTATTAAATATTTTTGTATTACTTGAAAATGTATTATTTGGATTATGACATTGTTCATTTAGGTATACAATTTAATTGTGCCTTTCTTTATAAGTTCCTTTTCGATTTACATCCCCTTCTCTATGATCTTATCAAAAAAAAATTCACATCATATCTTTAATTGATATTTCAATTCAGTATTGAGGTTGTAAATGAACATTTTGGCCAATTTCTTTTCTAAAACCATGCAATAGAATCAATTTATAAGACTTCTCCAATGTTAAAGGAATGAATCTGTTCTTTATCCATTTCTTTGTTTAGTGTTGTAAAGATCTATGATAGATATATCATGTTTAATATTGAAGGAGAAGTGTCTCACAATTTTTTCTATCAATTCCTCAAAGTTGGATATGGACCCTTTGGATAAATGAATAAACCATTCCAATGTGGGCCCCATGAGACTTTTGGGGAAAATTTTGAGAAGATAAGCATCATCTTAAGCAAACTCATAACATGCTACATAAAATTATTTTACATGATCTCAGGGATCTCCTTTCTCTCTATATTTATCAAATTTTGGGACCTCAAAATGTGGTCGAAAAGGTAATTATAAGATGCTCATATCTAAAGGAGATGTACAAAAATCATCATACTTGTACCTCATTGCTGGTGTATGAGATCGATTTGATGAAGAGTCTACTTCATTATCCTTAACTCTTAAACAAATGATGTGTACATGAGGGGATTGGAGGTTTGAACTTGATTGTTTAGATGTCTAGAATGATTGAGGTTGGTGTTTTTGATGAAAAATGAAGAGGGTCTTTGATTTTGAGCTTAGAATTTTGAGGTAAGGAAGTTAATTTGTTGGGTTAACTAGTCTAACTGATACTCTAAGGTGATTCTTCTCCTATTATCCTCAATGTGATTATTTTTTAAAGGTTCTTATTATTATTATTCTTCAAGTTCTTACTCATGATCCACAAGATTTTCCTCTTCTTGCTCTTGGTTGGTATTGGCTTGATGATGTGGAGTGTTGGGCCTAGTAAATGGATGGATTAGATGTTGCAAGAGGTTTTGGTCAAAGTTAGGGGATAGTGTGTCTCCTATTCCAATGACCTGGGCTAAGATTTGATCATGATTTTCATAGATATACCAGTCAAATTGGGTCCTAGCCTCATTTCTATGAAATAAGTCATTTGTGAACCTATCTTCCTCTCTAGGAGTATGCATGTCACTATGTGTCATCATTATCCCAATTTTTATCTCCTAGATGTCCCAAGAGTTCATTTTCCTAGTTGGATCCTTATCCCATCTAGATAATTTAGGCATGAGTTCAGATAGGCATGATGGATGTGTTATCAACCCAGATAACACCCTACTTGAAGGCTTGATAGATTTGGCTCTAAAACCTTCACACTTGGACCAACATTGGAATGATTTGAGGTGTGGGACACTTGAACTCAGATTATACCTCTAGATTCTGGTGAGGCTATCTCCTCTAATGTATCACTTTGCACTAATTACTAAACTACTAATTATTGGGATGAAAAGGGGGAGAAGGAAACTAAAAGGGAAACCCTACTTTATTATTGGTGATACACATATACATCTAGTTCATCTACTCTATTTGAGCTCTTAAAACACTGATTAGACAAGTAAAGACTAAATATATAACTCTAAATATCTCCTATGCATCATTATTTAATGTAGAAGTTTTATCTAGAGATCAAAGGCTAAGGGAAATTATGGAATAGGCCTAATTTAAGGCACTAAATAGCCAATTATATCAACTATAAGCCCAACCAAAAGACATCAAACACTGAACATGACCTACATAATCTAAAAACCTAGTAGTTAAGTGAGAATCAAGACTTTACAAGGGAGAAATTTATACCACATATTCAAATCAAACTAATATGACATACTGTAGTAGCATAATGGAATTTGAAATAGTCATTTTATTTATCTAAAAAGGCTAAAAAACTCAATCTTGGCAGAGTCTAGTCATGCCAAGAGAGGGATGGCTCCTAAAATGCTTTGAAATCCAAAAATATAAAGAAAATAGTAGATAATTAGCCAAGATTGGCATTATAAAAAGAATAAGAGATTAACTCCATATGAACTCTAGTCTAATTTGAGTTTAAAATCCTTTAAGACATCTCTTTTATTTTCTTTGTCTTACATGAAAATCTTCTTTAGCATTGGAAAATGAGTGGTGGGGCCATCTTGAAAAGTCAAGAGCCTTCCTTGCATGATTCTAAACCAATTTGGATGCCTTAACTCCACTTTAACTGAGCTTAAAAGTACTTGAAAGCCCTTTTTTACATGATAACCATGAAATATGCATGATCTTGTCAAAAGTCAACTGAAGCTCAAGACTAGTCAACTCTAATTAGCTCTTTCATTACATGAAATGGAATTAAAGACTAAAATTATTATAGAAATTGGTTTTGAAATTGAAAATGAACTTATTGATGACCATCTTCAATACCAACTCACTTTTCTTATTTGATTAAACAAGCTTACTAAGCTGACTAGGCCTAAAAATCTATTTAGGAACTTGAAAATCCATATAACCTATAATGAAAAGAATTAAATTTGAATAAAAAATGTGTATTAGACCTTAATAAACTTATCCCATCATGAGATATGTGATTTTGATGAGAAAATTCTTGCCATTCAGTCAACAGGGTTGACTAGGCCCATTTTACCCCATTTTCTTATAGACTAGCCATTTTGATTGAGATGGTAGGGGTACTTTTAGGAATATTTATAACCTACTAAATATTTTATCATGAATAAAAATTCTTATGATTCCATATCTAATAATTTCTTTCATGTACACTACCTTGTACCTCATTTTCCATGTTTATTTCCACAAAAAACCTAATTTATACCCTGACCCGTATAGATCCATACATAAAATTGGAATTTATGGAATTATATTTGAGTTTACTTGAAGTTTTAAGATGTTTTATATTTATCCATGGTAATTTGATCTCAATAAAATAAACTTTTTGCAAAATTGGTTTTTTGAGGGTTTAGGAGGGTTTTAAAGTTGAATATTCGAAATGATGATTCATGAAGTATAGACCTCCAAATAAAAAACAATTGAAATTTATGTGTATCAATTTGACCCCTTAACACCCATGAAAATATTGTGTTACCATGCAAAAGACATGCAAAAGATATGCAAAGTTATTATGTGGAAGAAATCTGCCTATAGGGTTTTACTTCCATTCTAGGCTACCTAGGCTCTTAAAAATTATTCATAAATAATAGACCCTAAAATAACCTAAATTTTACATGGATTCAAATTTAATATGGGTCTTCAAAACATACTAATAACATTCATCCAAAATCCTCACTTGGTGAAATATATGAGCATCTGAATAGGAGGCTTGAAGGGTGTCTAGAACTGTAAAAATTAAAATTCTTCACCTAGATGAAAATTAATCTTCCCCTAATTATAAATTCCTAAAAAAATCATTATGGGGTCTATATAATTCTATCCAAACACTCTAAAATCATCTTCTTACTTGAAAAGTCAAAAATACCTTTTTGGCCTATATGCCTGTATGTTTGCAAAACCTTGAATGAGCATGGTTTGCATATTATTTGGAGTTTTTAAACTATTTAAATTCCATATGATGATTTTAAAACATCATACCATGATTTTAAGAATCTTAAATGGGATTAACAACCTCCATAGCATCTCAAAATGCTTCCTTCTCCAATGATGACCTCAAAAAGACATGTTGATGATTGTGATAAAATAACAAGGACTTCCACTCATCCAATGGCCTTAAAATTTTTATTTATTATTTATCAATCATTATTATTATGCACACCAAATTTGAGGTCAAAAATCCACATGTAAATGCTATAAACTTCAAATTTCCTTCAAAAATGTCCCTTTTGCATGGATTGTGTGCATACTTGACTATGTTTTAGTGTTTTTGGAGCTTATTTCATGGTGTTTTGAGTTTTTAAAAATAAAATTCATCCTTAATTATCTCAATATTCCTTTTAATATTTTTAAAACATCTTCCACCCTCTTTCAAGCATGCTTTGACCCTTGAACAAGGCAGTTATGCCCCACTTGACTATGTATACACTGTTGTAGTTGGGTATTGATTAGGCTTGAACATGTTTAGTAAAAAATACATATTTAATAGGTGATTAAATACTAATTATACCAATTTATATCTCTCCACATATCTCCTTCATAGCAATTTGACTCATAACCAAGCTTTTAGGCCTCTACCTGTGCATAATCCATACAATGGCTTATGGGTGCATGTGGTAAGGTGATCAAACTATATTCATGCTTTTTATAATCCCTTAAACCTATATTAGTGTTCATAATCAACATTATCCATTTTACATACTATCATGAGCCAAGAAACTCTTCACTAGACCATTGCATTGGAAAACTCCATTGAATGACTATAGGCTTGTATTAGCATGACTATAGGTCATTGTTTTCCATATCCAATCCCTATTGAATATGTTTATTGTATGGTTTGAATATCTTGATCAAATTCAACTATACTTTTTTCATGATATCCTTTGTGAATAAGAAACCCTACAGTTATCATGAAACCCTCTTGAACCCCTACCTTCTATACCATACTTGACTTTAGGGTTTGTATGAATTGGAGCATGGTTTGAGATTGTTTAGAGAGTTGGAAAAGAACTAATAAAATGCTTAAAATACATACACCTATTTATTTTTCTTCAAAATTGACAAACCCTCCTTGAAATGTCTTAAACCCTTAAAATCTCCCTTAGTACTATCACTTGACTGTAAGGTTACATTATTGATGGTTGTAGGTAGTCATTAAAGAGGGATATGATTGTATTTTCCTTTGAGAGATCTCCATTGTTTCATGAAACCCTCACCATGATTCTTTTATAAACACCATCTCTTTTGTAAAGATATTCCTTCAATAAGCAAAAATGGTGTGACTATGATTCCTACTATAGGTGGGGTTTATGAGATAGCTTTTGACTATAGCTAGTACCTGGGAGTTCACTTTAACTCATTTTTAACCCTTATGATGAGATTACTAGTTGGTTTACCATTTTTGAGAAAATAAGGGTTTAATTTCCTAATTAGTAAAGGGTCTAGATTAATCTAGAAAATATTTTCATGAGTTTTAAATTATAACTATGTCTCTGAAATTTGTAGCTATGTCTAGTAGTGCCCAATAAGGGTTTCTAAAATAAATTCTTGTAAAATACCATTTTCATGTCTAAAGGCATTAAAATTTCCTCTCAATGCAAGATCTCATTAAGGGGCCTAATAATCATTCTTAAGTCCTAGGTTCATATTATCCTAATGAACACCTAATTGATGATTAGAGATATTAAAGGGTCTATACATCCATTTCTAGTATTAATTCTTTATAGGACTTATAGCACCTAGTTGGTTTACCATTTTTGAGAAACTAAGGGTTTAATTTACTAATTAGTAAAGGGTCTAGATTAATCTAGAAAATATGTGAATATAGTATGCCTAAATTAACCTACTGATTTTCTAAATCTGGGTTTGATCAATTAATTACTAAATATTGTTACATGGATAATTAAAATAGGCATTGAATTTGGTCTAGATTTTAATTAATTATAATTATCCATTTATCTCTTTTAATAGTTTATTTTATGTGTGCACTTGCCCCACTTAATAGGCCTATAATCTAAATTACATGTTATGATGCCATAGAATGATTTATGATGAATCTATGAGAGGTTTTTGTTGTTTACAGTAGTATACACATGTATGTTAAGCCATTAATATTCTTTGAGATTTTACTTCATTAGATGAGGTTTAACAATCATTTATTGATGTCATGGGTTGGCATTATTCTTGTAAGGCCTATTGGGGTGTTTTTTAATATAAAAATGTGTGTCAAAAGTCTTGTATGAGGTCTATAAACCTTGTCAAATACCATTTTCATGTCTAAAGGCATTAAAATTACCTCTCAATGCAAGATCTCATTAAGGAGCCTAATAAGCATTCTTAAGTCCAAGGGTCATATTATCCTAATGAACACTTAATTGATGATTAGAGATATTAAAGGGTCTATACATCCATTTCTAGTATTAATTCTTTATAGGACTTATAACACCTAGTTGGTTTACCATTTTTGAGAAACTAAGGGTTTAATTTTCTAATTAGTAAAGGGTCTAGATTAATCTAGAAAATATGTGAATATAGTATGCCCAAATTAACCTACTAATTTTCTAAATATGGGTTTGATCAATTAATTACTAAAAATAGAAAATAAGGGGATAAAGAGTAAACTTATCTGATTTCAATATTGAAATAGAGGATTTTAGGACTACAAATTGATAAGTTGACTAGCCAAACTATCAAAAACATAACCCAAAAGTCTATTTTCTACCTGGATAGTAGCACCAAAAACTAGCCACTTTGGGGTCCAACACTATAGTCCTATTTTTGGCACTAAAGTCCCTCTGATCTACTTCTTCTGAGATTTTTGGTTTCTATTCTAATACTTCAAGAGGATCTATGTTTGGAATCTCAGTTCTTGATCATCTGTGAAGCTCCATGTGCAACTGATTATATCCTTTGGGGTCCTAGTTCTTCCTTAGGCTTGATAAGTGGTCTTGAATCAACTAGAAAAAGGGGTTAGTTTGTATTATGCATTAAACATATGATCACACCCCATGTGTGGGAATGATATCTACATACCAATACTTTGAGGAGGGATCAAGGCAAATGTAGTTCTTCCAAATTGAATGTGTATTATGTAATCCTATTTATGCAATGCAAATATTATGAAAATTTGGGCAAGATTGAGATGAATTGTGACTTGTGCAGGAGATTGTGTAGGTTGGAAATAACAGTGGTTGGCTATATGTAAAAAATAGGAAGATTTTCTTGAGTGTACTTAGTGTATTTCTAGCTTGTGCCTTTTGAATGATTGCCAACCCTTCTAAGTGACCCTTAAATAGGATTTTATAAGGAAAATGATGATCCTAAGTTAGATGAATTTTTGTTAGGCTAATAGGGAAAAACATAAGGGTCTAGGGAAATTTGACTTTTTGAGGCTAAGAGTGACTTGGACATGGCACTAGAAAGTGGACACCCTAGGGTCCAATGCTATAGTCCAACTTATGGTGCTATTATGTAAGGGGATAGGAACCTTATGGGATAGGTATGTGCTTGGGAGAGAAGTCTAGGGTAGCTAGGGATGATTCAAGAAGACTTTAGGTGATTTGGAAGTAGTGAAAACATGCCTAGTGGGTTGTGTAAGAAAATAGGAAAGACCTATGGTTTAGATGTCACAAGTCATGCTTAAGTTGTACAAATTGCATTTTTATGTGATTACACTAGTCTTGTTCTTTGTGGGACACTTTCAGAAATGAAACCATAACTATAGAAGAACCCTAACCCTCATGTATTAAACTTATATCTTGCGGATAAGCATACTTTCTTGACTGTAGGACACCTCTACAGGCTTGTATAGACTATATAGGGCTATAAGTGCATTTTTAGAGTTTTAGGCTTGTTTGAAATTTTAAATGCCTCTTCTTCCTTTTTTATTTTATGAAGTTGTCTCTCTTAATTTTATTATCTCTTTACCAATCAAAACTAGCTTCCTTGATAGCTTCAAGACCATTCTTATTATTATTTAGGCCTCCTTATAAGGTACATGCCTATAGGTGCCTTTTAGGGTTGTGTGTGCTAAGAATACTTTTGGCTCTCTTGCTAAATGATTGAGGTTATATTATCATCTATATTAGTACTTTTGATCACACTTTAAAATGTTTCATGCCTATCACAAACCTTGATAAGTCTTGTGGCTAACCAAACCTCATCATTATAGGTGTGGTTTGTATAATGGCCTGTAGGTCATCTTTGTCACCTCATAGTGGTTGTAGGGTATCACTTACCTTTTGAGAAGCCTAGGCTCAAAACATGTTTAAATTTTATTGAGTATTACCAATCATAAGTTATGAACACCTATTCAAGATTTTAATAGGCCTATTACTATATTTGTATTATACACTATTGGCTTTTCCTTAATTAGGCTATTAGGATGCTTTAATGTAGCACTTTGGGTGATCTTGAACATAACATCATGAAGTAAAATTTACATATCAAATCTATGATAATATTCTTCACACACATAGTGACCTTAAAAAATTGAAACTAAACTTCTTGATACACATTCCAAGCATGATTGGCAATGTAGCTTCCTTTTGATGGCACCTTGTATGGATAATAGCCTATATATAACCTTAAGGATAACCCAAAGGAAAATTTGATCCTTATTACCCTTATTTATTACTTGATAAGGTCACATACATTGACTATTTTAGGGATAACCTTATTACTTCTATCTTGATTATTGATGTCTTCATATATTTACTTGACTATATGAACCTATTGTATGTCCTTTTTTGACTATGTTTGATATTCTATAGGTCTAAAAAATCCTTGATCATGCTTGATGGTGTATATTTTCAAACATTTTATCTTTGATGATGATCCATGGAATGGAGGTGGGTGTGATAGTAGAAGAAATGAAGATGTGGATGAAAATAATATGGAGGTTGGGAGAAAAGGCTAAACATAGTGGGAGAAGGTAGAGTATGTCAGTGTTATCGTGAGAATGTGGATGAGGTGGGAAAGAAGCATTTATAATCATGATAGGACCAAGACAAGGAGTTATAGACAAAATTGGACACATGATCATCATGCCATATAAGTTTGAAGGCCATTGGTAGGGGGAAGAGAGAAAAATTCAAACCTAGTACTTTGCAAAAATCTCAAAATTTGCAAAGAAATCTTAAAATATGTTAATCTAGCCATTTTGTAAACTTAGAAGCATCAAGACAAGCCAAAAAATGGATATTTTGGAATATTTCTTTGGGAAACCTAATTTAAAACATTAAAAAAATTATGGAAACCTTGAAAAACATGAACTCAAGAAAAATTGAGGATGTCTCCTTCTATGACCGTATAACTTCTCATTACAAGCATGTTATACTACATATTTGATTGGATATATTTTCTTGATATATTATACCCTAAAATACTTGAATAATAGATTGAAGAGGCCATGGAGAGGTATATTAAGTTCCAAATATTCTATAACAACTTGATTTTCCTTGAAACCTTACCCTAGTGAAGAGAAAATAAGAAAACTAGATGTTTTTCTAGTTGCAAGGCTATATAAATTGGCCTATCTTCAACTAGATGGTTCATGAGAATTAATAAGCTAATTAAATAACCAGTTTATTGATAAATAAGCCTTTGAGTCTAGTTTATAGACCCCAAAATTTAGACATGTACCCTTCTTCAGCAGACTGTACCATCCTCAAACCTACAAGTAGGTCACTTTATGCAAACTAGGAATGTGCTTGAAATGGAATGGTTTTGGGCCTATGATGCATCTGAAAGCCATGAAACTTATATTAAAGCTTTTATATGCCCTATTATTCATGTTACCTGATGTAGGTGTATAGAATCTATATGGATCCATACTTTTTCTTGTGAAATGAAAGAAATAAGCTTATTTTCCCCTTTTAAAGACAAGTTAAGCTTATCACTACCAAAGTAAACACATGGAAAGGAATTAAACGTGATATTCAACATGAAAAAATAATTAAAAATACTTTTCCATGATTTGGTGGCTAATTTTGGTACATGGGAGCCCAAAATAAGCCCTTTTTGGCTTTAAAAAGTATGAAAACACCTTTTCTTATTATGAAACTTTGGACTTAGGGATAAAATATAGTTTTGAATATAATTAAAGGTATTTGAATCTATTTTATGACCATTTTAACTTTAATTTTGACATTTAAAGATGTAAAATTGGCTTTTTAGGTAAAATTACTTAGTTTCATATTGGTTTGAATGGGCTAAGCAGTATTGGGAAAAGTTTCAAACTAGAGGGGTTGGTATTTGGTCTTGATAGGCCAAATTACCAACAAGATGATGAGGTTATTTAATAAGATTGATTAGGTGTGACTTTGATATATGATTATGGGAGAGAAGGTGACTTTGGATACTAATTTTGTCTAAAAACCAAAACTAAGAGTGGTCAAGAGAAATGGTTTGGATGTAACTTGGATTTGGATTTGAGGGGATACAAAGACTAGAATGATAAAAAATTATGAAATAAAACACCATACAAGGATTCAATCTAGTAAAGAGATAAAAAGGATGGTGCTAGGTATGAAGAAGTATAATGATGAGATTGTGGGTGTTAGAATAAAATGAAACAAGGTTATAAATGTTAATAATATTTATTCAAGGATATGAGTGATGACCAAGAGAGATAATGTTAAGATAAAGGTTTATATTCAAAGGTGTGAATGGTGATATGAAATTCTTTTTTTTTGGTTCTAAGGTGGGATTTGTCCTAAAATATGATATGTTGACTCAACTCACAAACAAAATAGGCTTTTTCACAACATTTAGACAACATGCTCAGTCACAGGCCCTAATTTAGTTAATTAAATGGGTGTGTAACCTAATGTTTTCACCATCTAACAATTTTGTAGGTGAGGTTGTAGGCTGATGATACATTATGGAATCAACTAAACCCTCTTGACCTTGTCTACACTTGATAGTCACTTAGGAGTTGATCCTAGCTCCAATAAAAAAATTCATATTATGTCTGATAGGTCTTATTCTAGGTTTATACAATGGTGTCTAAAGGAAACTATTAGATATATAAAGGTACATGGATCCCAAATCCATATAAGGTGTTGTGTAATAAGTAGTTCATATATTTAACTCGTCTCCTTCATAGATGACCTACATGGGGTCAACCACTTAGCCTAACAATAGTTGTCCCTGATATTTATACTTCATTGAATCACAAAGTTTGGTTAAATGTGCAGTGATGAAATCCACAACACCAACCCCTAATGACTAATCTCATGCATAGAGATGATTTCTATGTCACATGTTATCCTAGACAAGATGGGTTAACATACAGGCAAATAATATTAATTTAATCAATTAATTGCCTAAGTGAAGAAACTAAAAAATGAACAAACAAGTCACACACAAGATATATGCAAGCAAAAAGATCAAAATGTGTAATTTAGGTACTCCTCCTATAAGTACATAGGTTATAAAATTAGATTTAGTGCCTTCACCTTGAAAGGTCCTATAAGAAAAGTATTGGTAGTTTGAAAATGAGAAAAACTAGTTATTTCCTATACAAATACAAAAACATAGTCAATGTAAAGTAATATCACTTCTAGAAACTACAATACCACTAATTTTGAGTCATGATATTGTCAACTGGCAATTAACCATAGTAATTAGCTATATGGACACTGCAAAACCACCTATGGTTAGATAAAATCATGACTTTTAATACAAAATTATAAATTTGTAAATACTGATATTGTAGAAAAATAAGAAACTTATAGTATTTTGAAGCTAATATTAGAATATGGATGTTCTTAGGTTATTTACAAATGCATTAAAAGCCTATTTATAGATGTTTATATTAAAACTTATTGTAAAAAGACAAAATATAAGATGTTTGACCTTTTACAAACTAGTGTAAGGTTGATAAAACCTCAAAACAAAATGATATTTATCTATCAAAGTGATCTTTAGACTTGTATTAGTAGTGAAAATATTAACAAAACTTATCAATAAAGTTTTAACACTTTTAGTCAAAATCACTACTTTAAAGACAATATCACTTATTTTATTATGAAATTGCTAATTTGTGATCTCTGATATTGTGAAAAATGAGCAAAACAGGTAAGGATAGAAGATTTGTTTCTCTTTAGATGGTTCTTAATTTCTCCCTATTGACAAACAATATCCTACATAGAAACCAATCAAGCTCTATTAGAAAAATAACCTAATGCCTTAAATTACTTAAACAAGTTACAATTTTGTGTGGAAAGGTTCTATAAGATAGGTG
The DNA here is from genome assembly GCA_037957365.1 of Torreya grandis. Lineage (NCBI taxonomy): Eukaryota > Viridiplantae > Streptophyta > Pinopsida > Cupressales > Taxaceae > Torreya > Torreya grandis. Next base: position 2,321,700 of record JARHVA010000205.1, on the reverse strand, counting down.
ACTCTCCCTTTTCCTACAAATAGAGGATAATCAGACAGATGAAAACCAAATAGTCAAGAAATTAGCAGGTTAGATTAACATTTTTAAAAGAAAACACAAAATCATGACTTATGAGGATAATATCACTACTTTTGAGGTAAAATCGTGACTGTAGAGGTATAGTTTTGCATGTCAGGAGCAAGGCATTTTAGGGTTGATTACTCCTTTCTTGCACACAAAAGATATATTCTCTCTCATAAAAGACAAAACTAGTTTATATAAGGCTACAGAAGCTCATTATTAATGCAAAAACTATTTATACTTATATTTTAAATAAAGCTTACAAAACCACAAATATAAAGACAAAATTATAGATTTTAACACAAAATCATAATTCATGAATTAATGATATTATGGAAAAGTCAAAACCTATATAAAGGAAAATTATTAGTAGTTAAGGTGGTAATTAGTGATAATATAAACTAATTCTAGATAAAACCACAATTACAATATCATTATTTGTAGGTCAAAACCACTGATTGCTTGTATGTGAAATTTTGAGCAATTTTAGAGCTTGTTCTTCTTCTAGTTAAGCCTGCAAGTCACCAAATCACTTGTAACAAGGGGGTTATATAAAAGGGGATAGTCCTACCATGGTCACCAATGTATGATTATATTTTGAGTTATTTGAAAAAATACTATATTTAGTAATAAAAACCCAATAACACAAATAACATCAAAGGAAAGGATAAAGGAACAACAATAAAATTAAAATGGAATTATTACCATCCTTTTTTCCCTTACAATTCCTTTCCAAGATCTTCAAACTGATTAGAATGCCAAAATGGCTGAATGTGGATTGCTTGACTTGAGCTTCAAAGTGACTCCAATAGCTTCTATGGATAGTTGTATGGCTTGACAAGAGTGTGAGATTGCTTGATAATGGTTGATTATGACAGTTTTTGAAATTTTGGCCTCATAGGCCAAATGTTAACCCCTGATGTAAAAAAGATTTGGTGACCATCACTCTAGCATGTTTATGGAGATTTTTAGCATAGTCATGTCACCTTTGGTCTTGCTGAGAATCTCTAAATCTTGTTAAGAGTGTCATGATATACCATTGTTTCATTTTTAACCTTGTGTCATGAGTGTCTTGGGTCTTTTTGTGATGGGTTAGGTGTCATAGTGGTATTTAAATAAGAGAGATGATTGTCAATAGGTCCTAAAAGTCCAAATGAGTGATTTAACCTTGTTTGAGGAGTTTATGTGTCTATTGAGTAATATGAAGGTGTTTAACAATGTTGAAGGCCATAACATGAGAATAATAGTGTATTCAATTCCATTTCCCTTGATATATTCATCCAATCCCATATAACACCTTCATCACCCCTCTTAAACCATTAAACACCCCTCAAGCCACTTCATACAAGCCTATTTTCTTTGTAAAACCTTAGGAAGGGAATATATCTTGATAAAATTCATTAAATGGAGTCATAAAAGGATCTTATTCATGCCAAATTGCTACCCCTAGGCGTTTCATAAGCCTTACAAGCCATTTTAAGATCCAATCACACCCTTTTCACTAGCCAAATGGGTATCACATGCCAATTTATGGATTTTACATTTCCTCCATACATTTAATCTTACTTGAAATGATTTATTAAATCATTATTCCACCTATTTGTCCCTAATATGGTGGTTCAAGGTATGAAATTTGAATAAAATGTAGGAAAACACACCTTTTTAGGAGTTTTTTGCACTTGTACAGAACTATACAGATTGTACCATACAAAGGGAGATCAAAATTTGAACATAAGATCATATTTAATGATTTATAAAAGTTTCATGATGAATGGATGCCCTACAGACTCAAAATTGATCCTTCATTTCACCTACCTTCCTTTGCAAACATAGATAGCTCCTCAGGTTTATGCTTGTACCATATAGAAGAGAGAGAATGGGGGACCAAGATCATAACTAGAGAAAGTGAACTTATGCAACTTATACCCATGGGAATTTGTTTGAATATTGGTATCATAAGCTTTATGAAAATTCCTTAAGAAGTTAAGGAATTTGTATGTTATTCTCATCTGCACAATCTAATTTCAAGAGAATGATTTTGGTGGGTTGTTAACTTTTTTGATCAAACCAATGAGTGATCATGTTGAATCAGGTCTTGAAAGATATTTTAATGGAATTTTTGGTGTTTGACTCACACATGTGAGCTCTTAAAACTATCAAACTTCAAGACTACCTCCTATGTGTAATCTGTAGGTAGAACTATGTATTGAACAGAGGTTGAATGCATTCATCAAAGGTTATGGATTAGTTTATGTAGAGATGGATTAAAAATATATTTAGATCAAACATTAGTCAATAAAATCAATAAAAATGTATAGTAATAAAAATAGCTAAGCCAAATCACTCAAATGGGGTTTGGTAAATGATAATAAAGATAAAATGAAAGAAATCATATATACATTACATTCCTAAGAGAATCCCACCATCCAAATGTAGGTAAAAATGTGATTTTCCCCTTGATTTGGTACTCAAGTCTTCATCAATGATGCAAGGCAAGTCTCCTCCATCATCTCTTGCTCACCAATGAAACTAGGCTCATTATATTCTATCAAATGTATGCCTATATTGAAGTTATCCTATTTCAAATAAATCATTATCACACTACTCACAAATGGCTTGTAGAGAGAATCCTACATTATAAGTTTACACAAATGAAGCTTAAAACTAGTGGTCTTGGCCCTCCTATTTATATACTTTTTCACTTGGTCAAAATAAACTATGACTATCCATCTTAAGATTAATATGTGTGGCCAATAATCCATTTAATTTTGGAGGTTCAAATAATAAATACCCTCATAAATATTTGGAAGGGGCATTAAAGAGGTATGTGAGGCCATAAACCTATTATTTTTTTCATTTATGGCTTATGCATGCCACCCCAAAAATGATGTCATTTGATGATGCAACTATTAACAATAAATTTATAATAAAGAAATATTCAATAACTTCCATAGAATTCTTACTTAAACTCTTAATTTGAATTAATTTTACTAAGTGAGATTAATCAATTTTCATGCAATTCTTAGGAAATTGGTTGCACACTTAATCAAATTGGTAAAAATGTCATATTACTAGGTTTTAATTTGATTGGAGTGGAATTAGAGGATGATTTTAGTTACATATGGACCAATATCCCATCTAGGACATTATCAACACAAACTAACACATGCCCATACCTTGTGCTTGTGAGTTCAGAGAAAAGAGCAATCTAGAGCACCCAAATGCATTTTTGTTATTTTAAATTGAAATGATTTGAGAAAAGTTAATGATCACATAAAATGCATTGCCCCATTTAGGGATACATTAGCCTAAATTGTCACTTGTATATGACAAGTTTAAACCATTAAGTGAATTTAAGTGATTTTGACCCAAATTGTGTATTTTTAGAAAATTTTAGTAAAATTGATAATTTAAACATAATGGTGTTAGGAATGGATGTCTGCATTTTTCCCTTATTTGAGAAGGTGTAGAAATACATTCAAGCAAATCAACATATTTTCAAAGAAAAGGGTTATCAAGAAGAATTTGGAAGGAAGTGACCCATGATTCCCCTTCAAGAGAACATATAAGGATGAAAGCTATGGACTTTCAAAAAGAGAGAGAAAGTGAGATTAACTCATGGAACAAATGAAATTCAAATGAGATAATACTTTAACATATTTATTCTTAATGATCAAAATATAACTATAATATACTGGACCCTAAGGATGGGGGGAAGGGGGAAGGATGCAATCCAAAAATATAAGTTATACACTTTGAACACACCCAAAGCTAGGATGTAAGCTACGTGCTTAAGGAATGATCAATCCTAAGAGAAATTACACACTAAAATATTACCAGAATGAGAGCAAAAGTCCATAAAACTTGGAATTAGAAGAAAAAGGAGAGAATTTCTCTAGATAAAGGAAATAAAAATGTGCCCCATTAGAGCAAAGTTGATTTATTGATAAAGAAATTTCACCCCAATAGGGCCAATTTTGATCAATAATAATTAATGGTTCCCTAGTAAGGCTGATTTAGATTTGTGACCAATTTAAATATTTTGCCCCTATAGGTCAAATTGGCAAGCATCACTCAAAGATATAACCTAATATATAGATTAAAGATAAGTGGGTGTAAACATAGAAGCAATGATCTAATGACTGAAAAAACCATAAATAACCAGGGATAAAATGATGTACAAAGTGATGAAAGAGATAAATATAATGATAAAGGTGGTCAAGTTGACCCAAGATATGTCATGTGTCCAAGCACTGCCTATATAGTCTAAATATACCTCAAGATAATGTATTTCACCTACAAGTGGGAGAAAATGGAATGAGGAATGAAGAAAACTGACCATTGCTCAATTAAACTCATGATATATGACAATAGATGCACATATTTCATAGATTTGGGTGTGAGATAATCCATTGGTACCTAGTTTCATTAGTGCCCTTGAGAAATGATCATCGAAGCTACATTACCTTTTAGACTTGGATCCAAAGCACATAGTAATTGCTATAGCAAAATGAAATTATGCATCAAAAGTATGAGTAACCTATAATGACATTGGAATTCAATTGTGATGAGATAGTTTAAAAGTGAATATTTATGACTAAAGATAGTGAAAAGAACAACCAAGACCATAGTTACAACTATTTACATTTAAACAAAAAATAAAGATAAACAAAGAAAAGGAATACATAAATGAGCCTAACCTAAAATCTAGTTATGAACAATCAAGATCTAAGAAAGAATAATAATGTATAAAATCAAAGGAAAAATACCAATAGACAACATGAAAGCAAGATATGAATAGTCAAGAAGTACTATCAAGATGTTCTTGGAAAAAAAAAAGAATAAAATAAAATAAACTAAAATGACATGAAGAAACAAGATGAAACAACAAAGGAAGAGAAAGAAATAATATAAAGAGATAAGAAAGCACAACAAAACACCAATGAAAATCAATCAAACACACACAAATATGATTTAGTCATAATGTTAGTACGGTGAAAACAATCATTCATGTACATGTATTAGAGGTGTTGCTTTCAACAATAACAAATAAGAACAAGGGCACAAAGTTTCTCTCAAGATGATAAGGGAATAATGTAAGAAAAAAATGGGGGGAAAAGAAGAAAAAGAAGGGGGTGGTCGAGTTAACTCCAAATATACAAGATAAATAGACATTGCCTACATAGCTCCATGGATGTGAGATCAAACATGAACTTTAGGCCAAATGTAGTTCTCATAGGAAATGGGATAGAAGAAAAAAATGATGATAAGAAAACATGATCAATGTTGTAGAGGAAAAAGGAGAATAGGAATGGTCTTACAAAATGGCAAGTGTGTTCAAATTAGTGATTGCAAAATGGCAAGAGCATGGGATGATTAGAATGTATAAAAAGGCATAAGACAATGTTTTGGGTTCCTTTTATCAATCTTTTTTAATGTTTTTTGTGTTTTTGGAATAAGCAATCAAAATGAAATATTAACAATATGTCTAAAGAATTACCTAGCTAAGGTGATACATGTCCATAGGTAAGAGTTCAAATAATAATTAAACTAGCTAAAATGATCCCTGATCGTAAATCAACAAGAGCAAGATCCTGTTAAGGCATTAATGCCTACCAAATAGTAGTAAAAATAGAACAATATGTAGCATGGGATATCTTTGAAGAGCCATCTAGTAGGCAAAGATCTTGAGCTAAAAAGGTGTCAATGTTCACTTGTTTGTAGAAGAAGCTACAAAATACTATTCATGCTAAACTACTTTATACAACTAGTATTAAATGTGTTCATAATGCCTATGAGTCATAATCAAGATCATAATTGGTTAAGCGATAAAAGTGTCTGAGTTACAATTGCCCAAGACATGAAAAGAATGTAGTTCTAAATAGAATGGTCCAGAATGAATAGGGTCTAAAATAGGATGGTCCAGGGTGGGATAAAATGAGTCAATATGGAATGTAAATGACTTATAGTTCCAATAATCTAAAGCTTTAACTATCCAACATAATAAAAGAATGGGGTTCTTGTAAGAATAGTCTAGGGTAGGTAAAAACAAAATGAAAATAGTCCATCATGGGATGGCGTAGGATATAATAGTAGGATAAAATAATTTTAGCATAAGTTTCCCCCAAGTAAGGGGTCTTATAGACAATGGTTCAAATGGTTGTCTAGCATAGAACCTCTTAAGATGCACAATGTTCATGGGCTATGTAAGTTCTTTTCCATTTAGAGTAGCCATTTAGTATGCACCTGATCCATAGTTCACCATGATAACATAGGTCCAAGACAATTAGGTTGAAACTTACCCTTTTTCTTGTGTTAAACATTTATATTCTTATGGTTCTCTTTCAAGACCAAATCACTAATCTCGAACTCTCAAGGGAGAGTTCACTTGTTTTAACTTCTCCATAATCTATTCTCATAGGATTACAAGTTTTCTAGGGAAGACAAACACTTACCATCAAGAAGTTCTAGTTCTTGCAATCATGAGACTCTATATTCCTCATCATCTTCAATATTCTCCAAAGAATCTTACAATGAAGGCAGCTCAATCTCAATCAGGAGAATAGATTTTTTGCCATACATAAGGGAGATATTGGCCAATTTTTGGCCCACATACCAATATATTTTTATGGATTAATCAGATGAGCAAAGTTCCTATTTAGATAAATGATCAAATGATTTGTATAAGCTTTAGAAGGCTAGACCATCACTAGGATGTCTTCCATAAATGAGTGGAGCAGCTCAACTGAGCATTTTATGAATGTACCTTAGGAATCCTTATGAGAAAAAATATTATAGTGTCATAGAGTTATTCATGTGAGGAATATGCCATGCAAAATTCATGTTTGTGAAAGATTTTTATCTCAAGTTATTAGCGTTCAAAGTTTATCCTATAGGATAAAAAGCTAAGTTGTACTTGGAAAAGTTTTCAACTTTATTTGAATAAAGCACTAATTTTTGTTTCGAGGAAATTATTTTCAAAATTTGGCCAAGTCCTAGTTTTCTTTCAAGGAAAATGTTCCATGATAATTTCCTTGAAGACCAAATTCTTTTAAGGAAAGTGGTTGAGCAAAAATCTTGAAGAGTAAATTCTTTCAGATATTTTGTCTATATTAAAATTTCTAAGTGCATTTGTGTCAGGAAAATTATCTAGGATAATTTTCCCAAAGACCTAATTATTTTGAAAATTTTGTCCACAACAAGTGTCTGAAGGAAAAATCCCAAAGGAAATGTCTTAGTGAAAATCCTAAAAAAATGCCTTAGCAAAAAGCCTGAAGACAAAGTGCCCAAAACAAAAAGTACAAGGCAAAATTAGTTTAAGGAAATTGTTTGATATAAAAGGCCTAATAAAAATGTCTGCAACATATGCCCGATGTAAAAGTTCCAAATAAGAAAATTCTTTTGGGGAAACTATTCTGTAATAATTTCCTTAAAGACATAATTACATCATCCAAATTATTTTAGTAAAGTTGATCTAGTAGGGTGGTGATAGGTGCACAAACATCAAAATAAAGATCAACAATTATCCATTGGAGTCCAAAGATTGATATTCACATAGATGTCAAATATGTTTATGCAAATGTCAAATATGGGCACACATTCATCAAAATTGGGCCTCATGAAATAACCATTTGATTTAAATGGTGGGTCTAGGAAAATCTGATAGTTCACATTCATTCATATAGAATATCCAATAGTGAGTGGTGATTGATAGGTTAATGGGCCTAGGTAGATCAATGGCTCAAGTTCAATCATGAATTCATATCTAATAGCAAGTAAGGATCAAAGACATCAGTGAACCCTAAGTGCAAATGTGTAAGTGATAAGTGGCATAAGCATATAAGTCCTGGTAGAGGATCTATGGATTACATTCATCCACATTAAGTAGATCAATGGAGTGAGATGAGTCAAAATTTTAATGATCCAAGTTAATTTTTAATGGCTAATCAAATGAAGGTGAGCCCAGGTGACTTAGATGAAGGTTAACAAGGCAATTTTTGATGGGGAAAGGTAAATAAAAATCATGGAGCCAAGTTTAAGCATGGTTAAATTTGAACTAGAGCCAAAATTTTGAAGGATGCGACTAATTTAGACATGTAGACTTTAATAGTTTCATCATCAAAGCCAATTTCATGAAAATGACCCTTCTCTCCACTCTTGCATGCCACAACAAACCAATAAAGAGTAGTTTGTACCATGACAAAACCCTAACAAATTGATCTAATTATTTTAACTACATTGATGTTAGACCTGATCCAAAACTCAAAATTATTGGTTGACTAATATTTCAAGAACACACAAATAATAATGCTATCTCTAAGAAGAGATGTTTTATTGCTCAAAATTGTAGATACAACATATGCCTATCTCTGGGAAGAGATGTTTTGGTGGGATATAAATAACTAGAAGCACATAATTGATTACCAAATACAAGCAACTTAATATGCGAAATTAACCAGAATCAACAAGTAACTAGAATCCAGAAATAACACATGATATGAGAGACAATACACAACTTGTATTAAAACTCTTTCAGAAGGAAATACAACAAAAAAGACTGCCATAGTTCTTCTTCCTTACACACCTCTAGGACTCCCACACCTCTAGGGCATAAACAGTAAATCTTCCCTCAAAGCTCTCTCCCTTAGGTCCCAACACCCAACTCAAACACTGAGTTGGTGTTCACCTTACACATGTGCTCCACGCACTCCACAAGTACTCCATGTACTCTAAGTAGATACCACCTGATTTTGCTCCCTGTTGTGTTGCTGTCCTATCTAATCTTGCACACCTACAAATCAATCTGGTTCTACACACCTGTGAACCTTGACCTTGCACACACATACACATGCATATCAATGATCTTACTTACCATGTAGATCTCCTAAAGTAGCCATGCTCACTTGATGACCAAGATCATACATACATGAAGAACCCTATTGATTCTCCAATCCAACACCCACACTTGGTACTATGGCACTAGGAAGAACACACCATTGCTCTCTTCTCTCAGAAGGAGCTTATTTGCTCTCTTACTCTCTAGCTACGAGTTTACAATACAACCAATGAGTCTCTTAAATAGATCTTATGAAAATAATAATTAGACACCTAATTACAATAATTAGATCTACAACTTCTAGTCTAAAATTGGCTCTAAACATGCAAACACTTAGTTCATTAGCTAACTGCTTGTAAAACACTCACAGTCAAACCACACAGGTGACCAACGTCAGTCCCTATCTCCCTGGGGGGTGCCGACGCCAGCCGACTTCTAACTGACATCAGTTACCTTCTTGTCTGATCTTGTCGACGCCAGTTGGCCTGACTAACGCCAGTGTCTGTGACACTCTGCAACCCTTTTGCAACCTCCTCCATGTCTGCATTAGTGAAGCTTTTAGCTCCATAACCTAACAATCTCCCATTTGGAGATAAACAGCTACATTGTACCTGTACTTGTACTCCATCTAATTTGTTTCCTAGCTTGTATCCCTCTTCAAGCTCAATCCTAAAGACAACCCACCACACAACCTATGGTGTACCTCCTGTCATCTGAGTACCCTGCCACATCCGAACCTACAATCCCATGTAGTGAAGTCCTGACCCTGAATAACATGAATCCTTACTGCTGGTCCCTCTCACATCCTTGAGAATCCACTTCTCTGAATTGGCTCCTAACTCTTTGATAGCTCCCACTACTTGGAAAAACTCAGGCCTATACTAGACCTCATGTGATTTTAGACACTGAATTGTCCAGCCCTTAGTGTGCTCTGATTCTGCATCCTGCATAATGAACCTCACCAACACCTGATTCACATCAGTTCCCACTAGAGACAAAATCAACCTGTGATCTCCCATGTCTCCCATGCCAAAGAATTTTACTGCTCCAAATTCTTCATAGCAAACCACTGAACTAATCTTACCCTTAGCTTAGCAAAACCCTGTATGTACAAACCCTGCTAGCAAACATACCATCCACATACAGTAATGGAATGATGTCATGACTCATCATCCACTTGGTAAGACAAACCATAGTAGTTACCTTGATGTTGACTAAAGTCATGCTTTGTCATCCACCTGTCAAAACCTGTACCACTATCCTGCAGCTTCCTCAAGACCATATGACCTGGTCTTCCATCTCACGTGTCCATTCTCTCTATTCTTCAACTAAGGTATCCATTCATCTCTGTGTTTTTCATACCTGCTAGCAACCCTACCAAATCTCTGCTTGGTTCTACATCATAAACTTGCCATGCTCCCACTATTTCTTGGATCCTTCCTGCTCTGTAATCAGTAACTAGTATAAAGAAGAGGAACAACAAATTTGAGGCTTACTTACCACCTTCAGTCCTCCATATGGGTGTTTAAGACTCCTTGACAGCTTGTTGTCCACTCAAAATCCATTACAGTGACCGACCTCGGTCACCACACAGCCTGCATCCGATTGATGTCAGTTCCTGCACCTATCCTGACTACCAACCCTACCGACGTTAGTGTCCTACTACCGACATCGGTCCTCATGACCGATGTCAGTCTTACCTACCATCGACGTTAGTTTTCCTATCAATGCCAGTACCTGTGTTTTCTTGTGAGTGATGACTTTTTACCCTTTGAGCTCTTTTGAATCAATCCCATGTCCAACCTGCCCTGCTCAGAAGTATCTAGCCCCATCCACTGGTCTTTGTCTACCATCTCCTCCATAAACACCAAGGCTTTCTAGTTCTTAAGCCTGTCAAATATATCAGTCTTCTGCTTAAGAACATGCATCTCCTTCCTGCTCATGTGACCAAGCCTACGAAGACACATCTTTACAACAGAAGAAGAATCAGTAATATAAACAAGTAGATAAAGAGTACCTATTTTCTTGCCACTAGATAATTCAAGTGCATCCACTATGAGAGTTCTTGTGTATCTCTGATCACCCAACTCTTCTAAAGAAATTAGCCACATCTCCAAACTTGGGACCTGCATGACCTCCTTTAACACCTATGTGTTGGCTGCCTACAATTTTAGCTTCACTTCCCCTTTGCCAATTCTTTGGCAAGGCTCACCAGCTCCTCTCCCTAGGGCTGCATGGAAAGAGGCAACAAAATCTATTATCCAAGATTCAGCTTTATCCAAGAAACCTCCCAGAGCATCTTGTACAACAACCCCTGCAACATCTGCATCTTCAGTTCCTTCATGTTGATCTGCTACCAACCAACAATATTCTTTTACCTGCTCTTTCTTTCCATAGGACTGTAAGTGACCATCTATTCTTTTCAACTCCTCCATTCTTAGCTTACTTTGATATGCCATTGCTCTACTCCCACTCAATCAAAAACCCCTGAGAGTGACCTGTAACCAAACACAAAACCTGCTCCATACAACCTTAGCTCTGATACCATGTGTTGGGATATAAATAACCAAAAGTACACAATTGATTACCAAATACAAGCAACTTAATATGCAAAATTAACCAGAATCAACAAGTAACTAGAATCTAGAAATAACACATGGTACGAGAGACAATACACAACTTGTATTAAAACTCTTTCAAAAGGAAATACAACAAAGAAGGCTACCATAGTTCTTCTTCCTTGCACACCTCTAGGACTCCCACACCTCTAGGGCATAAATAGTAAATCTTCCCTCAAAGCTCTCTCCCTTAGGTCCCAACACCCAACTCAAACACTGAGTTGGTGTTCACCTTACACCTATGCTCCACACACTCCACAAGTGCTCCACGCACTCCACAAGTACTCCACGTACTCTAAGTAGATACCACCTAATTTTGCTCCCTATTGTGTTGATGTCCTATCTGATCTTGCACACCTACAAATCAATCTGGTTCTACACACCTGTAAACCTTGACCTTGCACACACATACACCTGCATATCAATGATCTTACTTACCATGTAGATCTCATATAGTAGCCATGCTCACTTGATGACCAAGATCATACATACATGAAGAACCCTATTGATTCTCCAATCCAGCACCCACACTTGGTACTGTGGCACTAGGAAGAACACACCATTGCTCTCTTCTCTCAGAAGGAGCTTATTTGCTCTCTTACTCTCTAGCTATGAGTTTACAATACAACCAATTAGTCTCTTAAATATATCTCATGCAAACAATAATTAGACACCTAATTACAATAATTAGATCTGCAGCTTCTAGTCTAAAATTGGCTCTAAACATACAAACACTTGGTTTGTTAGCTAACTACCCGTAAAACACTCATAGTCAAACCACACAGGTGACTGATGTCGGTCCCTATCTACCTGGGGGGTGTCGATGCTGGTTGACTTCTGACTAACGTCGGTTGCCTTCTTGTCTAATCCTACCGACGTCGGTTGGCCTGACTGATGCCGGCATCTGTGACACTCCATAACCGTTCTGCAACCTCTTCCATGTCTGCATCAGTGAAGCTTTTAGCTCCACAACCTGACATGTTTGATTTCCTTTTCAACTTACATATTAATTTATACACATTTTTAAGGTAGGAGGTTGATGTGGAAGGTAACTAATATTGAGGGAGATTAAGTGGTTTGACTTCCGTGATTCACAACAATATAAAATTTGAGGAATTACTATTTTTAAAAACTTACTATTTTTAGACTACACTACTAAAATTGAAATTTAGGGCACTACCATTTGGTTTTTGAGGGTTTAAACCCATTTAGAAGAACTAATTACATCTCATGGTGTTATCCTCATTCTTATATTTCTAACATTTTAAATGGGGAGTCAAACGGAGCTATGGTGCAAAAGTTATGGCTCCTGAAAGTTCTACCATTAATTAGGGTAGAACCATCACTCGAATTATCACCTAAAATGTTGCTCAAATAAAGAACCCAACTTAGAATAAATTTATCATGTCTTTACAACCATAAATAAGTATCATTGAGGTAAGAGTGTAATGGTGCAACTAACTAATGTGACCCTGATCAATCAAGAAGCTTGAATGAGTATAAATGCAGAGGTAGTTGTAACTATGGTTTAAATGGAGTTGTGTTCATTTTGATTCATTTTTTAGTGCCAAATCCCTCTCTCTTACCCTCCTTTTTGATAAATATATATTTTTAGCTATTTTTAATAACCCCTTAAGCTGGCATGACTAGACTCTACTAGAAATTGTATTTTGTACCTCTTGGAGTAATGAATAGAACATTTTGCATTTGTTTACTAATATGTGCTTAGTGTTTTATATTTTTTTGATATGTAAAATTGGTTTTCATCTTCCATATATAGGTCAAATTTCAACCTGACTACTAATAAATTCTCCTTATAGGTAATCTAGCATGTCTTAATGTTGATGTCTCAAGTATAGAGTGGATTGTTGACTGTAAGTTCTTTCAATCAGGCCTTACTCTCATTGCCCTCTATCTTAAGTCCATCAAATTGACCTCTAGGTGAATTATTATTGCTTTGAACCTGAATTAAACATTGTATTAATTATTTTCATAGTTTATTAGTGTGTTAATGGGTTCAATATTGAGAGTGGATCTTTTAACATTCGGTGCATCGCCATATGTTATAATAGGTTTTATTTTATGTAATATTGTAACTCTCTTCACCCCAACTTGTTTAGGCCTTAAAAATAGAGGTTTAAACTATTATATTTGAGGAATTAGCCTCATTAAAAACCCTAGAGGCCTAATCTAGATATAGGCATCCCATAGACTTAGATCATTTACATGTTAGTCCAGGTATGAGTCGTACTTAAGTAATATGACCTCTATTGGGTGATATCTAGATAAATAATAGTTATATCATGACCAATAGGACCAAGATATAAAAGAGTGGAAATATATTGGTGTGTCTTTCCTCTAATCAAATTTTGGAAGCAAGTTATCACCAATGGTGACTCCAAATCAAGGCTTTTGGTGATGAGTAGACCAAGTATGTCTCATTGAAAATTTCACTCAGCTCTTACATCTCATTTAATATATGATATTAGTATGATCAACTATGGTGAATATCCCTATTATCCACCTTATTAGTAGCCCCAATTTGGTCCTCATGATCCATATGAGCCTAATCAATCCTACCAAGATTTTTGTCAAAGTTATGAGGAGCCTTGTCAAGTTTTTCATGATCCTTATTATCAATGTAATGGCTTTTACCCTCTTCATGATCTTCACTAGCAATATGAGGACCTATATCAGTCATACATGTAAGAGTATTACCTCAATCCTCTATATAAATAAAAATCCCATCATAATACTATTCCTTACTAGCGCTATAATGAGCCATCTATACCAACACTTTAATAAACTTTAGTGAGCCTTGAAAAATATTTACTAGAATTGTAATCACAAAAGTATTATGGCTAAGATATCCCTACTCATCTAATTCTTCATGTGAGAGAGTTATTATAATAAGTAAAATAAGGATGGGCACCTTTTGAGAGAGCAAATTGGAACAAACTCATAGGTGATATGATGGATGTAAGTACTTACATTCAAAACATTGAGGATAAGCTAAAAGGCTTTGAAGAACAGTAGGTTCAACCCTTCCAATCTTATGTTCCTTCATATACACCACCTCAACCTTCATATGTACCACCCATTCCCCCCCAAGAGACCATTTCAAGTGACCCTTTGATTATGCCAAGTTCTCCATGTGTTTCTTAGACCTTTCCTCCCTGAAAATATATCCAAGAAAGATATCAAAGAAATAAGAATATTTTTGTTGAACAACCTATTGTTGAGATCCAAGACTCCATCCTTCTCCAAGAACCCCTTATGAGGTCCTCCAATTTCCCCAGTCGAAATCAAGTGGTGAAGTCACAAAAAGTGGAAAAATTGAGACAAATCTAGATTTGAAAGCCCAAGTTAAAGGAGGATTTAAACCTATACAAATCTGTCTCATTCCTCCTTAAGAGTCTTTTTGTGTTCCTTATTTTCATGAAGCCATTGACCACCTTAGAGAAAATATATTCCAAGAGAATATAATGAAGTAAATCAAAGAGTTATAGTTGAAGACAAGGAAAAATGAGGAAAGACAAAATCAAAAGGGTAAAGAATAACCCCTATCTTTTCCATCTTAGAACTAAATCATGTAGTCAATAAAATCCAAAGATACTCAACCCCCATCCCTCCCTTCTCAATAATCTGTCATTGCCATCTTAGAAATCCATCTGGAGCAGTGTGAAAAATAAGGAGGAGGACATGACTATCAAATATAATCATTTAGACCAAGGAGGTGTCACAAATATCTCATCTCTCTTGGAGTCATTCCAATAATATCCTACGCCTCTCCTTGAAGAAGAACTAGTGTAAGCTAGGACTGGGATCCAACAAGAAGAAGTCTTAGATGTGCATGAAGAGGTTATTTCTCTAGAACCTCTTGATCACATATTAGTTATCTAAAATAAAGATTTGGAAGAGGATCTTGTGGTAAATGATATAGATCAAGTATAGGGTCATCTTTATTTAGAAGGTAACCATAAAGATAACTCACACAAAATCATTATTGAAGCAAAGAGAATTCCTAAAGATGAAGAACATTGGCAGTAGTTATATCATGATTTCATGAGTGAGATTGATGAACTTAAGATGGTAGACTTGGATGATGAGATAATGCAATAAGATTAATCTTAATCTAAGGATTATATTAACGTTTTGGAGCTTTAGGAAGATAATGTTACTCTAGGGATGCCCAAGCAAAATGAGAAGGCTAAACCCCATGAGAGATTGGTATAAATGGAAGACATGGATGAGATTGATATATCTCTTATTGAAAAGGATCAAGTACTTGAGAAGGTGGATAAAGAGTTTCCCATAGAGGAAAATGACCAAAATTGGGTGGACTATGTAGAGCTCTTAGATGAGCCTAAAGAACTTGAAACAAAGAAGAAGCCCTGTCTTATTGAGGATACTATCAAAATCAAGAAGGTATGCCCTTTTAAACCATATTTAAATGTCATATTTGAGGATCCATTTGAAGAATTTGAAATTGACTAGATACACATAGCTAACCTATTTTGAGCTACTTGGTTATTATTAAACATCATGCCAATAAAGTTGGCAGATACGACAAAGAAGAAGGAATCAAGTCCAAGGAGTAAAGAGCTACATGCCTTATTTAATTCCTCATCCCATGATGAAATAAGGTTTTCAAACTTTCCTTTTCATCTAAGAGGAGAGGTACAAATATTTTTACACTATATATATTAGGGTAGTTTTGTTAAAATTATTCTAAGTGTAGTTTCTAACAATTTCATTTATTGTCCCTATTTTTTTCTAGGTTAGTTTCCATTCAATAAGTGACTTGGCCACTCTATCTTTTTTTTAAAAATTCTCTTGATCCTTTGTTTATTTTAAAATAGGTTAGAATAATATTGACATCTAGTTTTAGATCTAGGTTAATATGTTGGACCAGAGAGGGGACTCCATGCCCAATGGACTAGACAAGGAAATATGGTATGGGTTATTTTGCATAGATAGGAATGAAACCCCTATGAGTTTCTAAAATGTTCGCCAATTTTTGGCCCACATACCAAGATCTTTACATGGATTGATCAAATGAACAAATTTCCTGATTAGATGAATGATCAAATGATATGCACAAGCTTTAGAAGGCTAGACCGTCACTAGGACATCTTCTAGAAATGATTGGACCAGCTCACCTAAGCATTTTATGAATGCACATTAGGAAGCATCATGAGCTAAAATCATATAGAACCATATATTTCTTCATGCTAGGAACATGCCCTACAAAATTCATGTCCATGCAAGCTTTCCAGCTTAAGTTATGAATGTTTAAAGTTGAGCTTGCAAGACAAAAAGCTAAGTTATACTTAGAAAAAAATTCAACTTTATTTGGCTAAAGTGCTAAGTTTTCTTTTAGGTAAATTGTTTTTGAAATTTAGCCAAATTTTATTTTTCTTTCAGGGAAAATGTTTTGTGATAATTTACTCGAAGACCAAATTTTTTCAATGAAAGTGGCCAATCAAAAATCTTGAAGAGTAAATTCTTTGGGACATTTTATCCATAACAAAGGAGATATGTACATTTGTGTTAGGAAAATTATCCAAGATAATTTTCTCAAAGACCTAATTCTTGAAGACATTTTTTCCACAACAAGTGTCCTGAGAAAAAATCCTGAAGACAAACTGCTTGAAACAAAAATTATAAGTCTAAATTCTTTCAAGGAAATTGTTCAATACAAAAGGCTTGAGGAAATTTTTTTTAGCATATGCCTGATGAAAATTTTATAAATAAGTGAATTCTTTTGGGGAATTTTTTTTTCAACAATTTACTCAAAGACATAATTATATCATCCAAATTTTTTTAGCAAATTTGACCCAACAGGGTGGTGACAAGTGTGAAAACATCAAAATAAATCTTAGTAGTCATCCATTGGAGTATAAAGATCAATGTTCATGTAAATGTCAAATACATTTACATAGACATCAAATATGGGTTTATAGATGTCAAAATTGGGCCTCTTAAAATAACCATTTGAGTTCAAATGGTGGATTTAGGCAAATCTAATAGTCAACATTCATTCGTATAAAAGATATAATGGTGAGTAGTGATTGATAGGTTAATAGTCCTAGGTAGATCAATGTCTCACATTTAATAATAAATTCAAATCTAACAATGAGTGAAGGTCAAAGAGGTTAATGAACCCTAAGTGAAAATGCATAAGTGACAAGTGGTACAAGCCCATGAATCTTGGAAGAAGATCTATGGATTGTTTTCATTTACACTAGGTAGATCAAAAGAGTGAGATGAGTCAAAAGGTTAATGATTCAAGTCAATTTTTGATGACCAATCAAATGAAGGTGGGCCCAGGTGACTTAGATGAAGGTAGATAAATTAATGTTTGATGTGGAAAGTTAAATAAAAATTATGGATTTGAGTTTGAGCATGGTCTAGTTTGAACCAGAGCCAACATTTTGAAGGATGCCACTAAGGCAGACACATAGACTTCAATAGTTTCATCATCAGATCTAGATACATAAATGTTACCCTTCTCTCCACTTTTGTATGCCATGACAAACCAATAAATATTAGTTTGTACCATGACAAAACCTTAATAGATTTATCCAATTATTTTAACTACATTAATGTCGTATCTAATTTAGAACAACTTGATCCCATCATTACAACCATAAAGAAGCATCACTGAGGGAATAATATAATGGTGCAACTGATTAAAGTGACCTAGATTAATCAAGAAGATTAAATGAACATAAATGTAGAGGAAATTGTAACTATGGTTGAAATGGAGTTATGCTCATTTTTATTCCTTGTTTAGTGCCAAAATTTATTTCTCTTGCCCTCTTTTAATATAAATATAGCCTTTAAGATATTGTTAAGCACCCCTTAGGCTAGTATGACTAGACTCTACAATAAATTATATTCTACACCTATTAGAGTAATTAATAGAGCATTTTACAGTTATTTACTAATATATGATTAATATTTTGTATTTTTTTAAAATGCAAAAGTGATTTTCATCTTATCTTTGTAGGTCTAAGTTTAACTTAAGTACTGATAAATTTTCCTTGTAGGTCATCTAACATGTCTTAATGTTGATGTATTAGGTATAGAGTGGATTTTTTACTACAAGCACTTTCAATCAGGCCTTACCCTCATTGTCTTCCATCCTAAGTCCATAAAATTGACCTCTAGGTGAAGTACTATTGCTTAGAAACCATAGTAAACATTGTATTAGTTATTTTCATAGTCTATTAGTGTGTTAATGGGTTCAATCTTGATAGTGGAGATTTGAACATTAATTGCATCACCATATTATATAATAGGTTTTATTTTATGTAATCTCTTAACTCTTTTCACCCCAACTTGTTTAGGTCTTAAAAAGAGAGGTCTAAACTATCATATGTAAGGAACTAGCCTCATTAAAAATCTTAGAGGTTTGATCTAGATATAGGCATTATATATCCTTAGATCATTCTCGTGTTAGTCCAAGTATGAGTTAAACTTGATAAATTTGACCTCTATTAGGTGATATCTAGATAGCTACTAGGAGTATGGAGTGGCTCCTATGGGGGTTCGATGATTAGTTCAATAAGCCTAAAGGGCAAGAAATTTTTGCAAGTGAAAATTACAACCAACATCATTAATAATGTTCTTAAGAATGGATACAATGGTCTTGTTTGATACCTCAGCTTATCCATTACCCTACATGTTATATGGTGTGGATTTCTTGTTCTTGATTTTGAATTTTGCACTAAGGTTTTTAACATCTCTATTTACAAAGGATCCACCATTATTGGATATAATACATGCTAGAATTCTATATCGATAGATGATATGGTAATGAATTAATTTGGATATGTGCTTCCTGGTAACATAATTGAGAGGAATGGCATCAATTCACTTATTAAAGTACTCAGTAGTAGTTAAAATATGTTTATGGCCATCAAAAGATGTGGGGTTTATTTTCTTGATGAGATCGAGACCCAAGGTATAAAATGGCCATGGTGTAGTGATCAACTATAATGGTAAGGAAGGTGTGTGTATCAAATTTCCATGTTGATGACATGAAACACACTTCCTCATATAATTGTAAGCATTTGTCTCCATTTTTGGCCAATAATATCCTATTCTGAGGAGTTTCTTCACTAAGACTACACCATTAGTGTGGGCCCCACACATTCCTTCATGAAACTCCCTAAGCACTAGCTTGGATTCTCCCAAAGATAAATAATAAAGTAGAATTCCATCATATACTTTATGATAAAGTATGTTTTCAAGGAGATTATAATGGGATATGGAGTGAAGGAAAAGTTTTTATCAGTTATTAGATGATTCAGGTGGAAACATGTGATCATGGAAATAATTATGATAGTCTTAGAACCAAGGTGGTTTAGGTGGAATATCAATGGTGCATACCCTTTCTAAATCTAGTAAGACATGTGTAGGCTCTTGAAGATTTTCAATCAAAATTTGATAATCTTTAACACTTCCATCAATCTGTATCATGGACCCAATTATTGCTATTGCATCAACTAATCTATTATTGGACCTTATTACTTATTCAAATTGTAGAGATTTAAAATGAACTTTGAGATTATCTACAATTTACTTGTAAGGAATAATCTTGTCATCTCTAGTTTGATATTGATCGGTGGTATAATTAATAATCAATTGGGAAACCATAGACCATTAAGTGGTGGATATCCCATCATATATAAAGATGAAGTCATGAAATCAATGTTTCATGCTCATCCATATTATTGGTATAATTGAAATTGATATGAAGCATTTTTGGAATTAGATACCCTTTTGGTGTAATTAAAAAATGATGGATCCATATTCATAAAAAGTCAAGGAGTGATCAAAACATAGGTTCCATTACTTAGGTTTCTAAATTTATTCTTCTATTTTCATAATAAAATCATATAGAAAGTTAAATCTGAGTGGTTGAGTATCTATAATAGGGGATTCTATAGATTGATCAATAATAACTTGCCCCTTGATAGTTTTTTGATTCTGATACTCAATATAAAATTCATTTAGGATCATGACCCATTTGGCCACATGTCCTATGAGAGTTTTTTTGGATAATATAAGTTTGAGAGGATCCACCTTAGTGATAATAATGGTTTTATTGTTGAGCATATAGTGTTGCAACTTTTGGGAAGAGAACACCATAGTTAAACACTCCTTCTCAATAGACATATAATTGTGTTCATAATACACTAGTGTGTGGATCAAATAATAAAATTAATGGTCCTTATCTTGATCATCATGTTAGGCCAAATGTCCCCCCAATGCATGTTTAATTGCTGAAATATAAAGCAACAGTGGTTATCCATGTGCTGACAGTCTCAAAACTGGTGGGTTGGCCAAATATGTCTGGAGATTCACAAAAGCTAATTGACAATATTCATCCCATGGAAACATGAACCCTTTCTTAAAGAGATGTGCAAATAGGTGGAACTTATCTACCAATTAAGAAATGAAGCTACAAATAGAATGGATCTTTCCTTTCAAGCTTCAGAGTTGTTTAAGGTTTGAGGGTTGAGGCATTTCTACAATGGACTTGACCTTAGAAGAGATGAATTTGATCCCTCTTTTTGATACAATAAACCCTATAAATTTTCCTAAATTGATTACAAAGACATACTTCTTAGGATTCAAGCATACCTTCTATTCATAAAGCCTCTTAAAAATTCTTTGTAAAATGCCAGGATGTCCAACACGTGTTCTTGATTTATTTAGGATGTCATAAACATAGTCCTATATAACATCATGCATCATATCATGAAATATGATAATCATGGCATGTTGATAAGTGGATCTAGTGTTCTTCAAGCTAAATGACATGACTTAATAATATAATGTTACCCATAAAGTGATAAACATAGTCTTATGCTAGTCTTATTGGGCTATCTTGATCTGATGTATCTAGAAAATCTATCAATGAGGGATAAAATCTCATACCCAACAGTAGAATCAAGAGTCATGTCAATTTTGGGTAGAGGAAAAAAATCTTTGGGGCATGCTTTATTGATATATCTAAAATCAATACAAGTACATATACCTTGTGGCTTTTTGCTAATGGGAACTATGTTAGATATGTATTCAGAATAGTCTAGTTGTCTAATGAATCCTATACTTAATAACTTATCTAGTTCTACTTTTAACAAAAGAGTGATGTGTGGATGCATCTTCCTCAATTTTTATTTGGCTAACTTGGCATCTAGATGGATAACAAGTCAATGAAAAACTAGGTTAGGGTCTAAGCTTGGCATGTCAGAGTAAGCCAATGAAAATATGTCAATAACATCCTTTAGAATGGATATAATGTGTTCTCTCTCTACTTTAGTAAGGGAATCTCCAAGGTAAACAATTTTGGGATCATCATATATTCCCAAATTCACTTTTTTAGTGTTTTATACAAGGAGTGTAGAACCATCTTCAAGAATAGTAGGCAATGTGTGATCATGATATTCTTCTTCTACTATAGTTCATTGTTATTCCACCCAAAGCTCTAGATAAAATGATGAATCTGAATCCACCATCTTAAGTAATGGCCAAGTAGAAACAATCTTCAAAAAATCAAGAGTAAGATGCTCAAAATTTTATTGTTATTTAAGAGAGATGCTTGAACTGGCTTTCGATCTAGGACTTGATGAACCTTGTGTGTCCTTTGGGGATGAAAAAACTTTCACATCCAAGAGTTCTTGAAATAGGTTTACACTCAAAGTCTTCTCTTTATCTTTACTTTTTCCTTGATCAATGAGCACCTCAAAGAGGTTTTCAACCAAAGATCTTGGTGTTTTATATTGTTCATGACCAATAAAGTTTTCTTTCTCTCCAAATTAGGTAGAAGGATATAATGAAAAATCAAAACCTTGCTTATGATATCTAATTGGAAATCCATATCTAAGGCCCATATACTCTACAGTTGATTCTTCATTCTATAATTCATCAAGGTGTATGAATAAATTTTACTAGTCCCAATCAATAAGTTTGGGATGGCAAAGGTATAGGGAAAAATGAGGTATTAGGGTCATAATGACACTTGAATCAAATAAATTCATGTTAGAAATCTTATTGAAAAGACTATAATGGGATGCTACATCGCTTCTAGGAGTCTCATCACTAGTTGATTCAGAAGAATCACTATCTAAAGTCACGAGGTTACCCATAAGTGATATAAATCTGAGACCATGATTCAAATTAGGTATTCTAGTTGATAAAGGTTCTAGGATTAATTTCACTCTAGGATTAGGTATAATCAAAATAATCCATGATTCTATTAAGGATAGGATATTTTGGATTTTGAAAATAATCAACGATGTCATCAGAAGATAACTAATCTCCTTTAGTAATAGCTTCTCGATCTTGTTTTGGCAAAGTAGTAGGTATAAATACCATAGGTAGTTTTCATGTATCTTTATTTTGTTTCCAAATAAGTTTGGGTCTATTAGGGATTTTAGAATGTTTGGGTTTACCAAAGATTTTATGAGAATTTGGTAACTTGGCAACATGTAAGTCATCCTTTAAATGGTATGTGGAAATTCCCATGTTTTATATAATGAATTTTTTTGCAAGAGTTGTGAGAAATGGATTAGTCAAAGTGGAAGCAAGGTAATTAGGGTTAATATAATTGGATTTAGGTGGATGTGAAACTATCTCCTTGTTCTTCTTTACAACAAATTTAGAACTAGGATAATAGTTATAATTATGGAACTTGTCCTCTAGATGTTTGTAATACTAATAAGGCTATAGATCAACGGGAATGGTAACCTCAATCCCATCATGGGGAAACTTAAGGCACTAATTCAAGGTGGATGGAATGAATTATACTTCATGGATCCAAGGATGACCAAGAAGTATTTTTTACAGCAATTCAATATCCATAATATGTAATAATGTGTGATGGGACATAGACCCAACAATGATTGGTAACCAAATGGTACCAAAATATTCCCTCTCAACATTATCATAAGCCTTTATGGTGATCATCTCTATCTGAATATCCTTCACAGTGTAACCCAATATATGTACTAGTTTAAGGGACACTAAGTTCAATCTTGAACCATTGTCTATAAGAACTTGCTTGATTTTTTGGTTTTCAATGATGACCTCAATATATAGTGGGTTATTATGGCTTAGACCAAGAGTGGACATGTCTTTTTTATCAAATGTGACTTGTCAAAATGAAGATAAATATCTCATAAATGTTTGGAACTATTCAAGATTAATATTATTGGTAATAATGGATTATTGTAAAAGGTTATTCAAAATTATTTTATGGACTTCAGATGTATGTAAGAGATCTAAAATGGAAATATACATAGGGGTTTTACTCAGTTGGTCTGATGGACTATAAGTATTTTCAATAGTAGGATGAGATGATTTAGCCTTCACTAGCACAATGTTTGCCTTTGGATCCAAAGGCACAATATTCATGTTGGGTTCAATGTTAGAAGAGGGCAAAGGGTCTTGAAGAGTAACTCGTGATCATCTAGTTACAACTACATAATATAGAGGTTTTAAGGAGCCATTATAATTAGAATATGAAGCTGAAGGGCCCTGGAAGGTGACTCATGGGTATCTAGTTACATTTGAGAAATTTTGACTCTATGAGGAGCCATTAAAATTAGAGGAAGGATGGGGTCCATAAATAATAACCCATATAAATGGAGGCATAACCAAATTATATGTACTTGATTTAGCATTACTAAAGGGAAAGGGTGTTAACCCTATAATAATGGGTCCCATACTTCAGGGAACATGAGATGGTTCATGGGATTTAACAATGATAGTGGCAATGTGGTTGGAAGAAATGCATCCCATGATGTTGTTATAGTCATAAGGCATGTTGTTGTAACCTAAGTTATTAGCATGGGTATTATGATCCTAACTATGATCATGCTAGTTATGATTTTGACCTTGGTTCTAATTATACTATTAATTTTATCATTGGTTTTGATTATTCCTTAGGTATTGTTCATTATGTCAAGAAAATGGATCTTTTTAGATTCCCATATCCTAATTAGTCTCTTATGGAGCAATATTAATCTAAAATTTTCCACTCATGATCAAATATTGAATAAGGTATTGTAATTGAATGCATCAATAGGCACCATGCCCAATAACATGATGGAAGTTACAAAATTCATTCTCCCAATACCAGTCTAGCTTGGGTTGATCTTGAGTAAATGGCCTTGGTACATGTCATACAATTAGGTTAGCTGATACAAGATTTTGGAGCACTTATACAATAGGATCTCTTAATTTTCTAAAGACTCTAAATTGATTTTAGAATACCCTTCATGGAGGGACTCTTTGAAATTTGGATGGTGGATTAGGGGAGATAATTGTACATTTTAAGTTAGTGGGGCATGTACCATTTATACATGTGTTGATTCAATTACTCCATTCCATACCATGTTTTTATTCTTATTGAAACCCTATGGTTTCTATGTCACAACCATTTGAATTGATGATTGAGTTTGATTTGATGTTTGAACCTATGTTTAAATATTGACAAGGATTTTGGTAATAATTGCATTCTCAATCTACACACCCTTGTCTATGATTTCTTCAAATGTGTTCATACAAGTAAGATGTATATTTTTCACCACCTTAGGGTGTAAATTCTATGTAAAAATGTCTATCAATTATCTATCTAGAAAATTATGTTGAAAATAATGAGCTAATCTCTCCACCACTGTAGATATGTTGTGAAGCTTTCTCCATCCCATTGATTGGATTTACACAAGTCAAAAATATTGTATGAGAAATTGTTTTAGGAATTTTTTAGATAGTTCATTATAATCTACAATTGATCCCTTGGGTAACTTAAGTATCCAATCTAAATCTTGTCCCACTAAACTTCACGAAAATAATTGAAGCAAATAAGTGTTATTGTAATCAACCTCTTAACATAACATAAAAAATGACTAAATGTATTCATGAGGGTCACCCTTTCCTTTGTATTTGTAAAATTTAGGTTCCTTAAAATGAGATGAAAATGGGACTTGGATAATACTCAAATAAAATGGATATAGAGATATCTCACTAAATTTGTACTTCTTTACTCTATTGCCTGTCTCCAATATTGACACAATCTCTTTCATGGAATTCCACTCTTTCATGTTTGGTGGATTCATGGGTGGAAAATAATAATTTTGAGGTGGTATTTTACCCTATTGCATGGATTTATTATGGATATACACCCTATGGTCTGTGACTTTCTTTTGGTTTGCTTCTTGAGTCGAGTAAGTGAGACATTGATTCTTGGGTTAATAAACATTTCCTAAAATCTACTCCCTTAAATTATAAGTGTTCTATTGATTTTGGGGATTCCATGGTCTATTCACCAAAGTGTGTGTTGGTTGAGATGAACTAACCAAATTATTTTGAATAATCTCTTCAATATGCACTAAATTTTTTGGTCTTTGATTCTACAAAAGGATAAGAGGTTCTTGATGATTGAAAAAAGTATGATCCATGTCTATCAAAGCATTTTTAAAATCCTCTTTTGTCTTATTTTTTTCAATTAAGACACCTTGATCCATCATATATTTGTTATCAACTAAAGTTTATTGCATTGGTTTAATCACATTCCCTTGTTTCTTGGAAGCATTGTTATGTATTGAAGCAACAACTAAAGATTTAGTTAAGTCCATGATAAGATGGTTTGCATATAATTAACTTAACTTATTAATATTGGTGAAAAGATATTGATTATTTGGTTTTGAATCTATGAGTATTTACTTTCCTTTGTTAGAAAAAGGTATGTTTGATTTTACAATGTGTGCGAGGGATTGTTTTCATTATTGTTCTCCTTCTCTAACCAAGGTATGTAATTATTCCATAGGAAAGTTTGAGGGTAGAATAACATCAGACTCAATGAACCTTAGGAAGGGTTCATACTTATCCTCTTGGGGTTGGTATTCAAGATAATATTCCTCAGATCCTACAGTCATGGTAATGTCTTCAAATACAATGAACTTATTTTGTCCATCATAAAAGTACTCCTCATAGCTAGGGCCATAAGAGGCCCCACTAAGAGTGAAACTTTGATTCATGTTTAAAAGGTTTATTATCTATGTTTGGAAAGATTTGGAAAATGTTTAAATAAGGTATGTTTTGATTATTCAAATAAATGACAAGGAAGTGAAGAGACTATAATAAAAAGGAGGTGGTGTAGTACCCACATAATTAGAATAAGTGTTAATGAAATTAATCAACCTTGGGTATGGTTGAAATTGTATAATTTGGAAGAGGGTATGATAACTCAAAAATCTATAACGTAAACTAGTATGCTAAATATAGATTGAGATATAGGTCAATACCATAAAATTTAGTTCAACTTCAATGAGTTGCTCCTAGAAATTAGAAGAAATTCATTGTAATTAGGAAGGTGATAAAGCGAACTAATAAACTTAAGATGTGAAAACATGTGAGAATTATTAAGTGTGAAACTAAGACCAAATGTGCAACATAATGCCACCACATGGTAATAAGATGTAGAATAAAATGTGTTCTAAAACTTAGAGTGTAAACAACATGCTAGATGACTTAAATTCACAATGTTAAAATGATGATGAGTCTATAAATGACCTTCAATCCAAATGGGAAATTGAACCCAAGTTAACTCAAACCAAGTGCCAAAGGTAAAACCAATTATCATGTTGATTTAGAACTTAGAAAGGTGTAATTCTGAATTTGAATTAAAAATTGAAGGACTTAAATGTTTTTTAAAATGATTTAGACTCAAATGGGTAGCATAAAAATGTTGTTTATATAAGATAAAAATAATGTTTTAAGATGAGGATTTGAACAAGGCAAAGGATGATTTGGATTTGACTAGCATAATGCCTCGTTCAAGAAATGGTAGATAAAAAATGTGTTTGGTTATGACATGTTGTTTACAAACAAGTTTTATACTCAAATCAAGACCAAGTAAGTAAATAAAAACACCAAATACAACTAAGTAAATCATCATAAGCCCTAAACTGACAAGTTTACATCATATTTTTGAAATCCATCTATATACATGATCTTGGGAGGATTTTAAGTGTTAATACAAAATAAAAGTGCATAAAGTAGTAGCATATTTTACACCCCTCCTTTTCCTAAGATATTGTATGGTGACATGGACCTTCAGGCCACTTGCCTTGCATCAACAATATGTCCATGGCAAGTGGGGTTATTCTACAACTTAAATTTTTGATTGTCTAGATGGTTCCAAACATGACTAACGCTAGAGATGCCTCATCTCAATTTAATTCATACCAAGTAAATTACTATGTAATGGTATATTCATTTTCATATTGATTCTATCTATGTACTGCTTAGTGGAATCCCTTGGTTAATTAGACCTGACTCAGGTTTTCATCATGAAAGGAGAGGTTAGCCACCCAACCCCCTAGCTCTCATAGTATGTGTGCCTTGATTTATATACCCCACCATGGAGTTGGGTTGAAACAATTTTGGGAGATGAAACCCCATGTAAACTCTTCCCTAAATAACTCATGAAGAAGCTATCAACTCCCCTCCACAAGCCAAATTTCATAAAATAAAACTAATTGAAAAGACTTTAGAGGTTGGTTTTAGATCACCCAAACCATACGAGTTTTGAGGAGAGATTAGACAACTTTATTTTCATGCCTTGGAAAATGGCACAATCAAAATGAAAATGAACTTTTGGTCACCCAATTTACCTAAAGGGGATGGGGGTAGAGAATACGTGGACTCTTTATTTTGCACAAAAAACAAACAAATAATATATGATCTAGCATAAAATAACACACTTAAAAAAACTTTGCCATTTAAGTGACTGTTAGTTTTAAGCACCAAAAGTGAAGTGTGTAATGAATTTTTTGGCCTATTTCCCTTAATTTCAAAAACTCCAAAAAATAATTAAACTTAAAAACATCTAGGTTCTTTTTAAACACTAAAGGGAAGGCTCAAAACTTAAACAAGTTCAAATTTTGTATATTTCCATGCACATGACCTACAAGTGTTAGAGGGTTTCCTTATGCTTTGAATCAATTTTATGAATGTTCTAAATGCTTATAAAATATAATCTCTCAAGTTTACATAGTGCAAAACCACAAAACACAATACCCATAGAACATAGTGTAAAACTATAGATCTACAAATCCATAGTTTATCAATGCAAAAATGCAATTCATGGGGAAAACATTATAAAAACGAAAAATCATAAATCTATATGTAAAACCACAACTCATAAAGCAATAATACTAATTACAAAGTCATGATATTATATCCAAACTTGAAACAATCAACCTAACCACTAGCGATTAGGTAAGAATGTAACTAGCTAAGTAATATCATGATTCATGAGTCACAGTATTATGATATCATGAATATAAAGTCATGACATTTCAAGATCATAGATAATCCCTGTACATAGAAAAAAAAATCAAACCATAAACATATTTAGATGAAAAATTGATAAAATAAAGACAAATTCACAACTGTGTGAACTGTAGTATTGTAGTCTCGAGAGCAAAATTGTGATTCCATAGAGAAAATTAACTACTTCTAGAAAACATCCTCAAACTTCCAATTTTCACCTAATTTTGGTAGTAAGTGTAAGATTTTTCATGAATTTTTTTATTATAATGGTTTTATAAGCTTTAGGAGCAACTTTGTGGGGTACAGTCCCATCAAGTGTGCCAAGATGTAGAGATACATTATAAAGATAGATCAAACATGAGTTAAGAAAATCAATAAAAAATCATAAGAACACAACTAGCTAATCCAACTCACTCAAATAAGGTTTGAAAAGTTAAAATAAAGATAAAATGAAAGAAAACATATATACATTACCTTTCCAAGAGCATCCCACCATCCAAATGTGGCTCAAAATGTGATTTTCCCCTTGATTTGGTACTTAAGTCTTTGTCCATGATGCTAGGCAAAGCTATTCCATCATCTCTTGCTCACCAATGAAACTAGGCTCATGATATTCTATCAAATGTATGCCTATCTTGAATGTATCATATTGAAAATAAAGCATTATCACATTACTCACAAATGGCTTCTAAAGAGAATCTTGCATTATAAGTTGACATAAATAAAGCTTAAAAATGGTGGTCTTGGCCCTCCTATTTATATATTTTTGTAATTGATTAGAATGAACCATGATCATCCATGTTGAGATCAAGATTTGTGTCCAAGAATTCATTCAATTTTGGAGGCTCAAATCATAAATACCCTCATAAATATTTGTAAGGAAGGGGCATTAAAAAGGCATGGGAGGCCATAAACTTGATATTTATTGCATTTATAGCTTATGAATTCCACCCCAAAAATGATGTCATTTGATGATACATATATTAATAATAAATTTACAATAAATAAATATTTAATAACTTCCATGTGATTCTTACTTAAAGTCTTAATTTGAATTAATTTTCCTATGTAAGATTAATCAATTTTCATGCAATTATTAAGAAATTGGTTTCACACTTAATCAAACTAGTCGAGATGTCATATTACTATATTATAATTTGACTAGAGTGGAATTAGAGGATGATGTTAGTTACATATAAATCAATATCCCACTTAGGATGTTGACACAAAATAACACATGCATGTGCCTTGTGCTTGTGAATTTAAATAAAAAGCAATCTAGAACACCCAATTGCATTTTTCCATTTTGACTCAAAATAATTTGAGAAGAATTAAAAAACCACATAAAATGAATTTCCCCATTTAGGGACACATCAGCCTAAATCAACACTTATATATGACAAGCTTTAATCATTTAGCATGTTTAAGTTATTTTATCCCAAATTATGAATTTTCACAAATTTTGAGTAAGACTAACAATTTAACCATAATGAGGTTAGGAATTTGATTTATATAGTTTGTGTTGGTTCCCAATTGTACACCTCTATGATTTGTCCTTACACATTTCAATAAAATGGAAAATAATGATGAAAAACCTACTAGAATGTCATTGTAGTCAAGGGAGGGTTTAGCAACAAGAATGAATCAGACTAAGAAAATGATAGTGAGGCACCTACAAAGGGTATGGTTAGTTCCTTGCTAATTTTGGCTTTGCCTAAACTAAGGTGAGAGTACATATGGGGTAGCTTGCTCTCATGGAGGAGATTTTACAAATCAATTTCCATGGGGATTCTTGGATCAAGGGAAAAATATGGATAGAGCATGACCAAGTTTGTGCACTTCACCTGTGAAGGGTTGTCACACAAAAAGCACAAATGCTCTAATTCATACACAAGCTACTAAAGACAAATGAAAATATTACTGTAATCTTCATTTTGAAGAATTTTAAATAACAAAAGGACTATATAAAGATTACAATTCTAGCATTTTAAATCACAAACTATAAACACATTTCAGATATGCAAGATATTATGAGCTTTCAAGGCATATAACACTTATAGTATGCAATAGGGTGTGTTATTTGTATGGTAGGATAGGGTAGGACAAGTTTATAGTTAATTTTAAAATAGAGGGTGGAGTGATGGTGACTTCCAAAAAAAAAAGAATCTAATAGTATTTCATGATAATTTTCCATGGTAAAGATGCATAAAATTATTAAAATGAAAGACAATGGTAGAAACAAAATGATCCCTGAGAGACTAAGACATAAACTAAAACTAGAATCTCAATACTTTATCCTACTAAACTCATAAACCCAAGGTGCCCCTAAGAGGTATTTCAATAACACATTTACAAGTAACTGTAAAGAGGGATTTATAACTTAGATGTATGCTCAGAATGACAACAAGTAATGAACATAGACCCAAATATCTAATCAATAAAAGATAAAAAATATGTCATTGTATTTCATTAATATGATTATATTAAAGGACCACAAATATGTTCTAGTAGCTTGAAAAGAAATATTACAAACATTAACTCTTCATAATGTTATCATGGGGACATGCATGGTGAGATTGATCTTTTGTCAAGGGAGACATGAATATGCTCTCAAAGATTGATAATGGTTGTACAAATGCAACCACCTTATCAAGGGAGACAAAGTCTACACACAACACTTGATCCTATAAATTTTTTTGGAGAACCTACTCTTAGAGGAAATGGATGCCTAAAATTACCTATATCAACCATAAAGCCAACCACATTTTAAAATATAAGACAAAGACCCTATTTATTCTTTTTCAATCCTTCCCAAATTTGGGACTATGGGCTACAATTTGAAAAAATTGCAAAACAAACTTTTCTATTCCCATCAAGATGCTCCCAACTAGAAAAATTCTCTTGGCCATGCCAAAAATTTTCCCTATTTTTATAAGAAATCATTATTGCAACTACCTCAAAAAGAAATGATGAATACCTACAATAACCCTTGAGCATATCATTTGATTTCTTAGTTGAAAAATGCCTTTCACATGAGCTTGGAGGGAGGATATTTGATTGAGGAGGAAAACTAATTTTGTCTTGACATGGAACTATCTAAAGATCCCCTTGAACAATCACTTACATAGCTAGAGGGAAAAAATAATTTGAAAGCCAAACATATTTTGTCCTTGTGTGCAACTTATTTGGAATGCTTTCCTATTAATCAATTTTTAAATCATGGACATTTAAGGAAATGAATATATTATTTGTGCATGCCAAAGGGAAATACCATTACTTGAAATGATGGCTCAAGATTTGATCTAGTTATGATATGAAACTAAAATGATCCACGATCATGATCAAAAATATTTGCTCTATAATGGTTGTTTGGCATTCTTTTGTGCTTCAAATCATTGCAATGTCCTCACAAAAGCCATCAATTTTAACTTTAACCTAGACATTTGTCATTCCCTCATGTAATCCAATCCCTTTAAAAAGTCTATCTTTAGCTCACACCATTAGATAGTTCTTTTTAGAGAAAACATAATCCATATATCTTGTGTGAAATACTCAATTTCTAGCTCATGGCATGTAGTTGTGCCACCTATCATATATGTGTTGCATGTGGGATCCTTGAATTTTCAAACTTGGCTATGCATCATTAGATCTAGATGGTGTGAGAAAATGAACTCCATTAGATCATGATCTAAAGAGTTAGGCATGATTTGATAATGCTTTCTACTAGCCCCAAGGATATTCCACTTGGTAGCCCCATGGGCTTCCTATGTACTTGGTAGATAGTCAATCCTACTTCAAGTGTGCTTTTTCCATGTGGAAGTGCCTTGCTTAATCTTGAATCCTATTGAACTATCAATTTCTATCCAACACCATTAGATCATCAAAACATTCTCAAACTTTTAAAACATGTACCATGAGTTTGACACTTGATAGCCTTGTAGGCTTCCTAAGTTCCTTTGACTATTCAAATTTGATCACATACTATCATATCATCCCTCTTTAAGTAAATACATGCCATTTGATCTTCCTCCATTTAAAAATAAATGACTACTTCATAGGGTTTAAAGTTGATGTTCGCATAATGATCCCAAACATTTGAATCCCAATGACTCATCCCTGTAGCTTAAAATTGACGTCTACACTCTTGTCAAAAAATGTCCCCAAGACCATCATGCCTGCAACTTGGATATATTCTTTTGGGGGCATTTTTCCATTACAATTTTGTTTGAGTCTTATTTTTGGCCTCCTTGTTTACTTTGGCACTTTTGTATGGTCCTTTGATCTCTTGAAAGTGACCTTTAAAACTATTAAAAGTGTCATTTATCCTCAAAAAGTACACTTTGGGAACATTTCAAGTGTCCTCAAGATCCAAAAAATCCTTCAAACCTTTTGTAGATACCCATTAGGGATTTTACAAGGGAAAAATTCCCAAATGAAATAATCTTTTAGACATTTTACAAAGGTAAAATGATCCTTCAAAATTATCCCTTAAAATTTATGTAAGTGTCCTTCACCCTTTGAAAATGCCCTACAATAATTTACAAAGGTAAAATGCCCAAAGGAAAAGATCCTTCAAAACTTTTGTAAATGTAAAATGACCCTTCGAGATTTTTAGAAAATACTTTTAGCTAAAACAAATGACCTTATAATTCCTTTGGAATTTTTGTGCAGGAAAAATGCCTAAAGGGCAAATACCCTTCAAAATTTTTGATACAAAAAAAAAGTATGAAATAAATAAGACCTGGCAAATGAAATATCCCTTCAAGATTTTTATTCAAAAAAAATGCTTGAAAGCGATAAGATACTAAATTCCTTTATAAATTTCGTGGTGGACAAAATGTCTAACAAAAATAAGTCTTTAATTATTTTTTTCAAGATAAAAATATTGAAGATCTATTTATATCAAATTTTGTGTTTATGTAAAATGCCTAAAAATTCCAAGGGAAAGAACACCTTCCCCAATCAAAGACAAGACAAAAGAATTATCAAACTATTTACATGATCTTGATCTTCTAAAGGAACACATGGAGATATAACTATGGCTAATGACTTAGACATTAATACCCAAACCCAGGTTGTAGTTAGGTATTTTCATAGATAAGGGACCAATTTCTCCAATGCAATTTTGGTCACTAACACTGGCTCTCTCCTAGGGATGCATACCCCTATATAAGACTAGGTACCAATCCATTGGGTTATGGAGTCAATACTTAGCAGCATTTTCAATAAATGCTCATGAAAGCTCTACAAAACATGGTAGACTTAAAAAAAATAGATCAAGAAGATCTAGAAATGAACACATAAAATAGAAACACAAACAGAAACTGTACAAACAAAACTTGAAATAGAAGGGTAATACAAAACAAAAAAATGAAGAATAAAATGTTATACAATATGTTACATATACTATAAATGGATTCAATAAAGGAAGTGAGTTAGATGTTTTCCATTAATTGGTAGCTCTAGTATTTCAACATCCATATATCTCAAGAAGAAAGTATACTTCCCAATCCTACAGTCAATGGAATAGGGCCCCATCCATAAATAATGAATCTTTCCATGCTTTCTTTTTCCCTCATGCCTACTTTACCAAAGCAAAACCAAATCACCTACTTAGAAATTCCTTGGAGTAAACTTTTTATCAAATATTTTATTCAACTTCTCCTTGAAATTAAGGTGTCTTTCATGAGCTTGTCTTTGAGTTTCATCAATCTCAATAATTTGGTTCACCCTGCTTTCATAGTGATGGACCTACTCATTATCCCTTAGTTGCTATATGAGATGATAAGTAGGTAGCTATAAATTCATAGGAAAAATTACTTGAGCTCCATAAACAAGCTCAAAATGGATTCTTCCTATAGCTCTCTTAAGAGTAATCCTATCATCCCATAAATCAAAATTTAGTTGTTTACCCCACTTCTTGTTTGCTTCTAATGTTCTCATGATGATATTGATCTAGTTATTATTACTTGATTCAACTTGCCCATTCCCTTGATGGTTATAATTATAAGTATATTTTAGATCAATCCCATAGTATTTGCACAATACCACCAAAGGTTTGGCTTTAAAACTCATAGAATTTTTGGCAACTATCTTAATAGGCACAACAAACCTATAAATAATCTAGTTTAACAAAAATTCCATGACTACCTGGTGCATTACTTTCATTGTAAGGATTGCTTCAAACCATTTAGTAAAGTAATTAGTTTCAAATAGGATCCATATATGCTCAGTTCTTGATGAATCAATGATTTCTCTAATGAAATCCATTCCCCATTATCTGAATGGGGTTTCAGTCATCACAGGTTACAAGGGAAGAGAACATAAAGCTTTCATCTTCCCAACAAAGTGCTGATTTTTTGACATCTTATGACTGATTGAGCAACATATTTATATAATGATGGCTACCAATAGCCATGTTCTTCAATCACACATCTTAGGAGAACCCCATCTAGATTCTTCCATGCTAGTCCATCCTCAATTAATAGGTACTTTTAAGACACAAGATGTAGAGTTATTTATTCATTCTTATCCAAGCTAGGGGGATAATTCATATTTTTAAAGTAATGAACAATGTCTCTATACCATGAAGACATGTTGAATTGACTCAAGGAATCAACATTAAAAACATCATTGTTTACCTCAATATCTTGAAAATTGGTCTTAGCAATAAGCTTAGATAGACCCATCCCTTTTACGAGCTTGGTGGTCTAAACATCCATGTTATACTTCTATATCTTGTTGACCCACCTACATGTTTTACTAGATACATCAATCTGAGTTAATATGTCCTTCACCATGGTGTGAGGGTTGTAGGCAATGATCTTCAAACTCAAAATATACAACTTGAATGTTTTAACAAACTTCAAAAGAGTGAAAGCCTTCCTTTCCATCATGGTGTACTTTAGTTCAAGACCTTGCATAGCTTTTATAAATAAATTTATGGGCTAATAATAACCCTCATCATTCTTTTTCAATAATACAATATCCAAAATATTGGATGATGCAAAAGAGAATATTTGAAATGGTTTTGTGTAATCAAGACTGGGCATATAGGGACAAACTTTAGAGTTCCCTTGATGTTACTAAATGCTTACACAACCTTCTCCTCCCATTTAATGGTTTGGTCCTTATTCAACATAGAAGTGATAGGTAGAGTGATCTTTGCAAAATTAGACACAAACCTCCTGACAAAGTTAATTTATCAAAAGAAACACTGAATTCCTTTCTTGGGCTATGGGATAGGTACTTTGTCAATGGCTTCAACCCTTTTAGGGTCAATCATGATACCATCCTTATACACTATATTTCCCAATAACTTAGACTTTTGTAATCCAAAGTGGCACTTATTGGGATTAAGAGAAATGTTGAACTCCTTACATTTGATCAACACCTTTTCAAGATGCTCCAAATGCTCTTTTCTAGTTTTGGAGTACATAGTGATATCATCCTAATACATAATAATTATCTAGTTAGTTATCCCTATAAAGGCAACATCCATAGCTCATTGGAACATTGCACCAACATTCATTAATATGAAAGGCATCCTCAAATATACATAAGTTCCCCAAGGCATTGTGAACGCATTCTTGGACCTTTGATATTCCTTGACCACAACCTAGTTATAGCCTTAGAAGCCATCCAATGTGCACAACATTTTTGATCTAGTAGTGATCTATAGTAGATTATCCATATTGATAAGGGGATAATTATCTTTTAAAGAAGCCATATTTAAATTCCTAAAATCCACACATAAGTTGATGTCACCATTTTTATTTCTTATAGGGACTAAATTTGCAACCCATGATGAATACCTAATGGGCTAAATGATACCACCATCCCTTAGCTTCTATAATTCTTCCCTGATCTTGGTGGTCAAGATGGGATTAATGGGTCTCTACTTCTACTTGAAAGGTTTGATATTAGGCTACAATGGGATGTCATGCTAGAACAAGTCTTCCCTATATGATTTCAGCTCATAATAAGACCATGTGAGGAAATCATGGTACTTCTTTAGTAGTTTCATGTAAGCTATTTTCTCTATTGTACTCAGGTGAGTACCCAACCAAAACTTCCTTGAATTTTCATGAGAACCCAAGTTTCACCCTTTGAGATGAATAAATATCTTGACTTGATCTTATATTCTCCATCAAATGATGCTTCTAGATTGAATAGACCTCTTGGGATAGTGTTTTTCTTTAGCTAAATAATGTCTTCCAAAATAAAGTCTTTTTCCCATCATTGACCTAAACCATAGAATCCAAGTCTATGAGTTGATCATGGAACTCAACCTCATAGTTTATAAACCTCTTTATTTTTTCATCATCATCAAAGACCTATCAATGATGAACATTGTCTAGAATTGAAGGCTTGAAAACACCTCCACTTGATATTGATAATGAGGGATTGTATTTGAAATGTCAAATTGAGCACCTAGCCCTAAAACTCTATTAACTTCTTGGTTGAAACTCCTATCATGATAATACAAATTTAATGCACCAAATAACTCTATCAAGTCCCAAATAACATTTTGATACTATTTCAACCTTTTATTCTTTTTAGAAAAAATAATATGGACTTGATTTACCACTAACTCAAAATCACCCTTAGCAATCAGACATTTGATTCCATATTCATGATTAATCCTTAGACCAAGTAAGAGTGCCTCATACTCAAAAATATTTGTAATGCACTCAAAAGAAATATGAAAAGAAAACATAAATAATTTACCATTGGGGGAATAGAGGACAACCCCAGCTCCATTTCTAATATTGGAGCAAGCCCTATTAAAGCACATCCTCTAGACTACATTTTATTTGTCAATCTCATCATCAAGAATAGTGGGTTGTTTGATAACATTAATGTTCCTAACAAATTTACCAATCTCAATGTCTAAGTATAACACTTCATTGAGAACATGCTTTAGGTCTTCAATCACATGTAGCATCTTTGGCTCTTGATAAAGTCTGACCATCTAACCCTCTAAAGGAATGGTGATTTAGGAAAGATCCATTTTTACACTTATGCCCATCCTATAAACCTATTTTCATGACAACAACATCCCCCATTTAGGTAGGTAGTCTATAACTACCACATCCATGTTCAAGTACTTACTAGGTTGAACTACCAACTAAACCATTAGCCCTTTAACTTTTCCAACAACTAGAACCTCTTTTGAGTCCATGGAATAACACTTACCAAAGACTAATGTGATATTCACTCCAAGATTATTGAATACACCCAAGGGCATCACATTACAATAAGTGCTAGAATCTAACATGCAATCGTGAACAACTAGACCATTGATTAGTAGAGTTGTATAGAAAGGATCCACATTCAATTGACTCTACTAACTTTCTACTCAAAGAAACCTCTAGAGTAGGTTCAATAATCTTATTTGATTCTTCATCTTCTTTTGGGGGTGCTTGGGGTAACTCAACTTCATTTTTAACTAACCTTTCACTAAATTATAGATATTCAAAGGCCCTCTTCTTATGTTTAGTTATTTATAACAGCTCAACAAGTGGCATGGTGATCTTTATTTGACCCAACACTTGAGCCATGTCACACACTATACTAAGAAAGAGTTATGTTTGGTGGAAAGGTAATGAGACCTTCAACTAGAATAATGTCATTCAAGGTCTGAAGTAGAGGAGGCTAGGGTGGACTTGTAAATTTGATAGTAACCTTCAAAGGTGGATTTTGTTTAAGTTCATTAGCACCCTTAGGGATTCTAGACAACATGGCCATTATGTTTCTCTTAGAAGGAACACATGTAGGCTTACCAGCTTGGGTTAAAAGTGATATCTTGGGAGCTTCTTAGACTAATATAACTTTCTTTGCTTCCTTGCTTGCATTATCCACCTTTGAATCTTTAGGGGTAGTGTCTTGAGGAGCAATACCTAGTTACTTACTTCTCAAGTTGTATTACTTCTTTTGGGTAGTTACTGCATCAATTAATAGAGATCTATTCTCAAATGATAGATCACCCCCAAGATATTTCTTGATCATTATAAACTAAAAGAGATCAAAGTCATGAATGGGTAATTCATGTGCTTGTACCACATTGACATCACAAATAAAATAAAAATTTGGGACACTCTCCATTTTAGCAATGCTCCAAAACTAATCATCTGTAGCATCAATCATTAATTCCATGGATCCAGTCAATTCATCTTGATACCTTTGAAAATCAAACATGAAAATATCATAGTTAGATGATGCATTTTTTGGTTAATCTAGATCTTCATCAAATTATTTAGTAGTATCACATAGAGGGTGTAGTAAGAAGCACTTATCACACTAATCAACATCTAAATCAAAATTTACAACATTTACCTTGACATTTAAAGGATTAGGCACCTCCTTTACAACCCCTCTATTCTAATTTATTTCTATCCTATCTTCATGTTTAGGAATATTTCCTTTGTTATTATCTCTATGGTATAAATCACACCCACTTTGTGTTTGATTTTGGTTGGGAGCCCTATCATAGCTAGTAGACACCTATGGGACCCCTTTTTCAGCTCTAGCCAACTTGTATGACATTTCTTTGACAATAGAGGCCAAAGTTTTGGTCATTTCCTCCAAGTTGGATATCTTTATGGGATAGGTCTTTTCAAGATTGAACAAATTAACATTAGCCTACATGTTCAAGGGATTTCCCACATCCTTGATGTTGTTCTCAATTTGGATGGCCATATTGAATTATAACCACAAGTTTGTGGGAGCCTTGTCCCTCAAGAAATAAGTAGCCTTCTTATCAAAGTCATCATATTACTTTATCAAGCATGTTAAGTCACTAGTCCTGATGCTTTTAGGTAGCTACATCATGGTATTATTTAACCATGTGTTAAATTCCTACACACACTCATTAGGATTCTTCTTGATTTTTTCAAATTCAACCAAGAGAAACCTAAGATTAATCCTGACACCATACTAAATTTTGAAAACATTTTGCATCTCTTCCCATGAATCAATACATCTAATGGAAAGGGAATTAAACCATTCTTGAGCATATTCTTATAGTGTGTGCACAAAAAACTTGATTCACACATCCTCATACTCAATCTCATAATTTTTAATGATATTCTTATAGGTCTTCAAATGCTGATCACTACTCACTGCATTGTTCCCTTAGAATTTTGGGAGACATTTTCTAACTTCATGTGGAACCTGATTAGGATAGCCCTCCATTTTATCAAAATTGATGGATCTAAATCTAGGAATTATAAATGTAAGATGTGCATTTTCCTCCTAGTCCCTATGCCTCATGATTGGTTTAATAGGAGGTTCAAGAACAAATGTAAAAAGGATATGATGGGGTGAATGAGATGGATTGGGTGAACCAGAACTATGAGGGGATTTAGCTTGTTAAGAAGGAGCTATAAAATAAATAGGACTATGTGTTTCAAAATTAGTAAAATATCTATGATAGTCCTTAATGATGGGGTGGTTAATAAGGATTTCAAGATTATTAGGACCTTGATGGTCCTAATCAGCTAAAATTTTCTATTCAATAGGCCTCCAAACTTGTCCCCTTATTCTTTGAAGAATGCCTAAGTGTGGAACAAGTCTCGTTGATGGGTCACCTTTGAAATATGATCTTAGTCCTTCCATATTTGCAAACAAGAAGAAAATTAAAAACTAAAAGTTAGAAAATACTTATAATAGGAACCAATCTTTCTTGAAACTAGAAAAAGAGTCAGAATCACCCCTAGAATCAAACTTCTAGAATAGAATAGTTTACAAACTATTGTGATACAAACTAAAAATAAACTTATTGAAGTTTAATGAGACAAAGAACAAAGACATTGAAATTTTCAAAATAATGTTCAAAAGGGCCAAAACACCTTTCAACATGAAATATTAATAGTTATTTTAAAATAGACTCAACACAAGTCAAATTGTCAAACCTTAAAAAATTCTTGGCATACCCCTAGTGGAATGTTACGATGTTGAAAGCCAAGATAGTCAAATCAATGTAGTAACAATAGAGAACTTCACATGATGAAATACTCAAGCTCTAGATCTATACATGAGTTTTCAACAATACAAGTGCTAGAAGTGTCTTTCTTTATCCCTGGTAATGATGTTAGTTTGATGTTGGTTCCTAGTTGTATACCTCTATAATCTAGCCTTACAAATTTGAATAAAATAGTAAACAATGATGAGAAACCCACTATAATGTCATTTTAACTAAGGTAGGGTTTATCATCAATAATTAAATAGACTAATAAAATGACTGCGAGGCACTTATGAAGGGTATGGTTAGTTCTATGGTACTTTTGGCTCTACCTAAACCAAGATGAGAAGACCCATGGGGGTATATTTCTCTCATGGAGGGATTTTATAATTCAATCTCCATGGGGATTCTTAGCTCAAGGTACAAATATAGATAGAGCATAGCCAATTTTGTGCACTTCACCAATGAAGGGTTGTTATACAAAATGCACAAATGCTCTAAGTCATACACAATCTACTAAAGATAGATGAAAATATGATTGCAATATTTATTTTGAATAATCTTTGAAAACAAAAGGACTAGATAAAGACTTAAATTATAGGATTTTAAAGCATAAAATACAAACACAATTCAAATATGCAAGAGATTATGCATTTTCAAGGTAATTAACACTTATAGTATGCAACAGGGTGTGTTATTTGCAGGGTAGGGTAGGGTAGGACACATTTATAGCTAATTTTAAAATGGAGGGTGGCATGTTGGTGACTTCCAAACAACAAAGTATCTAATAGTATTTCATGAAAATTTTCCTTGGTAAATATGTAGAAAACTATTCAAATTCAATACAATGGTAAACACCAATGATCCTTGATAGACTAGGACATACACTAAAATTAGAATCTCAAATACTTTCTCCTACTAAAATCATAAACCCAAGGTGCCCCTAAGAGGTATTTCAATGAAAAATTTACAAGAAACTATAGATAGGGAATTATAACCTAGATGCATGCTTAGAATGACAACCAATAATGAACATAAACCTAAATATATAATCAGTAGATGTTATAAAATATGTCACTATATTTCATTAATAAGATTACAGTAAAGAACCACAAATATTTTCTAGTAGTTTGAAAATAAATATTACAAACATCAACACTTTAGAATGATTCCATGGGGATATGCATGGTGAGATTGCTCTGTTGACAAGGGAGACATGAATATGATCTCAAAGATTGCTTAATGGATGTACATATGAAACCACCTTAGCAAGGGAGACAAAGTTTATACACAATAATTGATCCCATTTTTTTTTATAGAACCTAGACTTAAAGGAAATGGACACCTAAAATTACCTATATCAACCAAAAATCCAACCACCTATAGACACTAAAAAACTACACATGATAGCTTTTGATGTCAAACTACCTTTTGACCCTCATCTAACCTCACATCTAGTGAACCACCTAGTCAATTAGACTCATTTACTAACTTGACCCCATCAAAACCCTAACTTAACATATTTAACTAAAACATTTAATTCACCCCTTTTAACTTGCCTTAACACATTTTATTCTAGCCCCTTGACCATTGATGGTTATCCTAACCATCGATGGTCAACCTAAGTATTGATGGTCAGGTATCCAAGCCTAATTTAAAATTTTAAAGCATTGAAAACTTTGTGTGAGATACGTATCTCCCTAAAAGATAATTTAATTTTAAAACTAGCTTTAAAATGTCATAAATTAGCAGCTCTATGCCTTTATACAATTATTATCTTCATCTATTAGTAACTCCATCCTATAAAAGGAGAAGAGGAGGAAGTAAAATGGATCCACAATCAACAATCCATAATATTGCATCCAAACTCTCTTGCATATAGGTATCCAACATCCTTCAGCAAGCAAGCAACATCACTAGAGACCTGAAGCTCTATCATAATCAATTTTGAAAGCCAAAGTACTATCACTCTAGCCAAATTGCTTCGACCTTCCACCATTAAGTTTCAAGTATCTTTTGCTTATTTTCATTGATTTATCTTATTTCTAATCTTCCTACCCTATCAAACCTATCAATATATTATTTTTCACCCCTCAGCCTCGTAAAAAACCTCTATTTACCTAAATACATAATTTTCACCTTCTTTTATGATCATTTCTAGAATTATATAGGTAACCACTGATGGTTAGCACAACCATTGATGGTCACTTCAATTTTTGATGTTACCCAACTATCAATGGTTCGCCTAAACCACTGATGGTTCACCTAATCACCAATAGTCACTATGGTATAAAAATATAACAAGCTATTTTTAGTGTTGTAACCCTAGTCAAAACCAACTTTCTCTATTTTTGCTTGATCATAATACCTTTTTTGATTTTTTGGACAAGACCCTGATTATTTTAGCATAAGTATTGACTGACTTTGATACCTTTGGTCACTTTTATATTAATTAGCATTCTAATTTCTTTGAATTTCACTTCATTTTTCTTATGTTAGTAGACCTTTATCATTTTAACTTAATTATTATAATAGTGGATTAATGGCCTCCTAGCAAGAATACGCTTATTATATCTATCTCACACTAGGTAGTCTACTCATCTATTTGCTAATAACCTCTTTTTCTAGTGTCTTTCTTATCTATAGGTTATTCCTTCCTAGTTAAAGCGGAGTTCCCATCATCATTTGGATTCACACATGCACTTTACCGAGTATTCTTCCACACACTCTATTACTAGTTTCATTATTTACTTTCAAAATTAAGAAATGAGTGGAAATTACCTAAAACATTTTGGCATGCTAGGTGGGACCCAATTCCCTTTTTCCTCCTTTATTGTTTTCTCCTCAAATGAAATCTAAAAATGTCTTTTTGGGCTTAAAACAAACCTCTTGCATACATTGATTGCCTATTTGTCTTAGTTCATCTAGTAAATTAAGAGGCAATTAATTAATCATAGATTTCACACTTGTTATCACACACTTAAGCCAAACCACAAAATAGTTAACACATCAAAACATACCTAAGACAAGGCCCGACTAAGATTTCATCACCTAATGAAAACCTTACTCCTTCCCTACTAATCTACTTGGATTTCACCACCAAGGAGAGAACTAACTCAGCTCTCTAGTTGAGTATAAACTCTAAACTTAGTATATTTTGGATAAGCACCTGACACTCTTACCACTACATGACCATGAAGTAAGGGGGTAGGCCTCAATACCAAGCCACATACTGAATTTTAACATAGATTTCTCTTTTGAGCACCTAAAAAACCTAAAAACAACCTTAGATTTCTTCTTTAGTACCCAATCTACAAGCCAAATTCCCTCTTAACACTTTTTAAGGCATAATCCAAAAGTGATTTGAATAGAATCCAAAGATTTAACATACTTTTAGTGTGTGCATTATTTGCCTTGAATTCTTTTCTTTTGATTTCTCTTTTTTTGAGGTGTGAGTTTCATCATATTAATTCTTATTTTCTCACATGGTCTTTACTAGACAGTAGCCAAGAAACCAAACCAATCAACCACCACCTTCTTCTTATTTCTCCATGGAATATAATTCTAATGATTAGGTTTTACCTCATTTTTCTCCCCCTCCTACCAAAATCCTAGTTATTTCTGAGGGTGATGCATATTTCACCATCTTCCTTGATAAAAACCTTGTATCCCTTCAATATTATCTTAAAAACTTACCTCACCATACCTCTATTGCCCTCGTTCCTCCTACAAATAATCCTTATGGTATGCCTTCCC
Organism: Torreya grandis; assembly: GCA_037957365.1. NCBI lineage: Eukaryota > Viridiplantae > Streptophyta > Pinopsida > Cupressales > Taxaceae > Torreya > Torreya grandis. Next base: position 2,277,107 of record JARHVA010000205.1, on the reverse strand, counting down.
ATCTTATAGTGGGTATTACCTCAACCCAACCCTTTCTAATCCAAGCTTCTTCTTTTTCCAACATCTTATCTAATACTACTACCCAAAACCAATCCAACATTCCAACCTCTAACCAAACACCTCCTACCACACCCCAAACTTCACATATAGGTTCAAATTTATCTCTAGTTACCTAGACTCCACCTATCATGGTGTTATCTTCTACCCTTACTTCTACCTTTCCCTTTATTACAACCAATCCACCAACTTCTACCCCATTTTAGAACTTGGTACTCTCTATCCCTCAAACACTTCCACCCGTTAACACTAGAGTCACCACCCAACCTCAACCCACTACCTCAACCCTATATTTAAGTCAACCCACATCCATGCCTCAACAAGTACCCATGATAACCTATCGATATGTCCCTAACCCATAGGGATATATAACACCTTCTATCCAACCTATTATAACAATCAACCCTTATGTGGCACCATCTCAACTAGTTATGACCACTTACCAATATGTGGCTTCTTTAATGCCTTCTACCACCTATCCATACATAGATACCACCCAACCTCAACAAAATTTACCCCTTAATTATGCATCTTCCCAATCCCAACCAAGTTTGATCAAGATCTTAATGGAAAAAATGACTAACTTAGAGTTCTCTATCTCTGGGTCTCATAACCTTTTATCCTATGATCAAATTTGTAACTAACTCATTCATCCATCAATGCCCATCCATTCATATCATCCTCAATGAGAATTATCTAAGTTTTCCAAATTCTAAGGCAAGGAGGACCTTTAATAACATTTGAGAGCATTTCATCATTCTTGTTATTTCATCACATACAATGATTCTCTCCTTCTTTCAACATTCCCCTTGTCTTTATCAGGACCAACCCTTGATTGGTATAGTGCTCTTCCCACATACTCCATATTTTTTTGTCCCAACTAACCCAAATATTTTTAGAGCATTTCTCAGTAAATATATCTTAAAAAGTCTATATTATAGACCTCTACTCTATTAAATAATTGATGATGATTCAATTATTGATTTCATGGCTAGATGGAGAGGTCTCATCAACCAACTTTACTTATCCTTACCCCAACCTAAATTTATTGAAATATTCTCTCAAGTTTGTGCCAAATATATAACCCTCACTCTTCAAGTTCAAATCTTCATAACTTTTGATAAGGCATTCACCATGGCATGTAAAATATAAAATCAATCCATTGATGAAGGGAAATTGAAATTATGAAATAAGAATTCTAGCTTTAAATCCAATGACCCTTCCTCCAAAACCACTAACCAATCCAATACTAAATAAAAAACATCCATAATCTCAGTTGTTCTAAAAACTGCTCCACCTCTAACTGTCAACCAACCACCTCAAACCAATTCTTCCAACCCTCCCTATTAATAAAATTGAAACCAAAACTAAGATCCTCCAAAGTAATATACTCCCATTGGAGAATATTATGCATCAGTCTTGGATAAATTTCTCAAATCCAACCTCATCTAACTCCCACTTATTAAACCACCCCAACAATTTGATGCTTCTTACCCTGTGTCAGGTTGGTATGATGAGAATGACAATTGTGCCTTTCACCAAGTCATAATAAATGACAATAATAGATTAAATATCTTCAAAAGTCTTGTCCAAAAATTGATTTATAGTGGAGAACTAGAGTTTGATAATCCTAATGACCTCCCAATCAATCCCTTGACATTTTCAACAAGCCTTTTCCCAATCACACTCTTTCTACCTAATACCATGATAACCAATGAGAATAATATTATCCTCATGAGGCAAATATAATCAATTTTATTAATAATGAGCCCATTGCTGAAGATATTGTAGACACCTAAATCTGGGCATTGATAACCTCCAACCAGGCTTTTGACCAATTTCCACTCAAAATGCATAATTTGGCCTAAAAACACTAAAACTTGTTAAATGATGTGAAACTAACATATTCAAGTGCCAATTTTGGCTAGGGTATCCCTAAATGGGGCAATGTAATTTATGGTCTAGCTAACTTTGATCAGATCATTTCAAGTCAAAATGCTATTTTTTCACTTGGGTGCTTTGGATTGCTCTTTCCTATCAAATATTCTACACAAGACACGTGCCTTTGTTAGTTACTACTAAAAACATCCTAAATAGGATAATGATTACAACACATCTAACATTAACTTCTAACTCTAATTTAGTCAAATTTTGGACCGAAAATAAGGAATTTTGATCAATTTGAATAATTTGTGCACAAAGTGCTTAAACATGCTTAAGAGCTAATTAATCCAAATCAAGGCCTAATTAATAAATCCATGAAAAATTGTTGAATAATTTGTTTTGGAAATGAATATTAATATTTACATCATCAGGTGATCTCATTTCTTGGGAAGACATCCCTAGGCCATAAATGCCATAAATATTAAGATTCATGCCCTCCATGCCTCATCAATGCCTTCTATGATTCCCTCCATGACTTTGAATTGGCCTTTCATCCAATTTCATGATGAGGATAATTATAAACTTAATTCCAAAAATTGAATTAATCCTCAACCACACATCTTAATCTCAAGATGGACAGTTTAGGTTGATTCTTGACATTCTCATAAATCTATAAATAGAGAGGCTATGAACATCATTTCTAAGCTATTTTGGTGAAAATTTATTACACTCAAATATTTTCAAAATTATTTATTATGCAAATTTATAATGCACAAATGGTTCCAAAAGCTTCAAGAAATTAGTATTACCATGCCAAATTGATTCCAAGCTAAGCCAAGACAAGCCTCAAGCCAAAGGTGCCAAGGAGAGATGGAGGTAGCCAAGCTTCCATTACCAGGGACTTCATGAGCACAAACCAAGAAAGACACTACAACAAGCATTTTGGAGCATCCAAAGAAGGTAAAATAGGTTTCTTTTACATTTTATTTGTGTGTTTTATTCATGTTTGTTAACTAAGATCTCCCTACCATCTAGGCCTAGAGACATTATGCTATTTAGTGTGTTTCTTTCATTTTGTTTTCATTTTGAAACTAACTCCATACTAACCATTCTCTCTTGATTCAAATTTATGGATCACATAATGGCACATCCAGGCATCTCAATGGTTCTTCCCACCATCTCACCATGTGCACATTATAAGTTCACATATGGCATGCCTAATGGGACCAAATGTATCTCACACCTGAAGAAGATCATTATATAGCTTTAAAATATTCATTTAGACCCTTAAAACTCTTGTAAATTGATTTTCTAACTTTATTTTGCCATGGGTTTACATAGTAACTGACATTGGCTAGTAAAATTGACATCAGTTGAATATCTTAACTAACGTTGGTTAGTGAAAATGACATTGGTTGGATACCTATCGATGGTCACATTGGTATAATTGATGTTGATTAGATAAATGACATTGGTTATAAAATGTAACCATGATCGATTATATAAACCAACATCAATCACTATGTTTTTTTAAAACACAGACTCAAGAGTTCTTTTTTTAAAGTTAATTATTTCAAACCTAAAAGAGCTTCAAGGCTAAAGGACATGTTAACATTTTTGTTGTAGGGCCAAGCTTGAAATTTTTTAAAAACATGTTTAGATCACCTTTTTCATGCTTAAAAATCAATTAGGAACCTTGTCTTAGTGTTTAACAAAAAACAAATTTTAAATGCTTATGGTGAATGTTTTCAAAGTTTGCAACTAAGACCAAGGGGTCAAATGAACACCAACTCATTTTCCATTTGGGCTTAAAAATGAACTCACCTTTTCAAATCTTTTTATTTTTACTTAGTTTTTTAGATTAATTTTTTGGTTGGAAAAAAGAGGGGTGTTACATGTATGCTCTTTCATTTGTCCCCTTTAGGGAACCATTGGAATTAAAATCACCATTCCTATTGTAAGTATCCTAGTCTAAGGCTTAAAAAAAATTCATCTAAAGCACTCCCTAAAAACTTGTAAAACTCTAGGTGACCTTGAAAATGACACTAAAGTACTACTTTCATGCTTGCTTTATTTTTATGCAAATTTGGCTTGTGAGGGGGACTTCATCACCTCCTGCAAGTTCTTTAGGGAAGATTTAACGTAGGGTTTCACCTCTTGTAATTGAATTCATTTAGCTCCTAATTGGAGTTTCACACGAGATGTAGGGATACTTTGGACATTGCACTACACTGAGCAAAAAATAGGATGTAGTGGTTGAAAAAAGGACTAGACCTTTTTGGAATAAGCCAAGTGATATGGCCCCAAAATCTATGTTTTTCTTTTGTATTGTTTGGCATGAAAGTCATTGTACAATTGATTCTCCTAGAATGTTTGAAACTTTCTAGTTTAGTCAACCCCATCATGCCATACCCTTTTTAGGATTTGGATGATTATACTTAGTATATTTTGGTCATTTATCTTACTTGGTATTTTTGAGACTAAAACATGTTTATTTGTGTATAATCCATGTCAAAACCAATTTATCTATATAACACTCTTTTATCTAAAGAGGCATTATGTTGGCCATTTTACATTACACTTGTACCTTGAAATTTTTGCTAAACTTATTTGTGTATGTGTCATTTGAGTTGTGGAGGATAGTGTTATGCTTCCCAAAACATGTTAAAACCATTTTGAGTTTGAGTCTTTTGAATCATTACATAAATCACATCATTCAAGCACGCTTACACTGTTAGGATACTCAATTTGTTTCAAGACATGTTTATACTTATATCAAAAACCATTTGTTTTAAACCATGTCATGTATACCATTTAGACATTTGTCTTGTTTCATCATGCTATCCAATCTTGTCTAGCTTGTTTGGTCAAATACTAATTTTCAAAGATAAGTTTTCAATTAACCTTGTTAAGTTTGGATCTAAACATTGATTGATTTCTATTTAGGCCTCAATTGATGGGGCTAATACATAGATCTTTTACTTTTGGGTTGCATAATTTTGGTTAATCAATTACCTAAATTTGAAAACTATTGATGGTTTGTTTGTTCAAAACCTATCCTCATCATCATTTGTGCCTTTATTTGGGAAAACACAATCTTTCTTAAAGATCCTTTTGTCTTACTCCTTATACCAACTGATCATGTTTATGTTTGATTCCATATGCTGAGTCTATGTCAAAGTTGTTTCCAAACTTATTAGATTAAATCAAATCACATCAGCCTTTGTTTCAAGTCTAGATTTTGATGTTGTTTGGCTAAAAGTCCTAGTGTATGCATGTTTGTTTGAGCCTATATTTTGACTCCATGTTTGGAAAAAAGACCAAGTCACTCAACTTTTCCCTTTCCTATTTTAGACCTTGTTTGGAATGCTTTGATATAGACCTTTGACATGTTGGTTTTTATTTAGATGTTTGACCTTTTATGCATATGAAATTTGACATTAGACATTTGATGTTAGACTATTTTATGCCAAGTTTTAGCACAAACCATTTTGGAGATACAACTCTACTTTCAAACCACATTGGAGATACAACTCCACCCCTTCGACCAAGTTGGACCAAGCTTGAACTAGTTGTCCTTTGGACATAGTTTATCAAAGTTTATGGAACTCTAAGCCTTTTTGTTTTAGATATTTTGTCATTTACATAGATATTTCTAGCTACACGTAAGGTGGAGTCACTTAAAATCCAACTTATGATAGAATGGCCACACAAAATGAATTTTATGGCTTTAGTCAAGACCCCAATGATGCTAATATGGTTTGTGAGATAGATTTTTATCTGCATCATATTAATCATTCATGGAAATAAAGTCATGAAACAACTTATGATCCAACTCAAGACCTTGATTGGTATGAAGAATCTTATGGAGAGGACTTTGAAGACCCAACTATAGATAATATTGTTTTGGATATGGATCCATACCCTCTTTATAATAATTAGTACATGGAACATAGTCAAGAACCAACTTATGAGCCAACTCATGACTGGGATGATATGGTTTATGAGGAAGACTTAGATGTTTTGGCTTATGCAAGTAATCAAGGTCCTCCACATCATACCATTTATATTCTAGGACCATAATGTCACACCATTCCCATACCAAGACCTCATCCTTTGGCTTGTACAAACAATCAAGCTCCATAATGCCCCTTCATCATTCTAAGACCTAGTCCTTTGGCTTGTGTGAGAAATCAAGCCCCACAATGTCCTATCATTACCATCTAAGGACTTTTTCCTTTAGATCATGTCATAAATCATGCTCCTGAAGGCCCTACCATTATCCAATCATGAGTCATTCCTCATCTAGTACCAATCCTATCCAAATCTCAACTGATCTAATCCTTTGAAGAATAAGTTGTGTTTAAAAATGGTATTTTCTAACTCATTAGAAACCAAGGCTAAGAGAACCAACCAATTTGAGATGTTTTTATTGAATCAACCATTTTTGATAAGTTAACTTGTGATAAATTGCCTATTAATCATACTAACAAGCAAGTTTTTACTGAGTCACTTTTTAATGATTATAACCACCTTTGGGAAAATCATTACCTTTACCATGTGCCTATTTTTCAAGATCCTTCTATTGACAAGTTGGTCTCTGAGGAGTTGCCTCTTAACCTATTTACCATCCTAGAGGAGTCTCACTTTAACAAACTAATTTTTTTTGAGCCCATTATGCCATCATAGGTCATTACTTATCCAATACCAAATATTTAGAAAGACATCATTATAATAGAGTACTCATTAGATGAAGAATCAAAATTAGAATCAAGTTATATTTTTGAACTAACATTAGATTTAGCATCAAAATAAAAATCAACATCAATCTCAACAATGGATTCAGAGTCCCTTGAGTTAGAATCAGAAGAAAAAGAATATGTTCATGGCTATTAAAATATTGGTTATGCATGCCTTGTAGATCAATTTGAATAAATTTGTGATCCTTCTATAATTTTTTAGGATGAGTACTTCAGATTCAACACAAGCTATCCTAGTATCTTCTATGAGGATTGTGTGGCCTCTCCCCATTCCATTACCATTTTATAGGCCATTACCATCAACCAAGATAGCCATATTATTGACATTCCATCTCTTATAAGTGTTGATTTGGATTGATAGAATCACCCTTTGTTAAACTACATCCATGGTGACATAGTAATTGAAGAAAAGTAAGGAGTCCAAGACTAAATTCATATACCAGAAGAAAACTCTCATAGTGAAACCTTTTTAGAAGCACTAGGGGACAATCAAAGTCAGAACTCAACATCTTCTAGTGAAACTTTTTCAGAAGCACTAGAAGAAAATCAAAGTTAAAAGCCAATGTTCATTATTGAATATTTTTTAGAGGCACTAGGGGATAATCAAAGTCAGAGCTCAACATCTTCTAGTGAAACTTTTTTGAAAGTGATAGAAGATAATCAAGTTAAAAGTTAACATTCCTTAGTGAAACCTTCTTAGAGGTGTTATGAGACAATCAAGACAACTTCATTGGTGAAAACATCTTTGAGGCACCAATAGCTGAGCACACAGGTTCTTCACTACTAGATGAAGATAAAATCAAAGATCAAATCAAAATATCTTCTAATATATAACCTAATTAGATGGTAGCTACTCTCAAGATCAAATAATAGAAAAATCTAGTGGTCATATCGAGAGAACAAGTCTTCGGCCCCACCATAACCAAAGCTATGTTGAATCAGACATCAATAACATTACATGTGACTAAATGTCCTAATATTCATTTGTTTCCCAACCATTCCACATTCCATTATCATCTACCATTCCATTTCACAATCAAATCTACCATCCATTATTTGTCCTTGTTTACCATCCATGGCCACATTTTCCTTTGTAAAGGATACAAAGATACCTTATCTTGATGTTTGAAGGAATCAAAATAAATGACCAATGAAGATCACAAAAGCATTCTTGACAACCCAATCTATAGGTAGTTCTTGATAGAGTAGTTATTCAGATGAGGTGTGGGATAACAATTAACATGATCAAGTATTCTATTTATATCATTTGTTGATTAGGATATGCATATCTATCTCAACATGAAAAATAGAATCATATGTCATTTTCCATACCCAGGACAAAAACATGTACCATACCATTTCACATTTCCATGCCATTGCCATTATTACATATGCCTATTTTCCATTATCATAGATCCTACCATTTACCCCATCACTTGGGGGCAACCCTTTTACCGTTTTATCCAATTTATCAAACCATCATTATCCTAAGTAATGCCATTCCATCTTATCATTCCATTTCTATCTAGACCAAAGCCTATTTTTAGTCATCCTACCCAATCCTATTCTGATCTTGGTTACTTTGGTTCTTCTCACACCTTTTATGGGAGGATTCTAATCAGGTTTTAATAATCAATCAAATCTATGTTTATAATGATAGTTTATGAAAGTAGTGTGATAGTTGATATGTCAAGCTATCTTTCATCTTATCAGGTTTTTTATGTGAGCTTGATTATAAATGTCTATGGGAAAAATAGTGTTTCACAAGTCTTTCTACGAATTAATGGTAAAATTAGTATCATTGGCCTATGTTGTTGTATCCTAGTTATAATCGCCAATGGGTAAACTAGGGGCAACATTTGTTTATCATGCATTATTACATCACCTTCCCATCATTATTTTCATTTGACTGGCCATTTGTTATATTTGAGAACTTGTTAGGACCTAGTTGGTTTTTATTCATCTTTTGTGTAAATAGAATTACTATGACTTGAGGTCATTTCAAGACTATGTGGGTCATGCTCAATTCATGTTCAGGTCACCTCAGTCCCCCTTTCCATATGCTCTCACTATTTTGTGAGTAACCTAAGCTAAATGATCTACCATTTTGTGAGTATATATCTTTTCATTCTCTACTAAGTTAAGATACCTTATTAATACCAAAAAAATTCATAACATTTCAAAAAATCCAAAAATATTTATCCTATCTAAGCCTAGTCAGTTATCCTCGATCTACCTTACTAGGGCATTATCATTGTTAGGATGCTTTATTTTGATTTTGTTTTCAATATTTCTATTTTTTTGTTTATTTTAGGTTGTTTGTTTTTTTATTTTTCTATTTGTTTGTTTTTTAATTTGCTTGCCTATTTATTTACTTTCAACACTATTGCCTTGACTCGGTCTATATGTGTTTGTTGGGTGATTCCTCGAGCACATTATTCTTGAGTCTATCCATATTTATATGTCAATATAATCATCATGTTTTTTATCATTAGTGTATTATTTTTGAGTGTTTATTGGATTGGGAGTTGGTCCTTATGCTTATTTTAGCCAAGTCTTTATGGTGTTCTATCATGAATCCTACCATCATATGTTATAACAAAAATCAGCTTCAAGAAGGTCTATAATCAATGGAGCCATAGAAGTTTCTCTTTGGTACCTTGTCAAATCCTTCCATCCCACCCTTGATTAAATTAACTCATTTGACCATTCTAGTTGTATCATTGATAATAAAGATGAGCATCTCCTCATTGATAGGTATAACTGAATCATTTCTAATGATCAATCTTATTCCTCTATCTATCTCTTTTATCACTTTACACCCTCTCATCTTTAATCTATATTCTAGGTTATATCCTTGAGTTATGCTTGCTAATCATTTTTAATTAGGGAATAATCATCTTTAGCGAATCTGGGTACTCTTAAATATTATAACCACCTATGGACAAATTACTATTTTGACTTTTATTCTTGATTATAACTACCTTTGGGAAAATTAGTATCCTTTTTACATTAATGCATGCAAGCATTTACTCATTTGAATTAATCTCAATCATGGATTAATTCCACCCTTATTCTTGTTTCTTTTTGAGGAATCATCCATAAACAAATGTGATGACCACTCTATCAAGGGGACATCATCATAGGTCTCCCAAAACCTTTTGGAGCTTTGTTTTTCAACCATCATTATCTTTTTGGCATCCAATCAAATTTTGGACTAATAACAAGGCATTCTGATCAATTTAAGTAATTTTTGCATAAAATGCTTAAGCATGTTTAAGAGATAATTAATACAAATTAAGGCCTAATTAAGAAATCCATGAAAACTTGTTGAATAATTTGTTTTGGAAATGAATATTGAATATCTACATCATTCAGTGACCTCAATTCTTGGGAAGACATCCCTAGGCCATAAATGCCACAAATATCAAGATTAATACCCTCCATGCCTCATCAATCCCTTCCATGATGCCCTCCATGCCTCTTAATTTCCCCTTCTTCCAATTTCATGATGAGGATAATTATAAACTTAATTCCAAAAATTGAATTAATCCTCAAACACACATCTCAATCTCAAGATGGATGATTCAAGTTAATTCTAGACATTCTCAAATATTGATAAATAGAGAGGCCACGAACATCATTTCTAAGCTATTTTGGTGAAAGTTATTATGCTCAAATATCTTCAAAAGTCTTGATTATGCAAAGTTATAAGGCACAAATGGTTCAAAAAGCTTTAAGCAATTAGTGTTACCATGTCAAATTGATTCCAAGCCAAGCCAAGCTAAGCCTCAAGCCAAAGGTTCTAAGGAGATATGGAGGTAGACAATCTTCCATTACCAAGGACTTCATGAGCACAAACCAATCAAGCCATTAAAACAAGCATTTTGGATCATCTAAGGAAGGTAAAAGAGGTTTATTTTAAATTTTAGTTTTGTGTTTTATTCATGTTGGTTAACTAAGCTCTCTCGAGTGTCTAGGCCTAGAGATGTTATGTTACTTAGTCTGTTTATTTCATTTTATTTTCATTTTGAAACTAACTCCATACTAACCATCCTCTCTTGAGTCAAATTCCTATATCATAGAGATCATTACCTCAATCACCCAAATAGAAGTAGTAAACTCACCCCCTAGTCCTTTAGATACTCAAACGTAGGAATTAACCACCCCTCTCTCTTCACTATATTAAACATCATCTTTATCTATCTCTCATTTTATGGAAACACAAAAAGAGACAACCTTCACTATAACCATTATTCTTCTTCCATTCCATCCATTTAAGTGGAAGAAATTCCCTCCATTCCTTTAAAAACCCAAACAAAGGGAGAAAATATATCCATTCCTTCACTTGAGGGAACCATACCTACTTCCCCCATCATAAAACCATCCATGCCCTCTTTATAAATTATCCCCAACCATGAAAAGTTTACCTCATCTACCCAACCACCAATTTTGGAACCATCCATCAAAAATAAGGATAGATAAACCTTTCCTTCTTCTGCACCTAAGGGCTTAAGATTTGAAACCAATTGCCAAAGAATTAAACCCATCTACAAGCCCTTTTCTGGGTTAGTCCAAAGTTTAGAGTTCACTTCCCAACCCAAATTTTATTGAGCCACATTTTGGCATCATCTTGGACTCCCTTACCAAAAAAAATATGAATATTTAACCTCCCTTGAATCCACCCTTAAACCCATTATTACCTCTTCACCAAATACCTATTCTAAAACCATAAGTAAATCATCCTCATAACCTCCTTTTAATGTTTCCAAATCACCTTATGCCTCTCTTACCTGACCAAACAAGAATATGGGAATCCTTCCACACCTAGCCATACTCACCCCACTTTGAATTTGGACTTAACCCCATCTAGTCCACCAAAAAAATCCTCAACTAAACCAATTAAGGAGGTTGAGTTACCCAAAACTGAACCTCAAACTAGAACCATACTACCTCCTTCCCACTTACCTTCCATATTAGGACCCCATCCTTCTACCATTCTAGTTACCTATTCTTCCTCTAAGAAACCATCCCCATTTACTACACCTATACCTACACCCATCAAACCCTTTAGTTATCCATCATTTTTAACTAGACCATCTACCTCTAATTTCCCACCTATAACTAAACCTTCATCATCCAAGTCTTCCATATACAAATATTAAACCTCTTAACCAAACATAACCAAGAAAACCAAACCAAATCCACCAATTAAAACCATTCCTCCAACTACAAAGTCCATGGTGAAGCCTACACCCAAGAAGGTTCCCATACCTAAAAATATAAACCCATCACCTCCAATTCCTTTTAATGAATCCTACTCAAAAATCCTATAAAATTTGTTTAAAACTTATTCCATTAGCTTACCCCATATCAAACCATTATACCCTTCCAATATCAAACCCTCTTGGTTCAATGATAACTTGATCTGTACATATCATAGGGCACTAAAAAATGACATAGAGAATTACAAAGCTCTCCAAGCACTTTTTCATAGCATATACGATGAGGATGATATGTTATCATATGAAACCTTATTACCTCCATTACCAATCTTACCATCAACCTAACCTACCCAAACTTTACCTACTCTCCCACTCATATTGAAAGATGAGAAGAAGGAACCAAAATGAGCATCAAAATTAGCAAACCCTTCATCCACACCATTCATGTGGTTACATGATCCAAATCCCAATATAAATAAAATGGAAAAGCTAAAAAATCCATCCTATAGACATACCCTTCAACCCCTCAACCTTCTAACCAAAACCCTAAACCTACACCTTCACCTATACTACCACCAAAGCCCAAAATATCCATTTTAAGACCCCCTCCCTCCAACCCATCTAAATCCATCTAGCATATCATGTTGAAAAAAATTCATCAAACACCAGTGAAAATGAGCCTTTATGAACTAATCAACACCTTGCCCCACCATCTTCAAGCATTTATTGAGGCTCTAAAATCTATAGAGGTTCAACCAAATGATCCTTGACTTCTTGTACCCTTTTTTGGAGCCCTCTAAATTTTTTCCCTTGTCACCTTTCAAGATTCTAAAATACCTCCCACTCATCTTGAGGGTTTTGATCCTCCCCTCTTCATCACATGATACACCAATGAAACCCACATCAAGAGGGTTATGATTGATGGAGGAAATAACATCAACATTATCTTCTCATATGCATATGACCAACTTTCGTTGCCAAAGAACATCATGTAAAAAATTACAATGGTCCTTCTCTCCTTTAATGATACCATGGAAACTACCTTAGGGACCATTATCCTCCATATACACTTGTGGTATTGTACCATTGCTAAACTATTTTATGTTATAGAGGGTGAGTTCTAGTACAATGTGTTACTCAGATGCTCTTAGATCCATGCTATGAATTGTGTCCCTTTCACCTTACACCAATGTGTCAAATTTGAGCATGAGGGACAAGTTATTACCATAAAATCTGATCCTAGTCCCTTTTAATCTTGAAATATGACATACTGGTGATCCGGGCAACAATTTAGATGACAATTCGGGTGATGGGTCCACCCTAATTGATGGTAGAACTTTTGGGAGCCATAACTTTTACACCGTAGCTCCAATTGAATCACCATTTGAACCGTTGGAAAGATAACAATGAGGGGAACATCATGAGATGGCATGGAGATTTTATCAATAATTTTTTACCCCCTAAAATCCAACGAAAGTGACCCAAATTTCAATTTTAGTAGTGCAGTCTAAAAATAGTAAGTTTCTAAAAATAGTAATTCCTTGAATTCTGTATTATTGTAAATCATGGAAGTCAAACCACTTAATCTCCCTTAATATTGGTGATCATCCACATCCTCCTCACACCTTCAAAACATTTATAAATGAATATGTAACTTGAAATGTAAAGGAGACATCTCTTCTCATAGATAGGCATATGTTTGGGTCTACAATTTTGATCAATAAAACATCTCTTTTTAGAGATAGAATTATTTGAATTGTGTTGTTCTTATTTTTGAATTATCTTTCAACCAAAGCTTTTGAGTTTTGGATCAACTGGCCTACTTATGTCCTTATTCCTCCTTCATCTACCTCACCACCAACTTCTAAAAAAACCACCCCACCAACCATAACATATAATACTCATACTCATAAAAATGATAAAGCATCAATTAGCTCATCTATCCCTTCATCCCAAATTCTAGTTGATGACACTTTACAATCCACATTTCAATTACTCTCTCATGGGGAATATAATATTTTAGCCTTAGATGCTTTCCCTACTTTGCAAGAATATGGAAACCTCAAATATAACCCTTCCTATGATCCTAACATTAGAACTATTATCCCTTTTGGGTTGCCTAATAATCAAAAAAAAATTTTCTATGGGGGATTTTATTAGCCACTTCTCACTCCCACCACTACCCCATTCATCCAACCATTCACCATTGATTTTTCTTACCTAGATAAACCAACCTTTGCTAGAACTTACCTTTACAAGTGCACTTGGAAGGGGTTTGGTCTTGGCCTCTATGAATAGGGACCTCAAGAGTTACCTATAATAAAAAATAAAAAACCTTGTGAGTTCTTTGGCCTTTGGTTTATACCACTAGAATAACCCACATCACCAAAGCCCATTGTCACCATCGATGAAGAAATTATATCCTGACTAACCCCATCTCCTTCCAAATTTGAACATTCTGATATCATCCCATATATATTTTTTATTTTATCAATACCATTAGTTTATTCCCCCTAACCTATCAAAAGGGTGGCCAAACTAAAACCCTTCCTCTTATCCATCCTAAAATGATTGAATGTGATTCTCCTACCATCAACACCATCTAATGATAGGATGATGATTCCATTCTCACCCACCTTAGTGCAAGGGATTCCTTTATTCATAAATCTCCTCCTCTTAAGAATCAAATTATGTTGAATGAATCCACTATTGATGTCAACTTGGGTACTTAGTATAAACCCCATATCATCAAAATCAGCCAATATTTAAATTCCATGGAGTAACAAGATTACCCTTCTTTCCTTTGAGATCATAGCATAGCTTTTTCTTGGTATTATCAACATATGCCTATAATTGACCCTTTTTTTGCCCTCCGCAACATTTTAACACATCCTAAGGCTAAACTAGTTCAATAAAATCTTCAAAAGATACATCCTCGCATAGCCTTTCTTATCAAAAAAGAACTTCAACATCTCTTATCTATTGACTTCATATAGCCCATCAACTATCCTCAATGGGTTTAAAACATTGTTCCCATCACAAAACCCACAAGGGGCCTTCACCTCTACATCAATTTTTGTGACCTCAATCTCACTTTCCTAAAAGATGATTTTCCTTTACCAAAAACTAACCAACTGGTTAATCTTATAGCCATCCATGAAATGTTATCTCTCATGGATGGTTTCTTAGGATATAATTAGATCTTGATTGCCCCCAAAGATTAGCATAAAACTTCCTTTATTACCCCATGGGGAACCTTCTACTATAGGGTCATGCCCTTTAGACTAAATAATGCTAGATAAACCTATTAGTGGGTTATAACCTATATATTTCATGATTTCATCCATAAAATCATAGAGGACTATGTGGAAAATCTCCTTGGGAAATATAAACACTGTAAGGATCACCTAGTTGTTCTCACCATCATCTTTAACTAACTAATCCATTTTCATGTTAGGATCAATCCCAAGAAGTGAATTTTTGGGGTTTTATAGAGAAAGCTTCTTGGTTTCATTATCTCTCTCTGTGGAATTAAAATCAGCCCTACCAAAGTTAGAGAAATCTTGGATATACCTCCTCCGACCAACCTTATGTAACTCCACAGCTTGTAGGGAAAAATTTTATCCATCTGTCACTTCATATCCCAGTTATCAGATAAATGTCAACCCTTCCACCACCTCCTAAAGAAAGACACCTCTTTTAAGTAGACCAAGCATGTCAACAATCCTTTGATTCAATCAAGAAGTATCTTCTCTCCACCTATCCTCATCCTCCTAAGGAAGAATAGGAATTTTACCTATATATATCTACCACAAACCATTCCTTAGGGGAAATGCTTGCATATCATGATGAATAGAATAAATAGAAAGCCATCTATTACATTAGCCTCACCCTTATCAAATATAAAACTTAATATACCCATCCCAAAAAAATCTACCTCACCTTAGTCTTCATGGCCTTTAAAATTTGTCACTATCTTATTAATCATTAAACATATGTCATCACCAACACTGATCCCTTCAAGTATATTCACTCTAAGCCATACTAAAACTAGCATGCTGCTAAGTGGCTCATTCTCTTAGCTAAATTTGATCTTTAGTTCCTTTCACAAAATTCCATTAAAGGACAAGTCATTAATGATCAATTCACTGAGGCTCCTCTACCATAAAATCAACCTCTTCCTCTTGCCTTTCTAGATGAGTCTATTGTAACTCTTTCTCAATAAGAACCCACCTACTAAATAACCATGTTTTTTTATGGCTTAAAATTCCAAAGTGGTGGGGTGATGAAGTGATTCTCATTCCCCTTAATGGTGAACCTCTTCCCCTTTCTTTTAAACTCAACTTTGAATGCACCATTAATGTGGCTAAATACGAAGCCCTAGTCATAGGTCTCTAAACTAATCTAACCTTAAGAACCAAAATAATTAGTGTCTTTGATGACTCCCAACTAGTCATCAACTAGGTCAATGGATATTATCAATGTAAAAATGATGTCCTCCTAAATTACAAATAACTCATGGATGTACTCCTAACATCATTCAATCATTACACTATTTAGTCAATTCCTTGATCTACTAATAAATTCATAGATATGATTGCTTCCCTTTCTTCCCAAATCCCATCTCAATTAGTCAAATCTAAATTATTTATCACCATCCATCATTTTATCACACCCTCATATATCAATTGTAATCTTCCTACCATTTGTAGTGTGGAAACATCTCCTTTCAACATTTGGTATGACCAAAATTTTGACTACCTTAACCTTGGCATTATTCCTCTTAACCTTTTGAAGAATAATTAAAGAGATTTTTTTAGGGTGCCTCTCATTACACCATACTATGGGGAATCCTTTATAAATATGGCTTCGATGGAATCATTTTTCATTATCTGCATAGCCATGAAGCCTCCCACACCATTAGGGAAACACATGATAAAATATATGGGGTACACTTTAGTGGCCTAGTTATTGCTAAGCGTATCCTTTGCCTTGGCTATTACTAGCCCACCATTAATCAAGATTATTGAAACCATGTAAATAAGTGTGTCAAATGTCAACAACATGCTAACTTACATCATGCATCTCCCCATGGCCTTCAAGTATCTATAGATTATTGGCCCTTCTTGTGATAGGTTCTTGACCTTATTAGGGAAATCAATCCCCATTCTTCATAATGACACCAATATATCATTACTTCCACTAAATGGGTGGAGGCCATCCCTCTTATCTCAACCAAAGCTAAAAAAATTATTGACTTCATCAATCACCACATCATCTACCACTTTGGTGTTCCTCATAATATCATCACTGATAATGGCAAATATTTTAAACACCAAAAATTCCAAGGTATTTGCAATGATTTTGGCATCAAGTTAAGCTTTTACTCACCTTATCATCCACAAGCTAATGGACAAGCATAAGCCTCTAACAAAACTCTCATAAAAATGCTCACGAAAGTAGTAAGTGTTTCTAGTTGGGATTAACACTTGCACATCCCTTTTATTTTATGGGCCTATCACACTATCATTTTAACTTCTAAAGGTGATACCCATTTCTCTCTCATCTTTGGTGCAAAGGCCATTTTACCTCTCAAATTCCAAATTTCATCTCTTCACATATCATTGCATGAAATTCTTTCTGATAGAAACTATCATCAATAACATCTTTTACATCTTTAACTTCTTGATGAACATCACCTCATAATGCTTAATCATATTCATGTCTATCAAGAATGAATCAAGCACACATACAAAAAACCCCTGAAAGAGTGAGAATTCAACATTGAAGACCTTGTCCTTAAATAAAACCAACATGTAACTAATATGGAGAAAATCAAAAAGGGTAAGTTTGCTTTCAATTGGATTATAACCTATATCATAACACATAAGTATGGATTAGGAACTTATCATTTATCCTCTCTCAAAGGCAAACCAAAACTTTAGCCTCTCAATGCTTTACATTTACATCCTTTCTATTATTGAAACAAGGATTGAACTCACCTTCATGTCTAACTTAAGTTTATCCCTTAGTTTATGATATTTTCACTTCCTTTCACCTACGTATCTCTAATCCTCTTGGGGTAAATTGCTTAAAACATAGGACCATGTGATTATCCATCATAATAATAATCCTAATCCTAAATATGGGCACCAAAACTCTAATCATGGCATAGTTATCATGAATAATTTTTGTCTCTAATCAGATAGAATCTCATGATCAATTGTCTCTCAAACCACTTTCCCCATCTATAATTAACCTTTGGTGCTAAAGTTCTTCCACCATAAAGGTTAACCTTTAAGCCTAAATAGACTTGTCAATGTCTAACCTAGCATTCAAAAATAAAAAATTGGGATACCAACATATCACTTGGGTCTATATCTCTAGTATGATAGACTGCTCCCTGGAAAGATAGCTGCTCAACACCTAAAAGTTACTTAAAAATAGACTTTTCCCTTGAAGGATAGCTATACAAATATAATTCTAGACCACTCTCTTGAAGGATGGTTAAGAAATAATCATCTAAAGCTTCTCACATTGATCAAATTCAACAAATTATCAAAATAATAAAAGTAACAAAAAACCCTATGTCAAAATCAAAGTAAGTAATCCAAAATTATCTCCTATAAGTTCCACTTGTAGAGTTCCTACATTAATCAGTCTACACATTATCCTAGTATTCCACAATCAACTCCTATATATGCAATTTGTATACTTCCTACATTAATCAGTCTACATATCATATTAGGGCATGGACTTGACTATTACGGTTCTTTGGTCACCTATGGAAGGGGCAAGCTAACCCACATTAGGTTACCTTTCCACCCATCTAACATTCAACCATCTACCTATCACCTCCCTTCCCTTCAATTCCTCTCTGACATCAAGGGACTATGAGCTTACTTGACATAAAGTAATCAAGATACCCCCTTTCTCAGTCAAAGCATTCTCATGCAAAGCATTCAACAGGGTTATATTCACTAAGTCATTCCAACTATGTTTTCTTTTTGTTAGATCCTCACCAACCCAAAACATCATTCCTTTTCTTTTCCCTTCATTAGTTTATATGGACATATATCTCATAACTCTTATCTCTTTCTCATATTTAGTTTATTACCTACACATACTTTATGTACTTTCATTATTTATTCATATCATGTATCTTATTCAAACATGCAACCATTATTCTCATCAATGCAATCATAACATTATGAACCATGAATAGAACAAATATAAACCATATCCTACCCATAAACAAAATATCAAAAACCATAATCACAGCATACCATTATAACCTCATAACAACATATTATCCTCATCAAACATCATCCTACAATAAATCCATAATATCATCCTCTCTATGAATATTACATCCTCATCCAATCTATAAACCACATTGTCATAATCATCTTATAAAAACCATCATCAAAATCTATAAATCAACTATTCACGATCATGTGCAAACTAAACTAAATAAAAACAAACATCTTGATAAAAAAATGTGTTGTCAACTACATCATCATGTAAACAAGTAGTCATCAACTCTGTCATCATCATCCATCATATCCATCATCAAATAACTAAACTAAAGAGTCAATAATAAACCTACACCTAAAGCATCATATATGTCATCCATACTCTATAAACATCACCACATCATGATCATAATCTACATCTATATCATCATCATCATAATACATCAATACATAATCAACTAAACATCATTAACATCATAACATCATCATCATGTCATACGTCAACATGTCATCAATATAATCAAATATCAACAATATAATTAGTATAATCATCATATACATTAATAAATAAATACATGACATAATGTATCCATATCTCTCTCACTCATATACATCTCATGGCATCGACATGTATGCTAATATCAAAATCAAAAACATATAATATATAAGGCCATATATCAAGCTCCTAAGGAACCACTACTAATGGGCCCACCTACACTAGTACCACTGGCTCCATCTACACTATACGTGCACCTACACCTACACTACCATTTGGTGGTGCCCCCATAAAATCCCTACCTAACCCACTATCAAAGCCCATTATCTTGGAGTAGCTATAAATGGACCCCCTACTAGGTTGGCCCTATACTCTCCATATCTCATCTCCAATGGAAACTACACTAACACTATCACCTCATAATATCTTAGCTCCTTGATGGTTCCTAGATATCATGTCCTCATAACTATGTTAGGTGGTCTTCCTCCTACTACTACAGCCTCTCCTACCCTCTATCTCAATGAATCTCTCACCTAAGTCACTAATATAAGAGAGATCCTCACCTTATCCCACTCACTAATCACTATAACAACCTACCCATATAAGGTGAAAATATTTGCCTATAAAGTGGCCACCTATCCTTGTAACCCAATAATATGAGCCTATACTACTACCAGTGCTATTGCTACCTGACCATCCTATGTTTGTTCCCTTACAAGGTCCACATCTATTAGTTACTAACCCCATCACCCCATCTGAAGTTAGCCACTGCAACTATGGGAGTAAGAACTTGGACTCCTCCTTCTTGGATCAAGGGAAATCTGGTGGGATCTGTTACACCAATCCAAACTACCATCACACTTGGTCAAAGGGGATTAACTCAGACTCCCCATCTCTTCTCCCATAAATCTAATACTAGCTTTATAAGGATAATATGTGGTACTAATGCCTGAAATAACTAGTCCAACCCACATTAGGCCTCCATATCACATCTCTTACCACTAAACCCTCTAAAACATCTTGAAATTATTCAATCTCTTTAGCTTCTCCACTTACCCCTATCAAAGCATAGTCACCTCTCCATCTCATAAAACCCACTGAAAAGGGATCCTAACTAAATCCATCCCATGATAGCCCCAATGGTCTCACAACCCAAATGTGCTCATATGCCTAGTAGTGGAGCATGAAACTAACACTAATCTCATATTATATATGTGCCTAAAAGGCCCATATCTCCTTTTATATCTAGACTAGTAGCATTGGGGCCCATCTAAACCTTTGCTTATTTTGTGACAACTTTGCATGGTCATTTTGATCACACCAACCAACCTTGCCATGTTGAACTTTTAAACTTTTCACCACCTCATGCACAACCTAACCAATTGTGTTGTTTTGTGTAAGCACTTCCTACCTTGGATACAAATGGCTTGATAGGCCTAAGTTGATCAGCTATGACCAACTCTATGGACTAGTTAACCTTATCACATGTCCCCCTAGAATCATGTTTATTTTTACCAACATTGGCAATTTTAGTCTTTACATGATCTTGATTATCACCCTTAATCATATTTTGTGCATGTGTTTGCATCTCAAATGCCCAACCTTTTTATGTACCTCAACTTGTACCTACCCATTTACTATTTATCAAACCCTAACCTAATTTCACTTCTACCTCATCAACTCCTAGTTTGAGGGGGAACACCTCCTCCCATACTCAAGGTAACCAGACCTTGACCAGTGATCTATTTTTGTTCTATAGCTTATAACATCAAGTTCACATAATAAGAAGGGGTAAAATTTAAACACTAAAAAACTACACATAATATCTTTTGATGTTAAACTACATTTTGACCCCCATCTGACCTCGCATTTAGTAAACCACCTAGTCAATTAGACTTGTTTACTAACTTGACCCCGTCAAACCCCTAACTTAACACATTTGACTAAACCATTTAATTCACCCATTTTAAATTTATTTAACATATTTTATTCTAGCCCCTTAACCATTGATAGTCAGCCTAACCATTGATGGTTGGCCTAATCATTGATGGTCAGATCTCCAAGCCTACTTTAAAGTTTTAAAGCATTGATAACTTTGTGCAAGATACATATCTCCCTAAATGGAAACTTTATTTTAAAACTAGATTTAAAACATTTTGAATTTGAAAATTTATCCCCTTATCAAATTAATAACCTCCTCCATTATCAACTTTATCCTATAAAAGGAGAACACGATGAAGTGAAATGGATTCATAATTTGTAATCCACAATCTTGCATCTAAGCTCTATTGCATATAGGTATCCATCATCCTTCAGCAAGCAAGCAACATCACCAAATACCTAAAGCTCTATCAAAATCACTTTCAAAATCCAAAGTACTATCACTCTAACCAAAGTGATTTAGCCTTCCACCATTAAGTTTCAAGTATCTTTCACTTGTTTTCATTGATTTATCTTATTTATAACCTTCCTGCCCTATCAGACCCATTAGTATATTATTTTCCACCCCTCATCCCTATAATAAACCTCTCTTTTCCCAAACATCCTATCTATACCTTATTTTTTTATCATTTCCAAAATTATACAAGTAATTATCGATGGTTAGCACAACCACCAATGGTCACTTGAACTGTCGATAGTTACCCAACCACTGATGATCAACCTAAACTACCGATAGTTCACCTAACTACTAATTATCATTATGGAATAAAAATATAGTAAGCTATTTTTAGCCCCATAACCCTAGTTGAATGCAACTTTCTCTATTTTTGCTTGATTATAATAACTTTTCTAATTTTTTGGACTAGACCCTGACCATTTTAGCATAAGTATTAACTGAATTTGATACCTTTGGTCACTTTTATATTAACTATAACTCTAATTTCTTTAAATTTTACTTCATTTATCTTATGCAAGTAGACTTTTACTTTCTCATTTCTAACTTAATTATTATAATAGTGGATTGACAGCCTCTTAGTAAGCAATACACTTCTTGGATATAGCTCATGTGAGGCATTCTACTCATCTATTTTTTAACAATCCCCTTTTCTATTGTCTTTCTTATCTATAAGTTATTACCTACTAGAGAAAGAGGAGTTCTTATCATCATCTATATTCATGGGTGCACTTTACTAGGTATTCTTCTACGCACCCTATTACTAGTTTCATTATTTACTTTCAAAATTAGAAAATGAGTGGAAATTAACTAAAACACCACCTTTCAAAATAAAAGACAAATCCCCTATTTATAGTTTTTCAACCCTTCCCAAATATGGGCCTATGAGCTATAATTTACGAAAATTACATAATGAACTTTTCTAGTCCCATCAAGATGCTCCTAGTCAAAAAAATGCTCTTGGCCATGCCTAGAATATTCCATATTTTACAAGAAATTAGTGTTACAACTATCTCTACATGAAATTATGAAGACCCATAATAAACCTTGAGCATATAATTTGATATCTTGGTTGAAAAATACCTTTTGCACAAGCCTAGAGGGAGGATATTCACTTAAGGATCCAAACTAATTTTTTCTTGATGTGGAAATGTCTAAAGATCCTTTTGATCACTCAAACAAATAGAAGGAAAAAATAATTTAAAAGCCAAACATATTTTGTCCTTGTGTGCAACTTATTTGGAAATGATTTTTTATTAATCTATTTTCAAATCATGGACATTTTTGGACATGAATATCTTCTTTATGCACACTAAAGTAAAATCCTATTACCTATAATGATGGTTCAAGAATTGATTTAGTTGTGACATAAAATTGAAATGATCCATGATCATGATTGGAAACATTTTCTCTATAATAGTTGTTAGGCATTCTTTTGTGCTTTGACTCATTATCACATCTCTACAAAATCCATCAATTTTAACTTTAACCTAGACATTTTTCATTCCATCATATAATCCAAACCTTTTGAAAAGTCTATATTTGGCTTGCACCATTAGAATTTCTTGATAGAGCAAACACAATCTATAGATCTTATGTGAAATTCTCAATTTCTAGTTCATGGCATGCATCTATGTTATTCTTCATGTTTGCATTGCCCATGGGGTCCTTCAATTTTCAACTTTGGCTACACATCATCAGATTTAGATGGGGAAAGAAAATATGCTCCTTCAGATTATGATCTAAGGAGTAAGGCGTGATTGGATAGTGATTTCTACTTGGCCCTAAGGATATGCCACTTAGCAGCCCTATAGGCTTCCTATGTACCTAACAGATAGTCAGTCCTACATTGAGTGTGTTTATACCATGTGGAAGTGCCTCACTTGATCTTAGATCTCATTGAACTATCAATTACTATCTCATACTATTAGATCATTAAAATATGATCAAAATTTTAAAACATGCCCCTTGAGTTTGACACTTGGTAGCCTCATGGGCTTCTTGAGTTCCTTTGACTATTCAACTTTGATCATGTACCATCGAATCATCTTGATCTAAAAAAATGCATAACTTTATCTCTGCCTCCATTTGAAAACAAATATATACTTCACAAGGTCAAAAGTTGATGTTCATGTGACCATCCCAAACATTTGAATCCCAACGGCTAGTCCTTGCAACTTAAAATTGACATCTGCATGACCGTCAAAAAATGTCCATGAGATCATCATGCCTACAACTTGGAGATATTCTTTTAGGGACTTTGTTCTAGGGAAATTTTGTCTGAGTCTTGTCTTTGGCCTCCTTATTTTCTTTGATAACTTTGGATGGTCCTTCAATCTCTTGAAAGTGCCCTTGGAAACTATTCAAAGTGTCCTCCATCCTCAAAAAGTGCCCTTCAAGAACATTACAAGTGTCCTCTAGATCCAGAAATATCCTTTAGACCTTTTGTAGATACCCTTTAGGAATTTTTCAAGGGTAAAATTACTCAAAGGAAATAATCCTTTAGACATTTTTCAAAGGAAAAATGACACTTCAAAAGTGTCCCTTGAAATTTTTATAAGTGTCCTTCACCCTTTCAAAGTTCCCTTTGATAATTTTGCAAAGGCAAAATGCCCAAAGGAAAATATCCTTTGAAACTTTTACAAAGGCAAAATGACCCTCTGGGACTTCTGAAAAGTACCTTTGGCTAAAATAAATGACCTTATAATTCCTTTAGGATTTTTGTGTGAGAAAAATTCCTGAAGGGTAAGTTCCCTTGAACTTTTTTCCATGGATAAAAATTCCAAAACAAATAAGATTTGGCAAATGAAATAGCCCTTCAAGATTTTTGTTTTGACAAATTACCCAAAAGTGATAAGACATTAAATTCTTTCAAAAAAACATTAGTGGATAAAATGTTTGATGGAAATAAGTCTTCAGACTTTTTGTCAAAGATAAAAATGTTGAATACATATTTCTATTAGACATTGTGTTCATGCAAAAGGCCCAAAAAGTCTAAGGGAAAGAACACCTTCACCAAGCAAAGATAAGATAAAGGACTTAACAAACTATTTACATAATCTTGACCTTCTAAAAGAACACATAGAGATAGAAATAGGGCTAATGACTTAGACATTGATACTCAAACCAAGTTGGACTTAGGAATTTTCATGGATAAGGGCCCAATTGCTCCAATGAAAATTTGGGAACTAATAATTTGAAGAGTTTATAGAAGTTTTTCATGCTTCACCATACCTAATTTCTCAATTTGTAGGTCCAGTGGACTCTCATCATTTCAAATTTGTCCTTAATGAAGGTTTTATATGGATTCAAGGTTCACTATGTATAAGCATTGTGTGTTGCTCATGGAACCATCAAAACCTCCAAAGCACAGTCCAAGAACATGGAAAGAGATGTTAAATTGATAATGAAGCATTCTCAAGCCCTTATGTAAAATCTTGTATACCTCTATGGAAACCTTAAGGGATTATAAACCATCATCCTAACATCCAAGTACACTTAGTCACTTTTAGTAGAGTTTAAGGTATTTTAAAAAAATTAAGGTTACTCAAAATGTCCTAGGTCTCATTTCCTAGATTGTGTATGTCCTTTCACTACCATAAAAATGTTGTATTTGATTAGGTTTATGTATTAGAGTGTTAAGGTTTGTATTGGATTCTTAAGGGGTATCCATACTTCAATCCATGTCATAATCCATACCTTGTCACTTCACATTGTTTTCACTACCTTTCATTGTGTTTCACCCCTATTTTGATGCTTCAACCTCAATATTACCCCAATGCCACCCTTCTCCATCCATCCATACTTCATTAAAAGGCCTACATTATGTAAATTAACCTATATCCCCCTTGTAACCACCAAGAAACATGAGTTCATTAAAATTTGGGTTCATATAGCTCATATACCCTATTGTAAGAGCTAATGAATACCTATAGTGTTGTAGATAATAGTCACCTATTAATAGTCATTTTGGATGTTATGATTGAAATGGAGATGACCAAGTAAGTAAAGAGTCAAACAAAAGGAGGAAACAAAACTTCAAAGTCAACTATGCAGTTTGTATGCTCAAATAAAGTACTACATAGAGTCTCAATATGTATAATAGGGTTTATAACTCCTTGGTGACTAAGTTTTTGAGAGGAAGGTCAGGGTTTTGGTCTTAAGTTAAAAAATAATAGTGAATCATCATTAAATATATACAGTAATATATTCATGGTGGATTCATCACAAATTCACTTCATACTTCCATTTTAACCACTATCCTATACAAAACTCAATGTACACCTATACCCACCTAAATTGGCCTATCCATGGCATGTGAAGAAAGTTAAAGAAAAGTTGTGCTTCATAGGACTATGATACTTAAGGAGACCTAAAAAATCTATTTTGGAGACCTTAAATCTCTCAAAAATTCCTAACATAAAAGAACACCTACAAAAACACCATATCAAGACCTATAGTTAGCCTATGTGGAAAAGTAATGCAAGTTACAAGAGACAGAGTTAAAGATAATTGTGTGCATTAGAGACAAGATTGAAGAGTAAAAGGGCCACCATGAATAATTTAAAGCAACAAGAATGACTAGTTCAACCTATTCTATGTTTGAATCTCCCTCCACTTATTAATGTTGAGATTCATCCTACATGAGCCTCTATAGTTGGGTCCTTCTTTCCTCTTAACTATGTAATCAAATCGAGTTCAAATGGTTTAAGTAAAAAATGATTCAGGGAGGGTGATTAAGAGATGATATCACCCTATACTACTATGGTGAAATTAAGATAAACAAGATAGTACTCCACTATCCAAGCTTTCTCTTGAACCATCACCTACAACCATTCTATTTGGCTTACTTAGAGCTATTGTTCTGTGATAGAAGTCATTGTTTGAGGAAATTGATAAAAAGGTTGAAATCATATATACCTTATCAAAGTATGCTTTCTCCCAAAATGTCTAAGACACTCATATGGAGGAAGGCTTACCCCCTCACCTAGTCAAGAATGCAAGGAGAACACTTATAGTCTTTTCAAGGAAGCTTTCTAGTCTTAATCTTAAAAAGAGAAGAACATAAGAATTTTGGAAAATATCTTAAACCCAACCAAATATTTTAACCCATTTGAGATGAAGTTAAGACCATGAAACACTGAGGAAATTGATAGTGTGGTGGGATCAAGCCCAAACATGATAGGATATAGTTAACTAGGCACACAGTCATAAAGCACAATTAGAATCACATGGTTATTCTTAGAAGATTTGAGTGCTAAGGCCTCTACAGGAATTAAATGGCTCTAATTTTTGGTAAAAATGGTATTTTTAAGTAGGTTAGACTATTCAAACTATCGTTATGGTTAGAAAACCACCAGAGACAACCACTATCTTATCTTAGAGATCTTGAAGTCACTTAGATAACCTTGATGAGACCAAGCAATCATTTGAAGGTTTAAAACCAAAATACAGGGTTGAACTTATTAAGATATTCCAAGATAATATAGTGTGATTATAAGTGTCTTCACACACCCTTTGAAGTTTTCAATAGTCAAGGTTTTAAATCAAGGGCCTTAATAAATACTCATATAAATTTTGATGTTTTGGTATCCTAACACCTTGGAATGATATAAACAATACCTAAAATTTTAATTACACATTGATATGACTCCACCCATGGTACTTGATTGTAAGGAATATGTAAAGATGGATCAAAACACTATACTTTTCCAAGAAAAAGAGGTACCAAAATATTATAAAATATGCAAATCATTGGGAGGGAAGGTTTAACACTTTTTATATATCTTAAACCCATTATTTTCTCAAAAACATGTCTATAAATGCCTTTGTGGGCTCCTTCTCAAAGGTTAGTCTTTAGAAAGGATAGATAAGATGACATCAATCAAAATGGCTAGATTGTAGATATTTATTGCCAAAAGCGGATCATGTCATGGTTTATGATATTTATTCAAGTTTGAAACTTATCCATCCATGGGTTTCTAATCTTATTATATATCTTTCATGGCCATCAAACATTAACACTTAGTCAATTAGGCCTAATTGGCCTATTTGACCAAATAAGAGAACTCAAATTTGGCATAGAGGGGATAATGAAGAAACTTAATTTAGAGCATAATTACATGTAACTTGAATTTAAAAAAGGTAGGTTCACATTTCATATTCATCATGAGTAAGAAGGTAGTTTCAAGGTTTTATCTTCATGAGAAGGCTAATTTACTACTCAACACCTCATGGAGGTTAATTACACTCTAGTTTCACTTGGTAACTAACATTGGAGGGTTTATGGACCATCTTGGGCATGGTTAAACCTTATAATAAATATAACTAAAGTTGACTTAGCCTTCACTACCCTCATTTTAATGCCAATAACTCATTAAAGGAGTTATTGAGGAAGCCAACGCATGGGAGAGTTAAAGAAGAATGAAATAAATAATGTAACTATTACATGAAGTCAATCTTAGTCATTCATGACCCATTTATATCACTTACACACCATTATCCCCTTATTTTCTCCCCATTTATGCTATATATTGAAGGCTTTTAGCCTTGTATTACATCCTTTAGGCTTGTATGAGGAAAATTTGTGAGTGTTTGTACTTGTGAACCTATTTAGATTGATGAATAGAATTACAACTCATTCATGATCATTGCTTAGTGTATTCATTACTGTTTTGATATGAATAGTGGCATAGTCTTCCCTTTGTAGGTCTAAGATTTACCTAAGTACTAATAATCTTTTCTTGTAGGTTATCTAGTGTGTTATGATGCTTATGGCTCAAAATTAAAGTGGATGTATGATATTCAATGCATTAAACTAGGCCTTATAATCGTTACCATCTTGTTTTAGTCACTCAATATGACCTTTAGGTGAAACAACATTATTTGGAAGACTTTGAAATTAGTGTGTTAACTATATGCATTGTCCACTAGTCTGTTAAGACTTTAAGATGATAGAGTGGATTAAAGATTATCTTAGGTGCATCACCAAACTTTAATGTAGGTTTATTTCATGTAATATTTATTCTTTTTTCATCTCAATAGGATTATGACTTAGATAAAGAGATTCAAGTTGACAAATCTAGGGATCTAACCCTATAAAATCTAAAGGTTTAGCTTAAACAATAGGTAACCCATAGCCTATAGGTCACTCCCATGTTATCCTGGGTTTAAGTTGGATGTGAATAATTGTTTCCTCAATAATGGTACAAACTAAAATCCTCATATTTTTAGCATGCCTAGTGGGACAAGATTTAATTTCCTTAAAGAATTCCTTGGTATCCTTAGAAGACATCTATAAGTTGAGGACATTAGTAGCTACATATACAATCATCTTGGGTAGATTCAAAGGATTTATAATTAGTTTCAAACTCAAATATATCATAGAAGCATTTTTACATAGGTAATGAGGTTCTTGGTTGTGTCCATGTTGTGATGCATATGTCACATAAGGAGTTATGATAGCTTATGAGGTAGGATTCTATCCTTCACTTCCATATCAGCCCTATCATAGTACATATTCTTATTATATTGACCTTTATTAGCCTTACCATGGACCTCTTAACTAAAAAGGCTATCTACCTTATTGTGAACATTCCCAACCTCATTGGAAACATTTTTACCCTCATGATCAGTCATGATACCAACTTGCTATCCTTTGTAGTTAACTTGAACCAAATGTTGATGATTTTTACTTAGAGCTTTAGAAGCTAAGGGGGAAGAGAGATAAGTTGAAGGAATTTCTTAGGTAGTATAAGGAGAGTGAATGTCAAGCCCTTATTCATCATCAAAGTAACCCTAACAACTAACAACAACCATCTAAATTGATTACTCTATCTCCTTTTCTTACCTCTCTAATCATTGGAGACTATTAGTTCACAAATGTTTTCTTGATGACAATGTAATTCATTTAATTATCACCAACTTAGTGGTAGGTAATTTGAGTTTTATGTATGAACTTGACCCTAACCTTGAATTGTAGTGGATTAGATCTCTTATGAGGAAATTTGTCATTGTAAAAAACCTTCAAATCACCCTCCATGCCTACCCCAAGATTTTAGTTGTGTAAGACCTCATTGTGGAAGACTTATTTCCCCATTTTTCTCTGTATTTGGTTAGTGATTTTATGGCTAGGGTTGTGGGGTGCTTGTCTTGTGACTTGTCTCATATGGTCTACAAACTTGATCATGGTGTGGAAGTCAAAATAAATTCTAATCCACTCTATATATTTAACATTTATCCCTACAACCCAACCACCTCAAGAACATGTTGCATTCACTATCATTCTCCTTATATTCAAGATTTCCTCCAAGATCCTATGCTTCCTAAAAAATCTACATTAACCCCAGCTTGCAAACCTTCATGGGCTAAAGACCCAAACTATGTGATGCCTACCCTTGAAAGGGAGAGTCAAGAAGAAAGGGAAGGTGTGAGATATATTTCAAGAGGTGTCTCATTGTCTCCAAATGCCTTATTATTCCTCCATGTCATAGTTACTCATGAACATCAAATCATACCTAAATTTTATAAGACAACTAAAGATTTAAAATACAAGGGTGTGTCCTTCAATCATGCCACTCCTAATATCCTAAGCTATAATAATATCTTGAATTCCATTAATAAATCTAATGAAGTACACTACCCTCCCACCCTCACCTCTGTTGAAGAAGAATCAAATGCATTGAGACTAGATTATGAACATCTAAGCATGGTAAGAAATCTGTTAAGGTTAAATAGTTCAATGCTAATCCTTAAATAACTTGACAATGTTATAGTTGTAATAAGGTCTCAAGATCACCTTGAAGAGGACACCTCAAGTGTCTATGAAGAATAAATTATGATTAAAACCCCTATTCATCCTAATAGATTAGAATTTAGACATGAGGAGGACTTAGATGACATGGGGTAGATGTAATGATAGGATATTATAGTTTATACAAGTGAGACACAAGTAACTCCTTGCCTAGGAAACCATCAAGAATATAGCCTTCATGAGGGTACTATTGATACTAAGGTCTAAAATCCATTGGACGCTCCTTGGCAACACCTATACTTTGAGTTCTTAAATGAATTTGAATAACTTAGTATGGAAAACTTAGATGGTGAAGGATAACAGGTTGAATTTCCAGGTGGAGAAGCCAATACAAGTCAATAAGTACCAAATCAAGATGAATTAAAACTTAAATGGGTTGAGGAGATACCTTTCTCCATTGAAGATGAATATGAATAAGCTATAACTGATCAAAAATTTTGTTATGACCTTGTTAAAGAGTTGGAGGTGAGTGATCAATAAGATGTTTTACAAGAAAATAGTAGAAATAGAAGTAAACAACATGATTATACTATTGGACATGATGGGATGTATTTTTGGGAAGATTTAGAATAATTTTTATTGATTTTAGACACCCCACCTCTACATCAATCATAGTTTGAAAAGGATCTTATCAAGTATATTTTGGTCGCTAACCACTTTGAATATAATGGGTAGAATCAGGTGTAGCCCATGAATAAAGAATAAATGAGAATGATTATGTAAAATAAAAGGATATGGGAAGAATATGATTGGGTTATTTATTCTCATACTCAACCCATGCACTTGGGGATAGAGGTAGAAGGTCCAGTCACTCTTTTAAGAAACCATGAGAATGAAAATGATCCCAATTATAGGTGGAGCTTATCATATAGTGATAAATTTTTTATTAGACCCAAATCAAAACATGATAACTCCACATCATCGTACCATAGTGATCAATGGATAAATCCATTCGATCATGAGGGAAGGAAGTCAAATTTAGGTTAGTTAAATTAGTAGTTTTTTGTCTAGTTCAATAAATATGTCACATAAGTTATAGGTTATTGTATTATTTCTTTATTTCATTTCCTTGTTTGTCCCTAGTTTTGAAACTAATCCTTCACCTACCTTCCTTTATAGACCCAGACAACTCCTTAGGTTTATACTTGTAACATATAGAGGAGAAAGAATGGGGGCCCAAGTTCATAACAAAAGAAATTATACTCAATAAGCTTCCACTAATGGGTATTTGTCTGGAGATTAATCTCACAAGCTTTATGAATATTTCTTACGAAGTTAAAGAATTTGTATATTATTCTCATCTACACATTCCATTTTCAACGAAATGGTTTTGGTGGGTTATTGACTTATCTAATCAAACAAATGAGTGATCATGTTGTCTAAGGTGTTGAAGGATATTTTAATGGAGTTTTTGGTGTTTCAATCACACATGTGAGCTCATTACTATCAAAATTTAAGACTAACTCCTATGTGTAATCGACAAGCAAAACTATGTATTGAATAGATGTTGAATACATTCATTAAAGGTTGTGGACTGGTTTGAAGAGTTTGCAAAAAAAATTCATGTTTCACCATACTCATTTATCAAGTTTGAGTTTAAAAGGCCTCTCATAATTTTAAATGTGTCCTCAATGAAGGTTTCATATGTATTCAAGGTTCACTATGTATAGGCACTGTGTGTTGCTCATGGCACCATTAAAACCTCCAAAGCATAGTCCAAGAACATGGAGGGAGATGTTAAATTGATAATGGATCATCCTCATGACCTTATGAATAAGATTATAGACCTTCATGGAATACTTAAGGGCTTATATACCATCATACTCACCTCCAATTACACTCAATTACTTTTACTAGAGTTTAAGGTCTTTTGCAAAAATTAAGGTTACTTGGAGTGTCCTAGGTTTCATTTCTTGGACTGTGTATGTCCTTTCTCTATGTTCAAAATTTTATATTTGATTAGGTCTATGTATTAGAGTTTAAAAGTTTGTATTGATCATCTTAGGAGGTATCCATGCTTTAATCCATGTCATAATCCATACCTTGTCACTTCACATTATTTTCATTACCTTTCACTGTGTTTCACCCCTATTTTTATGCTTCAACATACTTATCACCTCATTTCCACCCGTATCCATCCATCCATACTTCATTATAAAGCCTAAAATATGTGAATTAACCCATGTCCTTATTATAACCACCAAAAAACATGAGATCATGGAAATTTGGGTTTATATAGGTCATACAACCTATTGTAAGAGTTAATGAACACCTATAGTGTTGTAGACAACAATCACCTATTGATAGTCCTTTGGGATGTTTTGATTAAAATGTAAATGAAAAAGTGAGTGAAGAGTCAAATGGAAGGAAAACAAACTTCAAAGGTAGATATGAAGTCTTTATCCTTAGACAAGGTACTCCACTGAGTCTTAGTTCATACAACATGGTCTACAACTTTTTGGTGACTGAGTTTTTGAGAGGGAGGTCAAGGTTTTGGTCTTAAGTGAGAAGAGAATAGTGAATCATAATTGAATATGGATAAATTTATGTTCATGGTGGGTTAATCACAAATCCACTTCATACTTCCATTTTAACCACTATCCCATACAAGGCTTGATGCATACCTACAACCACCTAAATTGGCCTATCCGTGGCATGTAGAGAAATTTGAAGAAAATTTGTGTTGCATATGAATGTGAGGTTTATTATGTAAGTCCAAGGTATGAGTTATGCTTAAGGAGACCCAAAAAATCCATGTGGGGGAAATTAAATATCTCAATAAGACCTACCATAGAAGAACACCTACATCAGCACCATATCAAGACCTATAATCATCTTATGAAAATAAAGTAAGATAAACTGAAAGAGGCAAAGTTGGATATCACTATGTGCATTAGAGATAAGATTGAAGATTAAAAGTTCCACCATGAATAATTCTAATCAATAATAATGACTAGTTCAACCTATTATAGATCTAAATATCCCTCCTTCACTTATCAATGTTGAGACTCGGCCTAAATGAGCGTCTACAACTAAGTCCTTCTTGCCTCTTAACTGTGTAATAAAATTGAGTTCAAATGGTTTAATGTAATACTGATTTAGTTATGGTGATTAATAGATAGATCACTCTACACTAAAATGGTAGAATGAATATAAATGAGATAGTACTCCACTATCCAAGCTTTCTCTTTAACCATTACCTACAACCATTATGTTTGGCTTATTTGGAGTTATTGTTATGTGATTCATTGTTTGAGGCAATTGATAGAAAGGGTTAAATAATATAGACCTTATCAAGGTAATTTTTCTCCCAAAATGTCTAAGAAAATCATATAGAAGAAGGTTTACCCCCTCACTCATCCAAGAATGCAAGGAGAACACCTACATGCTTCTTAAGGAACCTTTCTAGTCTTGAAATTAAAAAGGGTAAACTAAGATAATTATGGAAAGGATATTAAACCCAAACAAGGATACAATCCTATTTGGTATGAAGTCATGACTATGAGATGTTTATTAAATTGATAGTGTGGTTGAGGAAATTCCAAACATAAGAGGATATAAACAAGTAGGCACACAGTCATAAAACATAGTTAGAAGCACATGGCTAGTCTTAGAAGATGTGAGTGTTAAGGCCTCTACATGCATGATCTAGGTATAAATGGTATTTGTATGTAGGTGAGACTATTAAAACTATCCTTATGGTTATAAAAATATTAGATACAACCACTGTCTTGTCTTAGAGATCCTGCAGTCACTTAGACAACCTTGATGAGACCAAGCAATCATTTGAAGGTTTAAAACCAAAATAGAGGATTAAACTTATTAAGAGATTCTAAGAAAATATAGTGTGATTATAATTATATTAACACACCCTTTTAAGTCTAAAATATTCAAGGTCTAAAATCAAGGGCCTTAAGGACTACTCATATAAAGATAGGACTATGCATTAAGATGGTTGATGACATCTATATATGTTGAGTGGTTGTAAATATACTAGAGTACCTAATGGGAAAGTAAGAGAAATTTGGATGGCATAAAAAGAAATTTCAGTGTTATAAACCTTAGGTGAGGTAGGAAACATTGAACCTAGATCTTAGGGTTTACCCAATATGTTTACATACAAACCCTAAGATGAGTTGAGAGTGCATAAGTAGAGAAAGGTCAGGGTTTGATGATTAAAGAGAGTTTCAAAATATTGGGGAGGTTGTGAGGAAATTTATCATGATAATTTTTATCCATTATATGACCCACTATCCATATAAATCTTCAAACATAGTTTAGGCCTATCGAGCCTATAAACCAATCTTAAGACCTAACTAGCTCACATCCCCATTAGGGCACACTTTGTTAGAGGTACAATCACTAAGAGGGGGTGAATCAGTGAGCCCAAATATGAAAATTAAATTTAAATCCTTACAAACACTTAATCATATACCAAAATAATTCATGAAGCATACACATCATTCATACTAATGAACAAGAGATATAATGCAAGATCAAGCACATAACACATGGCATATGTGAGAAACCCTCTTGGGGGAGAAAACCCACTGGAACCTATAATTATACTTATATATTATAAAAAAAAGAATAAATTTATACAAAATACAATTAATCAAGGAACTAACATCCCTAATTTAGTGATACTACAATCCCATAAGGTGCTATAACACCCGTCTAGTTGAGCTGCCATAACAACTAGACCTTTAGAAAGTTTTACCTTACAAGGAGGTTGCAACCCCCTAGATGTTGAGCTTCCATAATAAAACCTATGAATAAAACACCTACTAAAAATTATTTTACTACCAATTTGATGGAGATACAAATTATATCAAGTTTATTTAACTCTACATCCTCAATGCATCCAAAGCCACCTTTTAAATCACTCTTCACTCTTCACTCATCCTCAACATGCAAAAGCACTATTATGACATCAAAAAAATGACCCAAAAGTCATACACACTCTCATAAATATAATATACTATTAAAATAATCTAATGGAAAATTTAAATCTATTGGAGAGTTATCAATGTTGTCATGAAGGTGTCCAGGTGAGTGGATGAAGAGCCTTGATGGTCTAAGTGACAATGACAAAGGGTGCAATGTGCTTGTCCTATTATACTTGAAGTATGTTTGGTTGATCTTCTATTGTGGTATGGTTAGAGATGTTCAAGGATTAGTATGGAGTATTGAGCATATGAAAAAGGTCCCTAAGATGTTTTATAAGCTTTGAGTGTTTGTGTGCATAAGTGAAATTCTTCTAGTAGTCCATAGTTTTCATATAAATAATTTGTGTCCAGTGGTACAAAATCTGAGTAGGCAATTTGATGACATCACCATTACCACATATGGATGAGTCAGGGGGAGTTGGTAATATGGTTGTGATAAAATTATTCCATAGTTTATATGCACTAAATCTTAGGTCATGCACCTAAATGCAATCAAAGATATATGGGTGCAAATTTGGGCTCTCAAGTATTTTGACAATGTTTTCTATGTTCAAATAAAGCCAAGTAATCATGTTGATGATGCTAGCATTATCACACATGGAGGTTTAAAAATTAAATGGTAATATGGGTTTATTAAATATTATGCCTAGTTCTTATGCACTAAATCTTAGGTCATGCACCTAAGTGAGACAAAAGATATGAAAGTGAAAAGTTTCTCTCCCAGATAGTTTGACATTATTTTCCCATACTTAGCCAAATTTTCATGAGAAAAGAGAGAGCCAAGTAAGAAGTTTTTTGATGGCATATCTCACATGTGTACAAGTTAACCTTCCAGGTAGATAAACAAGGTTCCCATATTCAAATGTGTACAAATTAAAGTTTGAGCAACATCAATGGAACGTGTTACTCTAAGAAGTTAGGAAGTAACGAGATAGTGCCAAGTGTTTAAATGTTTAATGATGTGAAAATATAAAGACCAAGATTATTTCAAGGATAAATAGTGAGTAGTTGATGATAAAAATAAAGATAAATAGTGTGTATTAAAGTTAAGAAGTCAAAGTGATAGCTGTTTAGCATTGTTAAAGATTGAGCTATGTATAGGAGATTAACAGAGCACATGAGGTCAAAGTTTCCAGATTGCATGAGATGAGGTCAACATGTTCAAGGTTTAAAGTTTGAGAATTGGTTCCTATGAGTTAAAGTTTAAATAAGATATATGTTTCATGTTTAATATGAATAGTGAAGACATGAGATGAGAGAATGATGTTCAAGGTTTAACTATGACCGTTTACATTTGAAAATTTTAATTTAACAAAGGGAAAAACTAGTCTATGGTTTTTAGACCATATTTTTTGATCAAGAATGAATTTGTATATGGTATAAAAATAAAAATGGTAGAGTAATCTAAGAAAAATATATTAATACATATTTTAAGATCTGAAAGTTTGTATAGTCATAGTTATGAAGGTTCAAATTTGACAATGTGTTCATGTTTGTTCTGCAAGTGACCTGAGAAAGATAATTGAACTTGTGTAGATATTGTTTTGATGTTTCATGGTGAATTGGATATTGAGGAGTGTTATATAATCCATGAGGATCATATTTTTGAATTATGAAGGTTTAACCAATTACATGTAATATGAATAAAGGTTTATAATTTGACTATGTATTTGTTCATGGTTACTATGTGCACAAAATGTTGGTTGAGAAAATTATGCTTAAGCAAAAGGGTACTATGTTAGTTTTTGTAACTTAAGGGGGACATATAGATCATATGGAATGATTACATGATTTTTTAAGTGTTCTTATATTATTATTTTTTTGATGAAGTGATAAATGAGTGAATGGGTACATGAGACCTATTAGAGCTACAAAGGCCTTATTAAAAAATGTATCTACTTAAGGGTGACACATAGATTTTATGGTCAACCTATAATTTTTTTTTGATGTGAGAGATGTATTAAGGGCTAAGGCATGCCTAATGGCTAACCAAGGTGTTGATTATCAAGTATGCTATATAAATAGTGAAATCAAAGATGGTGATTTCTAGACTTGAGCAAGAGACTTGGGAGAGATTTGAGAGAGGAATGTGTGTGTGATTTGTGGAAAAAAGGAGGGGTAGAGTTCCCTATGGATGAATTAAAGATAAGAACATATTTAGTACTATTTTCATGACCTGTAGGTCATATTTTTGTTGGTATAATAGTGCTCTTGTATATTAAGTATGAGTGAAGGTGAAGAGTGATAATCAAAGATCCATCATCATTTGTTGAAGACATCAATTCAAAGGTGGATATGTTCATAAGTGTTATTATGGTAGATCAACATATAAGGTGGTTGAAACCTCCTTGAAAG
The DNA here is from genome assembly GCA_037957365.1 of Torreya grandis. Lineage (NCBI taxonomy): Eukaryota > Viridiplantae > Streptophyta > Pinopsida > Cupressales > Taxaceae > Torreya > Torreya grandis. The sequence continues at coordinate 2,238,918 of JARHVA010000205.1, read as the reverse complement.
TTTAAACTTTTTAAAAGTCTGGTTATTATTTTAGCTTAGCTAAATAGGTGTTGTAGTACCTTATGGGATTGTAGTCTCACTAAATAGGAATTGTAGTTTCTTGATCAATTACAGTTGGTCTAAATTGGTTCTTTTTTAATAATATAATAGTCAAATTCTAGTTTCTAGTGGGTTTTATCCCCCATGAGGATTTCCCACATATGTCATATGTTATGTGATTGATCTTACATTATCTCTCTTACTCATTTATATGAATAATGTGTATGTTTTATGAATGCTTGTGGTAACTGATTAAGTGTTTGTAAAGATTGAAATTGAATTTAGATTATTTGGTCTCATTGATTCACCCTCCCTCTCAATTACTGTACCTATAAAAATTAGTATTAGATTAGATCCTTTGGTAAAGGCTTGATATCTTAAAGGTGATCTAAGATATATCGGTAGTCATCAAGGAGGTTTCTCTAATAAGCAAGCACCAATGTTTAATGGATCCAATTATGAATTTTAGAGTGAAATAATGAGGACATACATTATATCCCTAGGTTTTGATGTTTATAAATATATTTTGGATGGTTATGTTACTCCTACTACTCCTCTATCTAGTGTTGTAGATAAGAAGCTATTTGAGAATAATTCTAAGGCAATGAATTCTATCACTTGTGGTCTTTTAGATACTGAATACACCAAGATAATCCATTGAAAATATTCTAAAGAGATATGAGACAAAATTTAGATCATTTTTGAAAGAGATTCAAAGGTAAAACTTACTAAGTTACAGACTCATAGAAGGTAATTTGAAAGTCTCAAAATGAAGGAAGAAGATTATATATAATCCTTTTTGTAGAGAGTTGATGAGACTATAAATTCCATCAAAGGTCTTGAAGAGAATCTTGAAGAGGCTACTATAGTCTAAAAGTTATTAAGGTATCTATCCCTCAATTTTTATCCAAAATTATCTCCTATAGAGGAAATTCATGATCTTACCTAGTTGAATATGGATCAATTGCATGGCACCCTTACTACCTATGAGATGAGAGTAAATGATGATATACCACCAAATAAGGAAGCAACATTCAAGACTGAGATGAAGCCTAAGAATAAATTCCAAGGTAAGAAACCTAAAGAGGATGACATATCTAATATTAATGAGGATGAACTAATTACTTTGATTACTAGGAAATTGAACACAAGCTCAGGGAAGTATAAGGGTAAACTACCCTTCAAATGTTTCAACTATGGAAAGATAAGACATTTTTATCGTAAGATCCCTCATAAGAATTAGAATAATGGTGATGAAGAGCATAATGATGGCCAAGATGAAGAAAATGAGACTTACAGTAAGAAAGGATTTATAAAGTATAACAACAAGAATAAGTCCTTCAATAATAAGAAGAGTCTCTACATCAAAGAAGATTGTAACTCATCAGATGAGAGTGAAGACATTGACTCATAATATGATCATGAAGATGTTGGTCCTACTAAAGATGAAGCTTTGTTCATGGCTGAGGAAGGAATTTGATCCCATCAAAAGGATTCTACTTGGAGTGATTCATATGCTTATAAAGATGAGATAGACTATGAGTCCACATTGACAAATGTTCTTGAAAAAATGAAGATTGAAAACAAGATCAATAAGAGGATGAAAACTAAACTCAAGGACTATGAAGATAAATTCAGTGTGTTTAAGGCAATATTGGTTGAAGACTCTAGGGAGCATGAAGGTGTTGTCATGTTTCATAATTCTTAGTTTGAATATATATTTGAAAGTCTAAGAGCCAAAGAAGAATAATGATCAAGGTATGATTCTAATATTTTGTCTTTGAAAGTGGCGTTAAAAAAATCTATAATCAAGGTGAAATAATTTGTCAAGTTTGATAAAAGTTCTGATGATTTAGATGATCTCCTAAAGAGTTAAAAATTAGCTAGTGACAGATCTAGATTGGGTTTTAATGAAGATCCCAAAGGTGATACTCAAGTTGACATGAATATTAATAAGATCAAGATGCATAAGTATTTGATTATAAATCATTAGACAAAGAATGAAGGTGCTAACCTTTACATCATATCTCATTGGTAGAGATCTCAAAACCTTTTGTACCACTATTGACTCTTCCAATGTTTCTCCAAGACCTTGAATCTAATTTACTATCTGATCAAATCACAAGAGATAACTTGTTATATCTTCTTCTTCTTCCATCTTCAAACTTTCAAACTGCCTTCTAAAAGTCTACAACTTATCTTGCTAAACCTTTCCATCACCTTTGTAAATATTCTCAAGTTTTACCTAAGTTTCATGAGCAGATTTACATTGCATAACTTTAACAAATTTAGATTCACCTTAACCACATAAAATAGCATTTAGAGCTTTAGAATTACATTCACTTGCCTTCTTTTCTACTGGAGTAATTGTAGATGTCTATGGCTCTTCATATTCCTCCACCATTGATTTCCATATGTCGAATCCAAGGGCCATCAAATAAACCTTCATTCTCATGCTCCAAAAAGCATAATTCATCCTATCAAACAAAGGTGCCTTATTTGTGGAAAATCCTTCCTGTGACCCAGCCATCGTGCTTTCCCTATCTACTTTCAAGCTGTAAAACTTTTCAAAAAGGAACTTGCTCTAATACCAATTATTAAGCATGAAATATACTGAGAGGGGGGGTGAACCAATATATTATATATCTTATAAAACTTTTCCTTTATCAAATTCCACTTAATCAAACATTCACAATATGTAATAAAACTCAAACAATAAACATCACACAAGATAGAGAGAGACACCAGATATAACGTGGAAACCCAATGTGGGAAAAACCACTGAGAATCAATCTCAAATATATTCATGAGAATAAACCCATAGGAGCACCATACCCCTTTGCCAAGTACAAATCTCAGCTATAATTCATGAGCACCAACCCATAGGAGCTTCAAACCCCTTTGTCGAGCACCAACCCAGCACCTATTCATGAGCACCAACCCATAGGAGCACCAACCCAACAACAATTCATGAGCACCAACCAACAAGAGCACCAACCCCTTTGTGTATACCACACACCTATCTCTCAATGTTGTTATCTCAACAAATGATAGATCAATAAAAAATCTCCTTCCTCTCTCTCTCACCTTTGCTCTTCTAAGCTAGATATAACAAATACAAATCATATTTAACTCTCACAATTGCTCTTCTAAGTTAGATATTACAATATCAAATCAACCTCTCACATCCATATTACAAATGGCTTCTCAAGCCTTTATTTATAGCTTTCCAAATGACCTTTGGCCTTCCCCCTTTATGGCCCTTCAATCCTCATGTAAAATGGCACCAATCTTGGATGACCCTTCATATCCAAGTATTTGAAAAGTCATGTGGTGACCCTTCATGACCAAAAATGTCCTTCCCACTTTTGTCCTTATCTTTGGTGACTTTTCGTATTCCTCAAAGTGTCCCTTCATGAGAAATTTTGCCTTTACCCTTTTGTCTTCACTTGGTGACTCTTGGTATTCCCCAATATGACTCTTCATGGGAAAATTCATCCCATCCTTCTTTTGTCTTTATCCTGTGGCTCTTCAACTTCTCCATGGGCCCTTCTTTTGTCTCATATGCAACCAAAAATATATTCATTAATATTAAATAAATATTAACTCATATTAGCCAAGATATATTTATTACAAATAAAATTAAATGCAATGGGGCCTTTATCACCAATAATGCTAAAACTTTGACATCAATGACAATATTTCCAACAAAAGGCATGATCAAAGGACACATTCAATGATTTGTAAGAGGAGTTGGGAGTAATTTATTTTACTTCCTATCATTAAGGTTCAACATTAGTTGAGGGGGAGATAAGTGTTAGATCTAGGTAGGCCCTTTGTGATTGATGTCAAAGGGGGAGAATAACAATTATAGGTATAGGTGCAAAAATAGGTATAGGGAATAGGTATAGGTTGCTATAGTAAGAGAGAGTTATTGTATGTTTTTTAGATGATAGTATGTGTAAGTTTCAAGATGTGGCAGTTTTAGTTTGATGTTGCCATCAATGACAAAGGGGGAGATTGCTGGAAATAATATCATTGATGTCAAAGGTCTAGCATTATTGGTGATAAAGGCCCCATTGCATTTAATGATATTTTTAATAGTCATATCTTGGCTAATGTGTGTTAATATTTATTTACTATTAATGAATATATTTTTGGTTGCATAAAGTGAAAATAAGGGCCCATGGAGAAGTTAAAGAGTCAAAAGGTAAAGAAAAAAGAAGAATGGGATGCATTTTCCCATGAAGAGTCATCTTAAGGAATTCCAAGAGTCACCAAGTGAAGACAAAAGAGGAAGGGTACAATTTCTCATGAAGGGACACTTTGAGAAATATGAAAAGTCACCAAGATAAAGACAAAAGAGGAAAGAACACTTTTGATTATGAAGGGTCACCATATAACTTTTCAAATGCAAGGTTATGAAGGGTCATGCAAGTTTGGCACCATTTTCCATGAGGATTGAAGGGTCACAAAGGGTGAATGCCAAAGGTCATTTGGAAAGCTATAAATAAAGGCTTGAAAATCCATTTGTAATATGGAAGATAGAGTATGATTTTTAATTATTATATCTAGATTAGAAGAGCAAAGGAGAGAAAAGAAAGAGATATTGTAATGTGCTATCATTTATTGAGAAAGCAACATTAAGAGATAGTTATGTTTTATCCACAATAGGGGTTGGTGCTCCTGTAGTTTGGTGTTCATAAATAGTTGTTGTGTTGGTGCTCAGCAAAGGGGTTGGTACTCCTGCAAGTTGGTGCTTACGAATATTGTAGTTTGAATTGGTGTTGATTCATATACTTGAGATTGTTCTCTATGGTTTTTCCCACATTGGGTTTCCATGTTAAATATGGTATATCTCTCTATCTTATGTGGTGTTTATTATTTTAGTTTTATTGAATATCTTAAATGTATGGTTAAGTGAGAATTTATAAGATTTATGATATACTGATTCACTCCCCCTCTTAGTATATCCTATGCTTAACAATTGGTATCAAAGCAGGTTCCTTTTGAAAAAGTTTTACAGCTTGAAGGTAGATTAGGAAAGCACGATGGTTGCATCACATGAAGGATTTTATACAAATAGGGCACCTTTGTTTGATGGGATGAATTATGTTTTTTGGAGCATAAAAATGAAGACTTATTTTATGGCCCTTGGATTTGACATATGACAAGCAATGGTGCAAGAATATAAAGAGCCACAAACACTTGTAACTACTCTGACAGAAAAGAAGGTAAGTGAAAATAATGCTAAAGATTTAAATGCTATGTTATGTTGTTTATGTGAATCAAAATTTGTTAAAGTTATGCAATACAAATATACTCATGAAATTGGGTAAAACTTGAGAATATTTATAAAGCTGATGGAAAGGTTCAACAAGCTAAGTTTCAGACTTTCAGAAGATAGTTTGAGAGTTTGAAGATGGAAGAAGAAGAAAATATAGCAAGTTATCTCTTACGAGTTGATCAAATAGGTAATCAGATTCAAGATCTTGGAGAAAAGTTAGAAGAATTGACTATGGTTCAAAAAAAATTGAGATCTCTACCATTGAGATATGATGCAAAAGTTTTAGCAATTGAATAGATGAACAATTTAGCCAAGCTAAAGATGGATGAGCTTCATGGCATTCTCACGGAATATGAGATGCGGAATCAATAAGATAAACCCTCAAAGAGAGAATTTGATTTCAAGATATCAAAGAAAGAGAAGACTAAGATTCAAGAATCAAGTGATAGCTCCAATGATGATGAAGATGACAATGGAGCTCTTTTCATTCACAAGTCAAAAAAGGGAATAGGTAAATATCAAGGAAAATTACCTTTTAAATGTTTTAATTGTGGAAATATTGGAAATTTTGTAGCTAAATGCCCAAATAATGGTAATGATGATAATGAAGTAAAGTCTACATACAAAAAGAATTTCAAAGGTAAATTCAAGAAGGGATTCAAGAAGAAGAGTTTGTATTCTAAAGATCCTAGCTCAACTGAAGATAGTGGAGTCAGTGATTTAGAATAAGAAGAGATTATATTCATGAACATACATAAATATGTCTCTAAAAGTAAAATTATAGATGATCAAGAAGAACAGGATGAAGATGAAGTGAATTTGGAAGCAGAACTCATGTGTGCCTTATAAGAATTAGAAGCTACTGAGAAGAAGAATCAAAGATTGAAGCACCAGATTGAGAAAAATGAAAAGGAGTCAAAGAAAATAATTGATGGTCTAACAACACACATTGAAGAAGCTAAAAGGAATGAAAAATATCTAACAAAACAATTGTAAAAAGTAAGCAAATATTGTGAAAGGTATGCTATTGAAATTGCCTCTTTAAAAGAAGACATTGAGAAAGCAGTCAATGATAAAGTAGTTAGTGATTCAAAATTTAAAGATAGCACTAACATGTTGAATAAGATATTATAAATCCAAAAGGAAATATTAGATAAGATAGGTATTAGATTTGAAAATAAAATGAGCTATGTTTAAGTTTTTACAAAAGAGGAAACAAAAAAGGAAAGAAGTGAAGAATACAAAGGACATCTCAAACAAAGAAGGCTAGAAGGAACAAAGTTACAAAATACAATCATGACAAAGATACACAAATAGGTTCTATTTTCATGGTTATTGTTTTTATTATAATGGATATGGTCACAATAAAATATAATGTTAGAAAAGATTTAACAATTATAGAAACAAGGAGAAGGAAACTCATGCAAAATCTAATAGAAGCTACAACTCTTTCGTTCCTTTATGAAGCTTTGATGAAGAGGCCATAATATGTTACTAGTGTAATAATTTTGGACACATATCCCACCATTATAGAAGCATGTTCAAATCAATCAAGAAGGAACAAAGTTTCAAGGTTCTATTCATCAATAAGAAGGTTCAGACATGTTCATGGCAGAAGAAACAACCTGAAGATTCTATATTGGTTTAGACAGCTCTGCATGTAAGAAATGAAGAATAACCATGGTTCATTAATAATCAAATATTTGAGGCACATGATAGGAGACAAGAGTAAGTTCATAACTCTAAAGACTATCAATGGTGGTACAGTGAAATTTGGAGATAAAACCACTACCAAGATAGCTAGAAAAGGTACTTTGACTTTAGATAATGGTAGAACCAAGACTAAGAATGTATTATATGTAAAAGCTCTTAAGCATAATCTATTGAGTGTTAGTCAAATATGTGATCAGGGATACACATTAAAGTTTTATGTAGAAGGTCGCGTGATTAGAAGAAAAAATTCAAATGAGTTGATTGCAGATGCTCAAAGGATAGGCAACTATTTATACGTATTATCAGATATTTTCACAATGTTGTTAAGCATGAAATATACTGAGAGGGGGGGTGAATCAGTAAAATATATATCTTATAAAAATTTCCCTTTATCAAATTCCACTTAATAAAACATTCAAAATATGCAATAAAACTCAAACAATAAACATCACACAAGATAGAGAGAGAGACCAAATATAATGTGGAAACCTAATGTGGGAAAAACCATGGAGAATCAATCTCAAATATATTCATGAGAACAAACCCATAGGAGCACCATACCCCTTTGCCAAGTACAAACCTCAGCTACAATTCATGAGCACCAACCCATAGGAGCTTCAAACCCCTTTGTCGATCACCAACCCAGCACCTATTCGTGAGCACCAACCCACAAGAGCACCAACCCCTTTGCCAAGCACCAACCCAACAACAATTCATGAGCACCAACCCACAAGAGAAGTAACCCATTTGTGTATACCACACACTTATCTCTCAATGTTGCTATCTCAACAAATGATAGATCAATACAACATCTCCTTCCTCTCTCTCTCACCTTTGCTCTTCTAAGCTAGATATAACAAATACAAATCATATTCATCTCTCACAATTGCTCTTCTAAGCTAGATATTACAATATCAAATCAACCTCTCACATCCATATTACAAATGGCTACTCAAGCCTTTATTTATAGCTTTCTAAATGACCTTTGGCCTTCCCCCTTTGTGACCCTTCAATCCTTATGGAAAATGATGCCAATCTTGGATGACCCTTCATATCCAAGCATTTGAAAATTCATGTGGTGACCCTTCATGACCAAAAACATCCTTCCCACTTTTGTCTTTATCTTTGGTGACTCTTCATATTCCTCAAAGTGTCCCCTTCATGAGAAATTTTGCCTTTACCTTTTTGTCTTCACTTGGTGACTCTTGGTATTCCCCAAGATAAATCTTCATGGGAAAATGCATCCCATCCTTATTTTGTCTTTATCCCATGGCTCTTCAACTTCTCCATGGGCCCTTCTTTTATCTCATATGTAAACAAAATTATATTTGTTAATATTAAATAAATATTAACTCATATTAGCCAAGATATATTTATTACAAACAACAATAAATGCAATGGGACCTTTATCACCAATAATGCTAAACTTTTGACATCAATGACAATATTTTCAATAATCTCCCCCTTTGTCATTAATGGCAACCTCAATCTTGAAACTGCCACATCCTGTCACCTACACATACTATCATCTGAAAACATACAGTAACTCCCCCTTATTGTAGTAGCATGTACTTGTTCTTTGTACCTATTTTTTTCACCTGTACCTATACTTATTATTCTTCCCCTTTGACATTAATGGCAAAGGGCCTACCTAGAGCTAATACTTAGCATCCCCTCACTTGATGCTCAACATCAATGGTAGGAAGTAATAGAAATTACTCCCAACTCCTCTCACTAATCTTTGAATGTATCCTTTGATCGTGCCTTTGAGAAGATATCTGATAATACATATACATTGTTCCCTGTCCTTTGAGCATCTACAATCAACTCATCTGAATCTTTTCTTCTAATCTCACAACCTTCTGCATGAAACCTTAATGTGTGTCCTTGATAAAAAATTTGACTAACACTCAACAAATTATGCTTAAGACTTTTTACATACAAAACATTTTTAGTCTTAGTTCTACCATAATCCAAACTCAAAGTACCTTTTCCAGCTATCTTGGTAGTGGTTTTATCTCCAAACCTCACTGTACCACCATTGATCTTCTTTAGAGATATGAATTTACTTTTATCTCTTATCATATGCCTCAAACATCCACTATCAATTAACCATGGTTGATCTTTACCTCCCACATGCAAAGCTATCTGCACCATCATAGAATCTTCATGTTGTTTCTTTTGCCATGTACATGTCTAAACCTTCTCTCTGATGAATGGATCTTTGACATTCTAATTCTTCTTCTTGATGAATAGAGCTTTGAAACTTTGATCCTTCTTAACTGAATCGAACACGCTTCTACAATACTGAGCTATGTGTCTGAAGTTGTTGCACTTGTAGCACACTATGGTCTCTTCATCAAAGCTTGATAGAGGAGCAAAAGAGTTGTGGCTTCTGCTTGACTCTACTTGACTTACCTTCTCCTTATTTTTGAAATTGTTAGCTCTTTTTATACATTTTACTTGCTTGTGACTATATCCATTACAACAAAAACAATAGCCATACAAATAAGACCTGTCTATATATCTCTGACCTGATTGCCTTTTATAGCTTTATTCCTTCTAGCCTTCTCTATTTGGAATGTCCTTTGTATTCTTAAATTCTCCCCTTTTTGTTTTCTCTTGTGTAAGAGCTTCAGCATAGCTCTTTTTCTTTTCAAATCTACTCCCTGTCTTATCTAAATATGCTTTTTGACTTTCCAATATCTTATTCAGCATGTTAGTGCTATCCTCAAATTTTGAATCACTACTACTTTATCACTGACTACATTCTTAATATCTTCTTTTAAAGAGGCAATTTCAATAACATACCTTTCATAGTCTTTTCTTGCTATTTCCAACTGTGTTGTGAGATCTTCTTCATTCTTCTTGGCTTCTTCAAAGTGTGCTTGTAGATCTTCAATCATTTCCTTTGACTCTTGTTCATTTTTCTCGATCTAGCACTTTAATCTTTGATTCTTCTTATGAACAACTTCTAACTCTTCTAAGGCACCATTGAGTTTTCCTTCCATATATACTTCAACTTCCTCCTCTTCTTCTTCTTGATCATCTTTATGTGTGGCCATGAATAGAACCTCTTCTTCTGAATTGCTAACTCCACTATCTTCAATTGAGCTAGGATCCTTACAATACAAGCTCTTCTTCTCGAATCCCTTCTTAGATTTGCCTTTGAAATTCTTCTTGTATGTAGGCTTTTCTTCTTCATCATCAATAACCTTATCTGGGCATCTAGCTAAAAAATGTTCAATCTTTCCATAATTAAAACATTTAAAAGGTAATTTTCCTTGATATTTACATATTCCTTTTTTCGACCTACGAATGAAAAGTGCTTCATTGTCATCTTCAACATTACTAGAACTATCACTTGATTCTTGAATCTTAGCTTTCTCCTTCTTTGATGTCTTGAAAGCCACTTCTCTCTTTGAGGTTTTATCTTATTTTGTCTGCATCTCATATGCCATGAGAATACCATGAAGCTCATCCATCTTTAGCTTGGCTAAATTCTTCATCTCCTCGATTGTCAAAACCTTTGCATCATATCTCATTGGTAGAGATATCAAAACCTTTTGCAACACTATTGACTCTTCCAATGTTTCTCCAAGACCTTGAATTTGATTTACTATCTGATCAAACTGCAAGAGATAACTTGCTATATCTTCTTCTTCTTCTTCTTCCATCTTCAAACTTTCAAATTGCCTTCTAAAAGTCTGCAACTTAGCTTGCTAAACCTTTCCATCACCTTTGTAAATATTCTCAAGTTTTACGTAAGTTTCATGAGTAGATTTACATTGCATAACTTTAACAAATTTAGATTCACATAAACCACATAAAATAGCATTTAGAGCTTTAGCATTACATTCACTTGCCTTCTTTTCTACTAGAGTAATTGTAGATGTCTATGGCTCTTCATATTCCTCCACCACTGATTTCCATATGTCGAATCCAAGGGCTATCAAATAAACCTTCATTACCATGCTCTAAAAATCATAATTCATCCCATCAAACAAAGGTGCCTTATTTGTGGAAAATCCTTCCTGTGACCTAGCCATTGTGCTTTCCCAATCTACCTTCAAGCTGTAAAACTTTTCAAAAAGAAACCAAATCTGATACCAATTGTTAAGCATGAAATATATTGAGAGGGGGGGTGAATCAATATATTATATATCTTATAAAACTTTCCCTTTATCAAATTACACTTAATCAAACATTCAATTTATGTAATAAAACTCAAATAATAAACATCACACAAGATAAAGAGAGACACCAGATATAACGTGGAAACCCAATGTGAGAAAAACCATGGAGAATCAATCTCAAATATATTCATGAGAACAAACCCATAGGAGCACCATACCCTTTTGCCAAGTACAAACCTCAGCTATAATTTATGAGCACCAACCCACAGGAGCTTCAAACCCCTTTGTCGAGCACCAACCCAACACCTATTCATGAGCACCAACCTATAGGAGCACCAACCCAACAAAAATTCGTGAGCACCAACCCATAAGAGAACCAACCCCTTTAGGTATACCACACACCTATCTCTCAATGTTGCTATCTCAACAAATGATAGATCAATACAAAATCTCCTTCCTCTCTCTCTCACCTTTACTCTTCTAAGCTAGATATAACAAATACAAATCATATTCATCTCTCACAATTGCTCTTCTAAGCTAGATATTAAAATATCAAATCAACCTCTTACATCCATATTACAAATGGCTTCTCAAGCCTTTATTTATAGCTTTCCAAATAACCTTTGGCCTTCCCCCTTTGTGACCCTTTAATCTTAATAGAAAATGGCACCAATCTTGGATGACCCTTCATATCCAAGCATTTGAAAAGTCATGTGGTGACCCTTCATGACCAAAAACGTCCTTCCCACTTTTGTCCTTATCTTTGGTGACTCTTTATATTCCTCAAAGTGTCACTTCATGAGAAATTTTGCCTTTACCCTTTTGTCTTCACTTGGTGACTCTTGGTATTCCCCAAGATGACTCTTCATGAGAAAATGCATCCCATCCTTCTTTTGTCTTTATCCCATGGCTCTTCAACTTCTCCATGGGCCCTTCTTTTGTCTCATATGCAACCAAAAATATATTTGTTAATATTAAATAAATATTAACTCATATTAGCCAAGATATCTTTATTACAAACAATATTAAATGCAATGGGGCCTTTATCACCAATAATGCTAAACCTTTGACATCAATGACAATATTTCCAACAAAAGGCATGATCAAAGGACACATTCAATGATCTGTAAGAGGAGTTGGGAGTAATTTATTTTACTTCCTATCATTAAGGTTTAACATTAGTTAAGGGGAGATAAGTGTTAGATCTAGGTAGGCCCTTTGTGATTGATGTCAAAGGGGGAGAATAACAATTATAGGTATATGTGCAAAAATAGGTATAGGTAATAGGTATAGGTTGCTATAGTAAGTGGGAGTTATTGTATATTTTTTAGATGATAGTATGTGCAGGTTTCAGGATGTGGCAGTTTCAGTTTGAGGTTGCCATCAATGACAAAGGGGGAGATTGTTGGAAATAATATCATTGATGTCAAAGGTCTAGCATTATTGGTGATAAAGGCCCCATTGCATTTAATGATGTTTTTAATAGTCATATTTTGGCTAATGTGTGTTAATATTTATTTAATATTAATGAAAATATTTTTGGTTGCATAAAGTCAAAAGAAGGGCCCATGGAGAAATTAAAGAGTCATGAGGTAAAGACAAAAGAAGAATGAGATGCATTTTTCCATGAAGAGTCATCTTAAGGAATTCTAAGAGTCACCAAGTGAAGATAAAAGAGGAAGGGCACAATTTCTCATGAAGGGACACTTTGAGAAACACAAAAAGTCACCAAGATAAAGACAAAAGAGGAAAGAACACTTTTGATTATGAAGGGTCACCATATAACTTTTCAAATGCAAGGTTATGAAGGATCATGCAAGTTTGGCACCATGTTCCATGAGGATTGAAGGGTCACAAAGGGTGAATGCCAAAGGTCATTTGGAAAGCGATAAATAAAGGCTTGAAAATCCATTTTTAATATGGAAGATAGAGTATGATTTGTAATTGTTATATCTAGCTTAGAAGAGTAAAGGAGAGAAAATAAAGAGATATTGTAATGTGCTATCATTTGTTGAGAAAGAAACATTGAGAGATAGTTGTGTTTTATACACAAGAGGGCTTGGTGCTCCTGTGGGTTGGTGCTCAAGAATCTTTGTAAGGGGTTGGTCCTCCTATGGGTTGGTACTCACGAATAGTTGTTATGTTGGTGCTCAACAAAGGGGTTGGTGCTCCTATAATTTGGTGCTTGAGAATATTGTAGTTTGAGTTGGTGTTCATTCATATACTTGAGATTGTTCTCCATGGTTTTTCCCACATTGGGTTTCCACGTTAAATCTGGTATCTCTCTCCATCTTGTGTGGTGTTTATTATTTTAGTTTTATTGCATATCTTAAATGTATGGTTAAGTGGAATTGGATTAGGTGAGAGTTTATAAGATTTATGATATACTAATTCACTACCCCTTCAGTATATCCTGTGTTTAACACTACATTTATGAATATAGAGGTCACATTACTAGATTCTACAAGCAAAGGCCATCAAGTCAAAATAAGTTTAATCAGGTTCCTAGAATGTAAGGAAGAAGGCAAGTTAATACATTCAAGCTAAAGGTGACAAGTGTGAGTTATGATGAGTCCAAAGGTCCAAGTAATATTTTTTCTATGTTGTATAAAGCTACAAAAGTTGAAGAGTGCCAAGAGGTCTCTTTATCTACTCATGTTGAGAATGAAGAGATCAAGCTCAAGGAGAATACCAAGATACTATTTGAGGATAGTTATGAGGTGTATAGATCCAAGTGAACATCCTAATATTTATAAGCATGTATCATACAAAGAAAATTAATTATATTTTCCTATTCATGAGGTTCTAAACTACAAGATAGATTATTTAGATGAAAAGGTATGTCATGAATCTTTATTTTCTCCATGTATTATCATTCCAATTCTAGAAGAAAAGGAGAATGTTTTAGTGGTTAACCATGTTTTTTCTCTTAAGAATAATAATAAGAATAATAAGTATCGAATGACCAAGGAGGAGAAGGAATATGAGGAATTGTGGGCAACTCTTGATTTCACAATATTCTAAAACACTGTAAAGAAGGATGTCTCTGCCTATGCTTCTTATGATACATATTTTCTTGTGGAGAAGTAAGTTTTTGTACTCAAGATGATAATGACAATTAGATAAGGTCTTTATTTAAAGGGGAGCAACAATTTCATGATCTTAATCCATAAATTTGTGAAGGAGCAATAATACATGATCAAAATGGGTATTTTTAGATGACCTAATAAGATTGATGGAATGTCAAGATGAGTTTGGTGCTCAAAAAGGTCTATGTATTTCTTTGTAATATGATTTAGGTATTTTTTTGGTCTAAAGTTATGTTGAAGACAAATTGAAGATATTTTAGTGCTCTCAATTTTCTCAATTTTTTGCTTAAGGGCAAGCATGCCTAAAATGGGCTATAGGAAGTCTATGTTACCAAAGGAATAGAGGCTCAATTTTTGGTCCATAAGTGTATGATGGGTGTCTCCAAGTGTGAAAGAAGTTTCAAAGGTGGTCTTTGACTAGAAGAAGGTTTTTTGAACTTGCTTATTTTTTGTTTTTAAGATTTTGGGCTCTGCTTGAAAATTGGCCTACCTTATGAGTTGAGGTCTAAGGTTTCTTAATAGGTTGAATGGGCCAAATGGGTTATCAAATCATGATTCATAGAGATTTTAAGGTTTGTGGTTATCAAGTTATTCAATTTTTTGTCAAATTGGAGGCCTAATTGGGTAGATGCTTTGTGAAGGAACTATGTTTTAAAGGATGAAATTGGAGATGTAAATTGGTATTCTTGAGGAGGCATATGAGAGTGCTCCATATTTCAAGTTTTAGGTCTTGAATATTTGCTTACTAAAAATTGTGGGCTCTGCAAGTTCTAGGATGACTGAGAAAATGTTTCCTATTTAGTGAGTGGCATGAAGTTCTATTGGTGGTCCTTGTGGTAGTTTGATAGATAAGGCTAGTAAAAATGTGTGGTGGTTCTTCATGATGTGTGGAAATTTGAAGATGCTCAAAAGTGCTTGGTTGACGAGAGTGTTGGCATAGAGCAAGAGGAAATTATCAAAGTAAGAAGAGGTAGGATCAAGGTAAGGGGGAGTTTTTATCATTTTTATAAGATGGTCCTCTCCTATTGGTGGTATTTTTAGGTCCGTAGGATCAAATTATGCCCACTTTTTCATTATGTCAAATAGGGAGAAAGTTCTTACTGTGAGAGTGCTTGAAGAGAGAGAAGGAAGGTGAGCTATATATTGTTATATATGATGGTTTTTAACATCAATGACAAAGGGGGAGATTATTGTAAAGTTGTTAATGATTTCATGGTTATGTCATGAATGTGTCCAAGTGAGTGGATGAAGAGCCTTGATAGTTTAAGTGATAATGACAAAGTGTGTAATGTGTTTGTCTTAGTATACTTGAAGTATGTTTGGTTGATCTTATATTTTGGCATGGTTAGAGTTGTTTAAGGATGAGTACAGAGTATTGAGAATGTGAAAAAGGTGCCTAAATTTTTTTCTAATATTTGAGTGCTTATGTGCATTAGTATAATTCATCTAGTGGTCCATAGTTTTCATCTAGACACTTTGGGTCTTGTGGTAGAAAATCTAAGTAGACAATTTGATAAAATCACCATTGCCATGTATGCATGAATAAATGGGAGTTGTTCATATGTTTGTGATCACATTAGTCTCTAGTTACTATGCACTAAGTCTTAGGTCATGTTTCTAAACATGATCAAAGATATGTAGGTGTAAAGTTAGGTTCTCAAGCATTTTGATAGTGTTTTTTATGTTCAGATAAAGTTGAGTAAGCATATTGATGATGTCAAAATTTACACGTATGGAGGTTTTAGGAGGAAATGGTCACATGGGTTTATTTATTATTATGCATATTTCTTATGTGATAAATCTTAGGTCATGAACCTAAGTGAGATAAAAGATACGCAAGTGCAAAGTTGGGCTCTTAGGCAGTTTGACATTATTTTCCCATACTTAGCCAAATTTACATGAGGTAAGAAAGAGCTGAGTAAGCAGTTTGGTGATGGAATATCTTAAATGTGTGGAAGTTTTATAATAATATGATCATATGGTTTTGTTTAGTTTTATGCCTAGTTTATTTTTTCTACTTTTTAGGTCAAGTGCCAAAGTGTGGCAAAAATTATGCATTTTCAAAGTTGGCCTTGTAAATAAGTTTTTGACATAGTTGGCTTTGTGACAAAAAAAATCAACTGATAATTTTAATGTAATTATATTTCACACATGTGAGGGTTTTAGGATTATTTTGTCACATGTTTGGATTCCCTTATGTGAGGAGATCATATAGTGTAAATTTGAGAATATGTGAGTGAGTGAGGTAAAAGATATGACTGTGTAAAGTTGTCCTTATAGGAAGATAATTACCATAGTCGAATGTGCACAATTTCAAGTTTTAGAAACATCAATAGAGTGTGTTACTCTAAGAAGTCAAGAAGTAATGAGATTATGCCAAGTGTTCAAATGTTTAACACTATGCAGAGATAAAGATAGAGCTTCTTTCAAGGATCAACATTGAGCAGGTGATCATATAGATAGAGATCAATGGTCCATATTAAAGTTAAGAATTCAAAGTGATATCTATTCAGAATTGTTAAAGACTTATCTATGAATATGATATTAATAGAATGCATTAGTTCAAATTTTCCAGATTGTATGAGATGAGGTCAACATGTTCAAGGTTTAACATTTGAGCATTGGTGCTTATGCATTAAGTTATAATAATATTGATGGTGCATGTTAAATTTGAAAAATTAAGACAAAATATGATATCATGTTCTTCAAGGTTTAATTGTGACCGTTTACATTTGAATATTTGAATTTAATAAAGGGAAAAACCAATCTATGGTTTTTGGACCATATCTTTTGATCCACTATGAATTTGCTCATGGTGTAAAATTCAAAGTGGTATAGGACTCCAAGGTGAATCTATAAATATATATTTTAATATTTTATAGTGTGTACAATCATAGGTATGAAGGTTCAAAGTTGACTATATGATTGTGTTTGTTCTGCAAGTGACCCAAGAAGGATAATTAAGCTTGTGTAGATGTTGCTTCGATGTTTCATGGTGAATTGGATATTGGGAAGTGTCATATACTCCATGAGGATCATTTATGTATATTATAAAGGTTTGAACAATTGTATGAAGTATAAACAAAGTTTTATAATTTTATTGTGTATTCATTCATGGTGAATGTGTGCACAAAATGTTGTTTGAGCAAATTATGCTTAAGCAAAAGGGTACTATGTTAGTTTTTGGAACTTAAGGGGGAATTATAAATAATGTGGAATTATTTCATGATGTTTTAAGTGGCCTTGTGTTTTTTTTTTATGAAGAGATAAAGAAGTGAATGGTTTCACATGAGACCTATAATAGCTATAAGGGCCTTATTAAAAGATGTAACTACTTAAGGGTGACACATAGATGCTATGGATGACCTATGCAGATTTTTTTGAGATGTGTCTTGATGTGAGAGATTTATTAAGGTATAAGGCATGCCTAATATCTGACCAAGGTGTTGATTATAAAGTATGCTCTATAAATATTGAAATCAAAGATGGTGATTTCTAGACTTGAGTGAGAGACTTGGGAGAGATTTGAGAGAGGCTTATGTGTATGATTTATGGAGTGAAGGAGGGGTAGATTTACCTACATATGATTTGAATAGTAAAATAGATTGAGGACTATTTTCATGACCTGTAGGTCATAATTATATTAGCATAATAGTGCTCTTGGAGATTGAGTATGAGTAAAGGTGAAGAGTGATAATCAAAGGTCCATCATCAGGTGTTGAAGACATAAGTTCAAAGGTGGATGTGTTCATAGGTGTTTTTGTTATATATCAACATATAAGGTGGTTGTATCCTCATTTCAAGGTGAAACATGCTAAAATTATGGTTGTTGTTGCATATAACTAGATAGGTATTGTAGCACCTTATGAGATTGTAGTCTTACTAAATAGGGATTGTAGTTCCTTGATCAATTACATCTGGTCCAAATTGGTTATTATTTTTATAGTATAGTAGTAAAATTTTAGGTTCTAGTGGGTTTTATCCCCCAATATGTTTTCCCACATATGGCATGTGTTGTGTGATAGATATTACATTGACTCTCTTACTCATTGTTATGAATAATATATATGCTTCATGAATGCTTATGGTAACTGATTAAGTGTTTTTAGAGATTGAAATTTAAGTTAGATTATATGGTATCAATAATTCACCCCCCATATCATTTATTTTGACTATAACAACCTCTCCTTTTCTCCACAACTCTCACAGGTACACTCCTCTTCCAAGTCTCTCACCAATCTAGAAACCATCAACTTTAGTTTCATTATTTATAGAAAATCATGGTCATCACCATCTTGGTTAGATAATAATCATGACTTAACCATTAATTAATCTATAAAATTGATACATATCTCAATTCCATCCACATAAGTTGGCCATAGCATTTATGGGTCACCCTTAAGTAGCTACACTTATCAAATAGGCCCTTGTAGCCCTTATAGGTCTCATGAAGACCTATTCACCCATTTAGCATTTCATCAATAAAAAAAGAACATAAGAACACTTAAAATTGCATAGGTACACTCCACATGACCCATTTGAAATCCTAAAATTATTATAGTGATCATTTCACTCTTTTGTGCAAGCTCAATCAACTCAAACAATGACCTTGTATATAGGAACACCATGAACGAACACATAGTCAACTTATTAAGCATTGTTTATACTAATTATAGATTGATCACACCTTAAAAATACATATATATGATCATCATGGAGTATAAAACACTCTCCCAAAGCTAAGTCATAATGAAACACCAAAATAGTATCAACACAAGCTCAATTATCCTTCTCAGGTTACTTGTTGAACATGCACAAACACAGTAAAATTTAAACCTTCATAAATTTGATTTTACACACTTTCATATATTAAAATTTATATTTAAATATTTTATTTGCATTTTTATATAAATTTTTTTTACACCATGAGAAAATTTTGCCTATATCAAAATATATGGCCAAAATATAGAGCACTAGTTTTTCCTTTGTTAAATTCAAATATTCAAATGCAAACAGTCATAGTTAAACCTTGGACACTATTATTAAATCTTGTGTCCTCACATATTCAAATTGATCATACACCATTAATATCATTTGAGATTTAATTCATATTGCACCAATACCCAAATGTTAAACCTCTAATAGTTGACCTCATCTCATGCAATCTAGCAATTTTGACCTCATATGCTCTGTCGATCTCTTTGAGATTGTCCTTACTTTAGATATGCTATATAGCTATCACATTGACCTCTTAAATTTATTATGCATCATTGATATTGATTATTAAAAAAAATTCTCACCATTTATCCTTGGAATAAACTTGATCTTTATTTTTATTCAAAGTTAAACATCTAATACTTAGCACCATCTCGTTGCATCTTGACATCTTGGAATGAACACACTTGATTTATCCTTTTATAAGGAGCTTGATCTTTAACTTAATTAAACAATAAAAACTTTAACCATTTTGACTCTCTATGTACCATATATCTATATGTATGAACTCCCATAAACTATTTGATCTCTATCTGGTCCTGATCTTTAACATCATACAAAAATGACTAAGTATGGGGACCATTGCTTATCTGCCTAAAAGGCCAAATTTGTATAGTCATAACTTTTATGAGCTTCATTTCATGGCTTGAAAATTATCACAAATAAACTAGGAAAAAAACTAATCAAACAAATATGATCATTTTTTCCTTGCACTTTCACATGTATGAAATATAACACCATCAAAAATACTACTCAATTTTTCTTGCCACATTGTTAATTTGGCTATGGGAAAACATTGTCAATCTACTTGAGAACCAAGCTTTGAACATGCATATATTTTGTCATAAGTAGTTGAATAACCTTATATTTAGTGTATAAGATATATGCATAAATTTAATCATAACCATAAGACCAACTCCCCCTAACTCATCCACACGTGGGAATGGTGACATCAACAAACTTCCTACTCAAATTTTCTACCACTAGACCAAAAATGTCTAGATGAAAATAATGATCAACCAAATGAAATACACTCATGTACACAAGCACTTAAATCTTATAAAAAATATTAATGACCTATTTCACATCTTAAAATCATCATATTCATCCCTAATCATCCATAACCATGCAAACTTTAAAGATTAACCAAGACTTCTTCACCCATACTAGGACAAGCATATTGTACACTTTGTCATTGTCACATAGACTATCAAGACACTTCATCCACTCTACAAGACACCTCCATGACACCATAATGACATCATTGACAAATATACAAAACACTTTGGCATTATTAATAAATTTTACATCATGAGAAGGTATAATGGGATGGTTTAGGCCCTAGACAAGGTGTTTCCTAGTGAGGAAATGCACAAAGAGGTCAGTTTGGTCCTTGGAGGTAATCTCAAACCACACAGTCTAAATAGATATTTATAACACCCTAATCAAATGATTATATATCTCACTTCAAAATGATTCTAACCAAATGATCCTAGATATTTTAGGTACCCCTATACATTTGAAATTCTTGGAAGATTAAGTGGGAATGAGGGGCACACCTTTATTGACAAAGGTTAAGAAAGTTAACCTATTCAAATTACCTATAAAAGATAATAATCTCATTTATCTACATACACATCTTATCCCACTCTTGTCTTGGGAACTTGATCTTGTTAGGAAATTTATAGGGGTCCATATACCTAAAATGTATGTCAATAATTTTTGGTTTAGGGTCATGTACTCTATGAACCATTGCTAAGAGTACTGGACACCTAAAACCTCTCTAAGACCCTAAACAAACCCAGCCTTAGAAATATAAATGATTTGGTATCCTAACACCTTTGAATGAGTTGAGAAACACCTAGAATTTCAAGTAAACTCTAATAAGACTCCACTCATAGTACCTAATTGTATGGAATCTAATAGATATATCAGAATACTATACTTTTCCAAGAAAAAGAACACAAAAAGAGTTACATAATTTTTATAAAAGAGGAAAATCATTGGGAGGCAAGGTTCAACACTTTTTATATATCTAAAATCCATTATATGATTTAAAACATGTCTAAAAATGCCTTTGTGGGAACCTTTTAAAAGGCCAATCTATAGAAAGGATAGACGTGATGACCTAATCAACTAAAATGGCTAGATTGTAGATATTTATTGCCAAAAAGGGGATCATGTAATGGTTGATGATGTTTATTTAGGTCTAAAGCTCATCCATCCATAGGTTTATAAGCTTCTTATAGGTCTTTCATGGATGTTAAACATAAACACTTAGGTAATTAGGCCTAATTAGCCTATTTATCTTACTTGGTCAAATAAAAGAGCTCAAATTTAGGGTAAATGGGATAGTGAAAAAAATTAATGCAAAGTATAGTTCCATGTAACTA
Source organism: Torreya grandis (assembly GCA_037957365.1). Lineage (NCBI taxonomy): Eukaryota > Viridiplantae > Streptophyta > Pinopsida > Cupressales > Taxaceae > Torreya > Torreya grandis. Next base: position 2,217,266 of record JARHVA010000205.1, on the reverse strand, counting down.
ATTAATTGAACAAGGTAGGTGCACACTCCATAGTCATCTAAGTAAGAAGGCAGTTTCAAGGTGTGATCTTCATGAGAAAGCTAGTGGGTTTCTCGATACCTCATGGAGGTTAATTACACTCTATTTGCACTTGATAACCAACATTTGAGGGTTGATGGACCATATTAGAAATGTTAAAACATTATAGTAAAGATAAATGAAGCTAATTTGGCCTCTACTACCCTAATTTCAATGGTAATAACTCATTCAAGGAGTTATTAAGGAAGACCAATGCATGTGAGAGTTGAAAAAAATTGATTAATAGATGTAACTACTATATGAAGTGGACCTGAGTAATTAATGACCAATTTATCTCATTTAAATTCCACTATCCCCTTATTATCTCCCCATTTTTGTTATATATTAAAGGATGTTGGCCTTGTATTGTATCCCTCAGGCTAGTATGAGGAAACTCTACTAGTGTTTATACTTGTGCACCTATTTGGATTGATGAATATAATTTAAATTCCTTCATGATCAGTACTTAGTTTATTCATGTTTTTTTTATATGTATGGTGGCATAGTATTCCCTTTTTAGGTCCAATATTTACCTAAGTACTAACAAGCTTTCCTTGTAGGTTATATAGTGTGTCATTATGCTTATAGGTCAAATTTGAAGTGGATGTCTATATTCAATGCCTTAAACTAGAACTTATACTCATTACCCTCTTTTTTAAATCACTCAAGCTAACCTCTAGGTGAAACATTATTTTTTGTAAACCTTTGAAGTTAGTTTGTTAACTCTATGCATTGTCCACTAGTGTGTTAAGATTTTAAATTGATATAGTGGATTAAAGATTATCTTAGGTACATCACCAACCTTTAGTGTAGGTTTATTTCATGTAATATTTCTAAACAAATAGGTTAGTACTTAGATAAAGAGTTTCAAGTTGACAAATCTAGGTAACTAGCCCCATAAAATTTAGAGGTTTATCCTAAATAATAGGTATCCCATAGCATATATTCACTCCCATGTTATCCTAGGTTTGAGGTGGATTTGAATAGTCCTTTCCTCAGTAAAGGTGCAACCTAGACTCTTAACAAGACTATAATGGATGATTAATGATTTTCAAGTTAGTTTGGCCATAGTTCAAGCATGGTTTATATAGGATGGTGGAGGAGGTTTTAGGGAATTTTAAATTATTTATTAATCTCTAGTTTAGAGAGTTCTAGAACTTTGGAGGATCTTCCCTAGTTGTATAGGTTTCTTGATTAGCTTAGGGGATAATGGAGAATTAGATGGGAGTTAATGAGGTTTAGGATTCATAGGGGTGTAAGAAAGGATAGGTTAGTAGGGTAGCTATGGGTTAGGTGAATAAAAAATAATTTTAAATTGTCAAGTGGGCTAGTGGGTAGATTAGTAGCTAAGTAGGTTAGTTAGTAGGTTAATGAGGAAATTAATTGGGTATAAGGTTATGGTAAAGTTTATGGGATGTAGCTAATATTATGTAGGAATTAGGATATTGGTTAATTAGCTAGGATAATGCTTATGGGTTAAATTAACAAGTTTGATAGGATTATTAGGACAAGTGGATTTAGGTGCCTACACATCTAATAAAGAATGGTTATATAATAATTATGCTCTAAGATCAGGTTCACTAAACTTTTAGCTCTAAATTTGATTGTGGATCCTATTTGGGCATATAATGCTAATAATATATAAATGATAATGCACAAGGGTGATAATCAAATATATAATAGTTTAATTAAATGATAAATTAGATACAACATATGATAAATTTGTTAAACTAAGATAGGTTAAAAATAAAAAGTAAAACTATGATAAATATGGAAATAATAAGAAAATAATGTACTTAGCTAGTTCTAATGCAAACACAATTATAGATTTGGAACAAGCAATAAGCACACTAGAAAAGGATTCTATAATAGTCACTAAATTCTAGATTGAGTGCATCTAGAGTCACAAACACTAGCATCAAAATTAGATGTTAGCATTGACACTAATATCTAAACTAGATACAGTTGTCCTATATGGAATACCTATAAAAAAATGATGCAAGCACCTAGATTCCTCTTCATTTGTCTTCATCTTTACTTTGGTTCCTTCAGAACTGGGTCATGGACTTTCACTCCTCACAAAATTATAAAACCCTAATTTTTCATCTTCATAGTGACCTTGGAAAAAAAGGGTTAGTGGGATTATAGTGTCGAGTTAACCCCAAAGACCCATATGTCAATGGGTTTTACTTACATATCCACTAATTTGAATAGGGCTTTAGACTAATGTAATTATCCCCTAATGTGTTGGATTGTGTGTGTAAAAGGGTATAATATGTGTAAAAAAAGTAGAATAGTGACCTAGCTTATAACATGGAAAATAATCTCTTGGATTGATCCTTCAGTACTTCATACCTATAAATGTGTAGTCCCTATGATTGATGTGGAAATAGGAATAAATAGGGAAGCTTTGCTCAATCAAATGTTCTTTGAATGCTCTTTGGTATAAATGTTAGGCTAGGAATGAATGAGAAGTGATTATGAACATATATTACTCATATCAGGAAATATCTTGCATTAAAGCACCTAATCAAACCATTATGATATCTTTAATTTGTAAATTAGATGACCTTAGAGCACTAGACACTTGTATCAAGGTTGGGCACTAAAGTTGATGCATGTGTCAAAAATTAATGCTTGTGTCATGGTAGTTAAAAAATAGGTAGAGGTTGAAATTTTTTAGGGGCATAAGATAAACATCTTTTAATCATTATGAGTAAGATATAAGGTCTATTTCATCAACATAATATTTATTAGACAAAGAGATAGGTCAAAGGGTACAAGATAGAGTAGATGCAAGAATTTTAAAAATGAGAAAGGTCTAGAATTGAGAGGAGCAACCAAGGTCTGAGCTTTCCAAGTGTATAAGACTGAGGTACTATATAATACATAAATATAATCTACAAGTTTTATGAATGTATATGGAGGAGGAAAAATTCAAAATAATTAATATCAATATAAAATTAAAATGAAAATTATATCATAAAATTCAGATCACATCAAAATATGTGATATTTGTTTGGCACATCCCCCATATTAGTTAAATATCACACTCTATATTTAGCCTCATGAAATATCTAAGGCCCATTGGGGTGTAGTAGGCTACTACACCAAGGTAGGATATCTCATTATATTATTACATCATTATATATTCTTACACTTTAGTGCCACCTATCTTCTCACACAAGTACCCAATATTTTTAATAGATTAAAGGATTTGTAAGGGGTCATCATGAGTGGGAAACATGTTGTGGGAAGGTAGGATCATTTTAATTTCATTCATATAGTATTCATGAGATGATTTATGTACTTCACTTGTTAACCCAAGCTTTGTGTTCACTAGTTGGAGCGTCTTATGTCTTTGATGTCAATAGTTTCTAGCCTTGCCCACTTGTTTAGAATGTCTCATTCCTACTAAGGTTTTACAGATCACCTATGTGGTGCCTCACATTCATTATTTACATAATATATCTCCATAATATCCCCTTTATGGGTATTACTTTTATGTGATCACATCCTTGATCACATATATACATTCCAATCCTACTTATGCCACTTAGCTTTTAGTTTGTGAGTTTTATTGTAACACCTCAAGTAGTGTCCCAAGCCTTCCTCACAAACACTCATCATCATTTGATTTCCAAATCATATAATTTTCAACCTTGTCATGTCATTAGGTGGTTGTGATTCTTTTAATTACATTTTAGTTCAAGCATTAATTTTTAGTTGTCATTACTTAGAGATTTTGTTTTTCAATTTATCCATCATGTTCTTGTTTTATTTTCATATCTTACATGGGACATTTTTCATACTTATATGTTTTTATTTATGTTTGTTTTACATTTTGAATTACATTTTATTTCCATTTATTTTTTGTTTTATTCATGTTTGATTTGACATGATTATCTTACATGATATTACATTATTTATTTACATATCTTTGTTTGATTTTTCTTAAATTGATATTTCATATACTTACAATTTCACTTAGTTTTTGTTCTTTTTGGCCATGCATTTTCTTACATTTTCTAGAAAATAATAAAACATACATCATTAAAATTATATCATTTTCCCATAGCATGATATTAAATACTAATATTTGATATAAATAAAATAAATAATTACATCATCCATGTAGATAAAAATCCATGATGCAAAAATATATCCATGTATATAAATAATGGATAAGTTTCTAAAAATAGATATTGATACATAATGTAGAACATCAAAATGAATACAAATATGTAAAATTTTGACTTTATGCCTATGTTCCACTTCACCCATTAGGAGGGGCAGGTTCCATGATCATCATGGATGATACAAATCATGGCCCATCTAGAATATGATATATAGTCTACATTTATGATTGTAGGTCCTAGACTTATCCCTCTAGGTGAGATACCTACACATTTAGAGTTGATATTTGTCTAGCCATATCCATGTTCATATCTCTCTCTATGGATATCTCACACCATGATCAAACCTATCATAATCCTACCCATAATACTAGTGACACTTGAGTAACAATATTATCTCATCTTTGTAGCTCTCTCCCTGATAGACTCTTTGATAAATTTGAACTAGATAGTGTGTGCTCCAACCATTGGTGCCACATCATCTTGCACCATAGTGGTTTTGTGATAAGGAATCACAAGGACCAAAATCTCATGGTGTGAAGCCTCCACCAAATTCCTCAAGTATGTCTCCTCCTCTATCATCACATTTATAAAATCAAAACCAAAATAATTATTTACCAAATTTTGACCCCAAGTCAAAATTGGTCACCCCCTCTAGGTTTAAAGTCCATAAGGTTGTCAAATGTTTATCATGGTCTTTTCATGGTCTCAAGTGGTTTTAAATAGTTCCATATGGTCATATTTTTCCTTGTCTATCATTGTCCAAGTTCTAGTCTTATGTTCACTTGTCTAGTCCTATGGGTCAAGTACAAGGTATTAAAATGGTCAAACATATTCAAAGGATTAATATGGTCTAAGGTAATTATAAAAGGTTATTGATATTTAATTAGAGTCATATTATTATGCACTAAATTTTTATTTGACTTTGATATGCAAAAATGTAATTTTGGCCACCTTTTAGCCCATTTGGAAGAGTTGGACATACCATTCCAAGAATAAAACATTTAAAAAAGATTCCTAAAATCCTTTGTGTCATAAATAGGTAAAAAAATGTTTAGCGATGTTTAGAGTCTAACAAAATTTACAGTTCAATGCCTAATCTTGAAAAAAAAACACTTTATAAGAACATGTATGGCCTTGAAAGATCATATTTTAGCTAGAAATTGTTTGTAATTTTCCATTGGAATCCCTTAGATCATTTTATATATTTGGAATAAGTGTAAAATATAAATGGCACTCAACACACCTTTTCTCCTCCATCATTACCTTCATAAGCTCAAAAAGGCAAGTTTGAACTGAATGGTATGACAAGGAGAGAAAGAGAGAGAGTTAGGAGATAAAAATTTGGAAATTGTTAGGGGTCCTAAAAATATTGAAATTAATGGAATTGGTTTGTATATTAATATCTTATTCTTGATGAACAATCCATAATAATGACAACAGGTCACTGTGGCCTATCCATCTGAGAGGGGTCTATTCTTGCATCTATTTATTCAATTTAAAATTTGATGGAGAGTAATGGCTTTGAGGGTGGTTTTTATAGGTCAAAGAGATCATTTTCATGGTGGTTTAATTATTCAAATCATCTTTATGAATTGTATTCACTTGGAGGAAAGTGGTCTTGATGTACAGATGTTCTAGTGGATCCTACTATAAGTATCTATTCTATATTCATGTTGGTCACTCTCTAAGGTTTATAATGATTAATCACTCATTTAGTATCCTTAAAATTCATGAATTTCATGTGTTTTTTCTAATGTGTGTCTTTTATCCATATTCTTCAAGTGTTTTCTCTTTAGACATATGGTTAAGGTTTGAATAGTCTTAATGTAGGTTTGATTGCCAAAGTGGATCAAATAATAGTGATACATCATGGTATAAGAGTTCAAGCCAAAATTTAAATATTTTAACTATAGGAAGATAAATATTATAGTCAAATCACACATTCAAATGACAATTATAACTATCTCTTTCATAAACATACCTATATGGACTGTAGGAGTAATTTCAAGATGTTCATTGCTCATGGAAGGATCTAACACATCTCCTAATACACTAACATGGTATTGATTAATCTTTTTCCATCATAAATTTGAATGATCCCACTAGATGTTCTAAATAAATAGATAGAATGTGTGTGTGTCAGTGTGTGTGCATGCACACACATGTGAACATGCTGATTGTATATAGTTCATACAATAATAGTAAAGTGAGCTAATAGTGAAATATTGGTTATAATATGATTTGTGAGCCATTTAATGAGTGATAAGTAGGTATGAAATGGTTTTATAAGTTTATAAATCTCAATAACTCAAGAAAATGGCTTGGTAGCACTAAATAGTTAAAAGGTAACCTACAATACCTAAGCTTATAGGTTTTTATTTTAGACCAATTATCAACATCATCAAATCAACACTAGAATAAGATAAACATGGGATCTTGACTATGATATAGATGAAATTGATCATAGATAAGAGGAAATCATCTAAGTGTGTTGAAGAGTCAAAGATGGCCAAGAAACTAAGTTGATAGTATAACAATCATCTATAGGACTATGTACAAACTATATATGCGAGAAAGTAAGAATTAATTTGAAAATGTCATCAAGGAGTTTGTAGGCCCTAAATAACAATGGAATAATCTCCTTTGATCCAAACTCTTCAAAACATCATGATAGGGTTGAAAATACTATATTTAAGATTGTATGTTCAAATATAACCCTAATTAGCACTTACAGGTCGCTAAGTAGACAATTGGTCTTAAGTCTAGTGAAGAAAAGAGTAGAGTAGTGTTAAGAGATGGTATGCACCCAAACTTGGGATTACAACAAATTTCATGAAGCAATTTTTAATGTTAGTGATGTGGAAATATGTTATTAAACATAAGGAATACATTCATGACTTCATACACAATAAAAAGGCACCTACAAGTTATAAGCGAGCACATTTTGGTTCTAAGCCTAAATGGAAGAAAAAAGATAGAGGTGTTTGAAAATTATTTGAACCCAATTAGGAATAAAAATAAATACAATATTTAGGGACCAAGATAAGGTCAGTGGTGAGGATGATAAGGTCCTAAATCACAAAGAACATAGTCAAATGATCCTAATAGACACCTATAGGTGGCTAATGAAGTAGATTGGTCTAAAGCCTAAATGAAATATCAAAAATGATATGAAAGAATATTATTTATATTATAATATTGAAAATAGGTCATAGGGTTAGTATTAAACCAAAGGAAACGTGGATAAGACTGATCAAGTATAAGTTTTAAGACCTATACACATAGTCACTGGTAGACCTAACCAGTCTTGAGTAAAATTTATGTTTAAGGATTCTATAGGCACAATCACACCTTATGATTTGTTATAGAGGGTGCTCATGATTATTACAAGGCATACATGGTAATTTAAAATACATACAAGTAGTAGAGGTACTCATTTTTTAATCTTAAACCTTGTCCACTCCATTGGCAAGGGGCAGTCTTGAGACCAAGGGGTCTATTTGAACTCAAAGCACAAAAAAAATATGTTATACCTCATGGAGGGTATTTTATGAAATATAAAAACTTATTATAGTTATCCATTAACTTTTAAGAGTTAATAAACCTAGTCATCAATCCAAATGCCTTTGAGGGCTAATAAGAAGGTGACAAACCCATAACCCCAAGTACCCTGGCTAGTGTACCAGATGCATATAGTGGGGTAATGATCCTATAAAAATAATATGGAATCATGGTATAGATTTTTTATATGTTACTGAACCTATCCTAGTAGTGAGATTAAGTTTTGAGGCCCAAAACCCAATTTGGACCTATCTCAAGCTCAAGAAACACTAGGACTATCTGAGGAGCAACTTCAAACATTCACACCATATATCACACTTTTCATGTGAATATGATCCATTTTTTATAGTATAGTAGATAATTAAACAAGTTTTTACATGTATAAGGAGGTCAATTTATGGTATGTTCTTTATAAATGATCGTTAAGACCCCAAACATGTCTTAAACCCTCATAAAACCCTGATAGTGACCAATCAAGGAAAAAAGAAATTTAAATCACATATAATACCATATTTTTCTCCTTAAATATATTTTATGTTGTTTAGGACTCCAATTATGTTCTACACATGTACTTTGATGATGATGTCACTTGTAGGGACTGTCATAAATGCTTTATTTTGAGTGATTTTTGGTGTTTTATAGGTGTTATGAGAAGGTGATAATTTATAATTGTTTATATTTGGTAATTTTGGATGTGTCATAGATATTAAATATCAAAAAAATTCATAGGATATTATAAAGGTGGTCAAACTAAGCTTGTTTTTCAAGGCAGTCTCAAACAAGCTCAAAATGAAACTAGGTGACAAGGTGATTTCTTGGTTTTCATACTTCCATAGGGTCTCAAGACCACAAAATTGACATGGATTTTTTTTATATCCTATTAAAATTTAATCACATTCTTTTGGGTGATTTCACATGTGTTTCACAAGTTAGGAGAAATAAAATAAGGTTCTGGGCAAGGAGGCCTAATTGAGGCCTAATTCAAGAGAGAGAAAGGAAGAAAAGATGGACTTCCACTTGGAATCTGAAGATAAAATTTGACATGGATTTGTAATTAAATAATTTTTAATATAATATTCAATTTTTTTCTAATTACCCCCAATACATTGTCATACACAAGGAGGTTTATAGTTTTTTAGGGTTATAAGGAAAATAGGCATAGTGAGGGATTGAAGAGCAAAACAAGTTCTTGGGTGTTATTGAAGAAACCAAAATGTTTTGTATTAGTACTAAAAAAATATTTTAATACCATTCATGGATATATTATTACTTTAATAAGATGAACTTGAGTTTTAGTCCACTTGGACCAAGCTAGGCATGGGAAATGAAGAGTCTCAAGACACCTGTACACATGAATGATGGAATGTCAGACCATAGGAGTTTATTAAGGCATGGAAGATGTAAAATTAGATTTATTATATTATTTAATGGTTAATTCATTATTTTAAATTCCATTTGTCACTCTTTTCATGTAAATAAGGGTAGTTTTCAGGAAGCTAGTCAAGGTGTCAAGCCAATTTATAAACGATATGCTACATGGGGGGTTAGAGCATCTTCAAGAGTGAGACATATGGGATTTTAGTTTTTTTGGGATTCTATCATAACTTCAATTTTTTTAACTCACAAGGACACTTTTCAATTCTCTTCTATTATGCCCATTTCTCTCTCTCTTCACACTTCTCTATATAAGCAACCACTTTTGGATTTGTAATCCAATCCACATATGGTATGGTTAATCCCTTATAGTTTGAGTAATATTATTGAATTTAAATAAAATATTTAAATATGGTTTTGATTTCATAAATTATTGTCTATGTGTGTGAAGTAGTGCATAGTTTAATGACAAATGACAACCATATATCCTTGTGTTCACCTTACTCTTTCATGTTTTGTGCAAGTAGTCTAATATCTATAAGGTAAAATGAATTATAGTTGGTGTATTTTATTATATTTAAGTGTAAGGAAATGTACTAGTGCCTACAATTAGACATCTTATTCATCCACCTTGAGAAGTGCATTGCATATCACCTACATGTTTGAAATACTTATGTTAGAGAAACATTTGATGTTTAAGTTAGTTTTTGCGAATCATCTTTCATAGTAAAAGTACATGGTGTTATTTTTTATATTAACATTATTAATAATCTCATTATATTAGGTTAATTTAATGTTCATTATATCCCTTTTCATTTCAACAAGCTAGTAGTATAGGTGATGAGCTTCAATAGACATATCAAGGGAGCTAGCCCTTGAATCTAGAGGTTTACCACTGCTATAGAAAACCCATAGGTCTAGGGGTAATCCCATGTTCTATGAAATTTTTAGAAGTATCAAACTACCTCTCCAAAGGTTTAAAATTGAGTGATAATAGTTTTGGCATGCTCGATGGGACCATTATCCTAAACACTTATTGTCAAGGTAAATGCTGGTTGTGACAAGACAATAACTACATAGGTGTTCCCTACTTAGCATTTGGAAACTCCAATGAAGGTATAATATCTAGTTGTAGATAATTTTATTATTTATCATTATTTCATGCTTCATGGTATTTTCTAGGTCATCTTCTAGTATAATTAACCATTTTAAAAATCCACTCCCCAATCTTGAACTTCATCTTAAAGTTAAGTATCTTGAGCCAATCTTGACATTTAAAGAGATTGAAGAATAATAGCATTTTTAAATTCAATAAGATCAAGAGAATGAATAAGATTTTGAAGATAAAATGGCTAGGTAACATGGTTTCCCATATTTAAATATTGAAAATCCCATAAACCTTGCTGCCTATGATGATATCCCTCCCAATATCACTAAGAGTGTTCCTTCTTTCAATGGGGGAGGTCCTATCACCCCAAGTGATCATATTATAAACATTTATAACTTCTAAAATTTTCATAATATCACTAAGATTAATATATAAATGATATTTCTTACCATGTCTCTTAGGGTAAAATCCCTTGATTGGTATAGAACCTTGTCAGAGGATGCATTACTACTTGGGATGAGTTTGGAGATTTGTTGACTATAATATTTGAGGACAAGATTTATCATACACCACTAATTCATTAGATTAATGTCATTAAAATAGGGCCTAAGGAATCCATGCATGACTTCAATTAAATTTTCCAAAGTAAATGGAATAGGATTCTACCTCTCATGAGACCCCCTACAAGTTTTGTTTTCTCAACCTATCTTAGAGTTATTGGAACTGATATAGCTCTCATGTTGTAATCCATAGGAGTATATACTTTGCCTAATGCCTTTGATGTGGATATTAGAGATAAGAATAATTTTATTCAATTTAGTAAATCTCCTTCTAAAATTATCAATGTCGAACATTCCTACTACTCCAATCAGAGCTCCAACTCATGTTTAAACATAGACTTAAGGTGAGAGATAGGTAAAGAAAGTCTTTATTACGTAAAGAGGCAGTTTTTACAAATGCTTGATAGGGTTGAGCCTAATCAAGTTGAGCATAGTTTTTAGTATCCCAAAGAGTATCTTTATATCTCATAAAGATAAAAATTCTAAAATCTGAGAACCTTTACAAAGAAGAATGAGACTAGGAATATAGGAGAAGGGGAGAAGAGAGAAGAGGGATCACTTTCAAAGAAAAATTAATGAGCTATCAATGTTCAAAGAAAAATTCTAAAATTTGAGAACCTTTACAAAGAAGAATGAGACTAGGAATATAGGAGAAGAGAGAAGAGAGAGTCTAATTAGGATGTAATCCATCATGGAAAAGATATACTAAATTTTTCCAAATAACCTTCAAATAATACACTAGAAGACAAGAGTTTTTCCAAAGATGGTGAGTCATGATCTTATTTATGAAAGGGACCCTTAGGCATGATTCTCCAACCACTAGATCTCTATCTTTGATCTTCCATGCCATCTCTTGCTTGAATAATTATGTATGAGGAATAAATACTCATATATTTGAACCTAATATATCTTTGATTATATGTACTTTGTGTGGCTATCTATCAGGAGCATGGCTCAAGATGTTCCTTCATTGATTACACATAGCTTCCCCTTGCTTTGAGAATTGGACCTGGGTTTACTAGAGGAAAACCAATATAAGATTATTGGTTTTATTATAATCCATATATGTTGATAGTGTCTACTAATAAGGGGAGTGAATTAGTAGATAACAATGTACATTCAATTCCAAAACCCATTCATCATTCATTAATATGATCTAGCAACATGAACATGAAAGCTTAAGCATCCAAAGCATGAATAAGAGCATACATCATGTGAACACATTATTTATGTGGAAAAACCTCTAGGTGGAAAAAACCCACTCTCAAGATTGAAAAATAATGGAATATAGTACTATAAGGATATAACAAACATGAGACTTTAGACCAGCACCAACTGATCAAGGATCATCTACCCCTCAATTTAGTCCAACTCCAACTAGACCTTTAGCTAGCTCCAACTAGCAAGGAGGATAAAACCCCATAAGTGATTAATCACACACTCAACCACTATCCTCTAATGTCCATGAATAATATTATGTATTCTACACTTGATGTTGACCTTCTCTTGCTCTAACACTTGTAAAATTGCTTCTCTTCACAAGGCAGACACACCTACCTCATTCGCTCAACCAAGTCACCCTTTAGAATATTAGGTCTAATAACTTTTTAGATCATGAGCATGATAAATAAAACATGATTTATCCTATTCTCCATTTTATTTTCCTAAATGACCCATCTCTACTCCTTGATTGATCTCTTTTATTTACTTTAGTTCACACACTCTCACACTTTTTAAATAGGTTAATTTGACCTTGTATATATATCACTCCATCATCTAACCCATCTTGGTCAGCCAAGATATTTTTCAAAGTTTTATAAACCTTATAAAATATCCTCATACACATTACATGAATGGGAAAATATCTCCATAGGTCATCCATAATCCAAAACAAGCTTAATCCTCCTTTAGATCTCAATTAAGCCTAATGCATTAGCCCTTATAGGTCATTCACCACATATGACCATTGCCATGAATAATATCCCTCAAAAATGATTCAAACACATCAAAAACACCTCAAATATATAATTTATCACTCCCAAATGGGTCTAAAACATCTATAACTCTAATTCATACCTTGAAGCAAGCCTTTTAGACTACTTACTAATAGGTCTAGAAACCTAGAACACATAATCATTTATAACTAAAGCATACAAAACAATTATCAAATAAAATTTTTTAAAAACACATGGATATGTCCTAAATGACTTAAAAAACACCTCTAAATCAATTTTTAATCTTCACATAGCTCACACAAGTCCAAACCAACTCACACAAACTATTTACTCAAACTAGTCAAGCACCCTAGAAACTCAGTCAAAGAACTTTGACTAATACAACTAAACTAGAGACAAAATATGAATAAAAAATCCATGTAGTGAATATTTTACAGTTATATAATATCATAAACCTCTCACTCACCTCAAATTCTTCTCATAATAGCTCAAAGTAGCCTCTCCAAATAGGTCACTCCAAACTGCCTACAAGCTCCAAAAATAAGTCATGTAGATGTTCTTGTCTAGCACATGAAAGAACACTTTCATACCATATAATCCACATTCATATATTCTATGTGATATATATATATATATATATATATATATATATATATATATATATGTAACTCTCAAGAAGATAGTTCTTTTGTTCTAGTAGCATCCATTGGTCTAATAGACCAATTCCTTATATCACTATATCACAGTCTTCATTGCTCAGATAAGACACTTTGAAATCACCTTATTACCTATGTGTGGTCATAAAAATCAAAAACCAATCAAGGTAACATAAGTAATAGGTATTAAAAAAATACCCAAAACCATTGGATTCATCCTTACTCACTCAAAATACTTCCTTAAGCACAAACTTACTCTACTTAAATATTTGTCACTATTTTCACTGTCTATAGATTTAACGAGTAGTCAACTTGATTGAATTATATAATTGAAAAAATGACTATTTATAACCAATAAAAAATCTATTTACTTCAATAACAAGTCTATTCTTTAATCTCCAACAACTCTCATGTGTTGACTTAGTCAACCCTGCTTGTAGCACTAAAATCTTTAGAAACAAGCATATTTCTATACTTTCTACTCACTACCCCGACACACCAATACCACTTGGAGATGACTATAGGAGTACTCTATACCTTCCAATAGTCAAAATTGGTCAAACAATCCATTCTAGGTCCTTTCTAGTAAGATCTATCTAATCACTCCATTATGAGGGTTTATAAAGGGTTTCTAACCAATTTATATTCTTAACAAATGTTCATAAAGCTCTATCCCTCAATCCACTACAAAATAATTGGAAAGGATTATTAGGTCTATGTTACACCTCTCCCAAAATAATTAGCTTCACATGCAAATTCTATATCTGCCAATGAGTATCACAAACTTATTCTCAGGCTAGGAAACCTCTAATTTGTATGCACAAAATACTTCCTAACATACTTAATTTCTCTTCCTCTTGAGGACTTAAAACTTGGTCAAAACCTTTGACCAATAATTTCATACCACAATTAATTCTTACATCAGCTCTACCAACTGTAATCTCTTCATAACTACTCACAAGGACCTCATTAGCCCACCTTGCCTATTAAGCCTAAAACCACCAGGCCAACTTGCCTCTTAAAGGTACTTGGAAACTTATCCAATCAGATCATAAAACCTTAGATATATTTAATTCACTCAATACAAGCACTAGAATCACCTACTAATAACATACAACTCATAAAACACTTACTTCCATATGCAACCAAGAAAGGTCAAACATACAAGGCCTAAGATGACTAGAACTCTAAATGAAGACCATATGAGAAGAATTATCTTGATAGGATCATACCAAGAACATGCCAAATGATATTTCTCTAAGATATATGCTATCCACTCATGCCTCCATAGAACCAACTGCTCTAACTACTCACACTAGCATCTAACCTTACAAGATCAATGAAGACTAGACCAAGAGTATTCTCTCTCACCACTTTGTCATCATTTATGCCTATTGACATCAATGACAACACACTTCCAACAATGTCCCAAAAATATATATAAAACACTTTGATCAATGCCTAGTCCCAATTAGCCACCAACTTATTGATCTTTGATCTATACTAGGTCTAAAAGACCTAATCTTTGTTTGTAAATCCCTAATGACAATGCTTGGTCCTTTACTTATGCATTCTGGTCCAACTTAGATCATATTTGAGCTTATTTCTACTGATTTCCACCATCATAGGTTAATTTATTTACTTTTCATAAGTCTAGCTTCTCTATCAACCCTAGTCAGGATGTCTTAGCTTAGTCTTTTGTTTATTGGCTATTAGCAATCTGACTCAAATCATTGACCCTTTGACTCAGCTCATTCCATTGGATTTTCCAAGTATGAACAAATGTGATCCCTCATATCTATCTTTGAATTATCAACCTTATCCAATTTTATGCCACATGTGAAACACACATTAATTCTTAGGTTCTTATTGTCAGTCTATCAGTTCACATACTTATGCCATATGGTGGCCCTTCAAACTATCTAACTATTTGACCCATCTCACATTATTGGATCAAGATGTAGGATCACGCAAGGACCATTGATCTTACCATGACCCACTATTTGAAATTCAATGAATAGTTCATGAGCTCAAAATTTGATGGTCTATATGATGTCATTTGATGTTCGCATGAATGTCAATGATTTTTGTGTGACTATCAAAATTAAGTTAAAAGGATCTATTTTGTTTGAGCTTAAACTTGATGTTAGCATGAACATCTTACTACATAGGTCCATCTTTAAAGATTTATATCTTGAGTTAGAAAGCTCATGTAGGCCCAAAAATTTATAAGGATGATCTTGGCATGTAGATCTACATTTTCACATGATTTACTAGTCATGTGAGGCTTCCTGAGAAAGATGTTAAATGCATAATTTGGCTAGTCCACTCATTTCTGCATGATATCTTAGTGATGGTCTGGTTCACTTAGAATTATGCCATGATCTTTGCTTGATTTTTTCAAGGATTGAATGGTTTTTGAGGCTTGTGCAAGATCACCCATGACCCTAAATGTTATGACCATCATGTGTATAGACATATAAGTTTGGCCACCAATGGCATTATATCAGAATATTAGACTAATTCTTACCAATCATCACACATTTAACCTAAGAATTTATATTAGTCTTGAATTTGGATTTATAACCTTGAATAAAATCAATTTGGCTTATTAAATCAATCAAAGTACACACATTAAATTAATCAAAATCAAACAAATGACCAAATACCTAAAAAGAATTAATTAACTTGCACACCCTAATCAAAATCAATTATCAATTTAAATCAATTACAAATCATAATTGAGTTCACCCATGAGATAATAAATCAATTAAACCAATTAATGAAAAGGAAATTTAAGAGCATCTTAGAACATCTTAGAATACACTCATTACCTTTGTGAGTTGTCACTTTTGAAAAATATGTAAAAGAATATCCTCGAAATATGCCAAATTCAATCAAGCTTAATAAAATCAACCATGGTAAGATTTAACCCATTCTATGGGATTTGAAAGCCTATAAAATCAAGATTGAAGCTCTTAATTTAGGGAGCTCAATCAAAATAGAGTTATAATGTAGGAATAGATTCTTGAAGCTAAAAGCCTAGTGTTATAATGTTGAAATTGAGCCAAGTCATATCAATCAAGACAAGCATTAAAAAATGGTGCATAGAGGAGATGATGTTAGCCATATGCCATTGATAAATATTTATTATGCATATAGATAACAAGCCAGCCTAAATAGCATTTGGATCTATCAAGGATTCGGTAAGGAATTTGTGTTTTTTATGTTTATATTTCTCATTTCCTTTTATGTTTTGTTGAGTTTTCATTTGGTTTATTCATTATGCTTCCACCATGTTCAGTCCTAAAGGATGTTAGATTGTTAGTAAGTTCATTTTTCATTATTTTTATTACTAAATTTATACTGACCTGCTCCTTTGATTTAAATTTCTAGATCATAAATGGCACACCTAGTGGGACATGGTTGCGCACCCCACATCTTTGAATAAAAATGGATATTAAAATAGTTATTATTTTTAATTAATTTAATATTTTTTTCTAAATTTCTTATAATATATTATTAATTGTCTCATCTTAATTATTTAAAATTTTCATTAAAATCTGATTTGTAGTTTATAAGTTATGACTCTTTTAGTGACTGTAATTTTTTATTTTTTTATTTTCTAGTAAAAATGGCTAGTACAGAGATAATAACTTTTCTTTTATTCACTCTTTTGACCTAAATTTTTTAGAGAGGTGCACCCTATACCTATAAATAAATTTCAATTTTTTTTAAAAAAAAATTCATATATATTTTAAAATTTATGGTCAACTATTAACTATAGGTTTTTATGATTAATGTGTTCAGTTTTCTTTGTTTTAACCTTCTAACTTGTTGTTTGCATGTTTCATAGGTTTTTTTTTTTTTTGAGTTGTCTACTAAGTTTTTTTATAACCATTTCTTAACATAACATGTTTGTCTTTTTGGTTTTTTCCTTTGGGTTGATAGGTCATTACTGATAATCTTTATTGACTAGCAATGATTCTACTTAAATCATTACCGATGATCTTTATCGACTAGCAATGATTCTACTTAAATCCCAAACCTAAGAGCAATAATTTAAATCTCATTTGCTAACACTTGAAAGTGATTATAAGTAGGGGGTTACTCATTTTTACAATATCCAAAGAAACATCTAAATTAAAAAAAATTGATTTGACTAACAAACACTTCAATTTGGGTTTAAAATGAATTAGTCAAATCTTTCACACTTTGTTTTCGGATTAAAATAAACTAGTCAAATCTCACACATTTGGATCTTTGGGATTAAAAATGAATATAGATGTTATATATCAAGTTATGTTTTTGAAAATCCTTTCAAGTTGGCTATGAACATAATCCAAACATTTTAATGGGTGTCTAAACAATAAACCTAATCAAATCCTAACATGTTGTCAACTTGTTTACATCATCTGTTTGGGGTCTAAAAGGAGCTTAGTTTATTTTTATGTCATGGATGTTTATCAAGACTTTGAAATTTCAATCAAAGATAAAGGGGCCAAAATTCACAACACATTTTTTTTTGGTGTCTTAAAATAAACTTAACATCATATTAGTTTACATGCTTTTTTGAGCAAGTCCATTTTCATGCATGTTGTTCATTGATTGTTTGTTTAGAAAAAAGGGAGTTATGCATGTATGCTCTCCCATCCATCACTTTTAAGGAAATTTTAGGATCAAAAGTTCCAACTTCATTGCAAAGTGCCTTAATCCAAAGGTGTGAAAGAGAAGTTGTCAAAGCTCTCCCTAAGACCTGCATGGCTTGGGTGATCTAGAAACAACCTTTAAATCTCTTTTACTTAGTTTTTATTTCATTGCATCTTGGCTTGTGAGGGGGAATTCAATACCTCCCACAAGTTATTTAAGGAATATTTGACCTGGGGTTTCATCTCCTGGAATTAACTTCATCACCCCCACTAGGATCAGAGATTTGAATGGTTAAACCATCTTTTAGTGTTGGGGTTAAGCACTGGGATGTATCTACTCATTGGACATCGTATCACACTGTGCAAGAGATGGATGCAGTGGTTGAAAAAAGGGAAAGACCTTTTTGAAAAAATCTAAGTGTCATAGATACCCAATTAAAGTGAGCTTATTTTCCATCATTTGGCATGAAATTCATTATGCAATTGATCCATCTAGAACATTTACAAAATAATTAGTTTTAGTCAACCCCACTTTGACACACCCTTGATAGGAATTTGGATGATTTACTTGTATTTTTTCATTTTCTTTCTTGATATTTTGAGACTAAAATTAATCTATTTATTTATAAACCATGTCAAAAACTAGTTTGTTTATATGTCACTCCTTGATCAAAGAGGCATTATGCTGGCCATTTTAAACCACACTTATGCCTTACATTTTTTGCTAAACATGTTTTTGTGTGTGTTACTTGTTTGAGATGGGTACCGTTATGTTTCCCACATCATTATCAAGTTTGAGTCTTTAAATCATAACATTGATCACATCATTAAAGCATGCTTACACAAATAGGTTTCTCATTTTATTTCAAGACTTGTTTGACCTTGTATTAAAAACCATTGTTTGAAACCAACCAAACCATGTCACATATACAATTTAGACCTTTTTCATGCATCGTTATGTTGTCCAATCTTGTCTAACTTATTTATTCCAATCATATTTTTCAACCATTGAGTTTCTAATTAACCTTTCCAAAGTTTGAATGTAAATATTAATTGATTTCTATTTAGGCCTCACTTTGTAAGCGCTGATACATGAATCTTTATATTTTTGGGTTGTGTAACTTAGGTTAATATATTTCTCAAATTTGAAAAATATCACTTGTTTTTTCATTCAGCCTATCCTTGTCATTTTTTGTGCCTTTATTTGAGAAAACATAGTCTTTTTCCCATATGCTTTTTGCCTTATGCCTTATACCAATTATCATGTTTATGTTTGATTCTGTGTGTCAGGTTTCTATCAAAATTGTTCCAAACTTGTTAGAATAAATCAAATCAAATCATTATTTGTTTCAAATCTAGATTTTGACACCATGTTTGGCCAAAAGTCCTAGCAAATCATGTTTGTTTGAGCCTAGATTTTGACTTTGTATTTGAACAAAAGACCTAGCAACTCAAATTTTTCCTTTCTTAGTTTATACCTTGTTTAGAACACTTTGGCCTAGACTCTAAAATGTTGGTTTTTATTCATCACTTAACCTTTTATATGTATGACATTTGACGTTAGACTATTTTATGCCAAGTCTTAGCACAAACCATTTTAAAGATACAACTATATGATCAAATCATTGTTTAGAGATACAATTCTACCCTTTTGACCAAGTTAGACCAAGATTGAACCATTTGTCCTTTAAACATTAGTTTATAGAGTTTGTATAACTATAAGTCTTTTTGTTTTGGATATTTCATCATTGATTTAGATATGTCTAGATATAACTATAAGTCTTTTTCATGGACATTGACAGTCTTGATGATTAGCCTATTATGCGACCTTCGTAGGCTAATAGGATGGATAGAAGGTCATAATGGAGCTTGGATTGACTTTGATTCACAGGATTTCTACATTTGATTTTTATTCAGGGTATTTCAGACACATTTGGCATGAGCTCCTACTTTTTAGGGATATTTGATATGCAGTGGAGCGCCTTTATTGTGGTATGGTTATGTGCGGAATCACTCCCTGATTCACTAGCTTCGATCGGTTCGTGGATCCGACATGTATTGAGGGAGATATTAATATTTGATTGATTTAATCAAATATTAATTATTTAGCCTATTTTTGATTAGAAACCCTAATTCTAATTTAAGAAACCCTAATTAGGGCAAGCACATCTTTTTGAGGGTATAAGGGTTTCTCATGGAGGCCATTGTTCATTATGCATAGATTATTGATTATTGAAAATTGAAGAAATTCTTCTGTGAAGACTGAGCCAAGGGTTCCAGGATTCTATTGCAGTGGAGAACGTTCCCTCTTCATTGTGTGTGATTTAGAGGTTGTGAGATATCAGCTGATTTATTACCAAATTGAGAGATAGCTTCATCCAGAAGTTATCACAGAGATACAGATCTGAGAGATAGCTTCATCCAGAAGTTATCACAGAATTCCAGGGTTGAGAGATAACTTCACACAGAAATTTATCACAGAGCTTTCCAGGTATTTTCTTTATTTAGTTTTGATCCAATAAGTTATACAGAGATAGATCTTGTGTTAGAATCTATATTTATGAGATCAGGCTGTTCAACAATCAAGGGTTAAGAAGAGACAGGTTGGCGGCCGTACCACGTCTGTACAGGTCCGTTCAGAGCTGTTCAGGCACCAACATCGGCCGAGAAAGGGCTTCTAGTGACTGACATCGGTCGAATGAAGACCGACGTCGACAAAAAGCCGACTGACAAAGACTGACGTCGGTGAGATATCGACCGACGACGGCGCCTGTGTGTCGACACAGAAAGGCCGAGACACTTCTAGATCCAGTTTTCATTGCCAGATTAGCAAAAGCCAGGGTTTTAAGACCAGGATTTTAATATTCTTTATTTTGTATAACAGAGACTCAATCGTGTAATCGTCCAGAAGAACAAGTATTGAGATCTTTATTTGCTATTGAGAGATTATACTGTGATTTGTGTATGCTTATTTGAATCTATTCTGCAAGTTTGTATCTGTGATCAGAGCTTTATGATTTTATATATTCCCTGTTTGAAGGGGATATTATAGTTGTTCAGAGCTTTTGTAGAAACAAAAAGAGGCCCTAAGTAAGGGACATCACAGTGGTATCAGAGCTTTTGTGCAGATAAAGGAGCTTTTGTCTTTGGTATCATATTTTTGTGTCTTTCATATATCCCTATTAGAAGGGGATATCACAGGTGGAGTCACATAAAATCCAAATTATGATATAATGGCCACACAAAATGGCTTTGATTTTTATGGCTTTATTCAAAACCCCTTTGATAATAACATGGTTTATGGGATAAAATTTTATCCACCTTACACAAATCAAATTAAGGACCAAACTCAAGACCTTAACTAGGATGATATGGTTGGTGAGGCAAAATTAGGTAAATATATATACAATGATAATGTTGTTTGGGAAATGGATCCATACCCTCCCTACAATACTTCATGTGGAGAACAAAGTCAAGAACTAACTTATAATCCAACTCAAAACCCCAAATGGGATGATATGGTTTATGAGGAGGAATTGGATGTTTTAGCTTGGGTAAGCAATCACCCTCCATGATGTCATTTTGTTCTTTGACCTTTAGCTACCCCTAACTGTCCTTTAGATTATATGAGCTACCAAGCTCCAAAATATCCAAGGAATACCATTACCATTCTAGGACCTCATCCTTTGGCTTATGATAACAACCAAACTTCATAATTCCCTATCCATATCATTTAAGGACTTCATCCTTTAACTTGTGTGAGCAATCAAACTCCACAATGCCCTATCATTATCCAACCATAGGCCATTCCTCATCTATTACCAATCACATCAAAGCCAAACCAATCCAATCATTCAAAGACTAAGCTATGTTCAAAATAGGTATTTTCCAACTCTTTAAAAAACAAGGCCAAGAAAACCAACCAATCCAAGATGTTTTTATTGAACCAACCATTTTTGATAAGTCAACTTGTGATGAATAACCTATTGATCCTATACCAGTTGTTGAAGAGTCTAAATCTAATGAGCCAGTCTTTATTGAGTCAATTCTTAATGATTACAACCACTTTTGGGTAAATCATTACCTTGACAATATGCCTATTTTTCAAGATCTTTCCTTTGATAAGCTAGTCTTTGAGGAGTTATCTCTTGACCTTTTTCCCATCCTAGAGGAGTTTCACTATGACAAATCAGTCTTTATGGATCCCATTATGCCATCACAAGATGTTACTTATCTAATACAAAACATTCAAAAAGACATCATTATAATAGAGTACCCATCAGATGAAGAATCAAAATTAGAGTCAGGTTATACTCTTAAACTGACATCAAATTTAGCATAAAAAGTAGAATCAAAATCAATCTTGACCTTTGATTCAGAGTCCCTTGCGTCTGAATCAGATTTAGATATAGAATACCTTCATGACTATTATAATATTGGTTATGTATGCACAATAGATCAATACGAATACATTTGTGATCCTTCTATGGTTTTTAAGGATGATTACTTCAGCATTGACACAAGTTCTCCTAGTATCTTCTATGAGGATTGTGCATCCTTCCCTCATCCCATTAACATTCCACATATCATTACCACCAACCAACATAGCCATATCATTTACTTTGCATCTTCCACAAGTATCGATTAGGACTGATAAAATCATACCCTTTTGAGATGCATCTATGGTGACATATCAGAGGAAGAAAAGAAAGGAGGCCAAGACCACATTCATGTAGAAGAAGAACAATCTCCTAGTGAAACCTTTTCAAAGGCACTAGGGGATGATAAAAGTTCAAACTCATCATCTTCTAGTGAAACCTTTTCAGATCCACTATAAGACAATCAAAGTTAAAAGTCAACATTCCTTAGTGAAATCTTCTCAAAGGTGCTATGGGACAATCAAGACAACTTCATTGGTGAAAATCCATTTAAGGAACCAAAACTGAGCACAAAATTTATTAACTATTTAATCATGACAAAATCAAAGATCAAATAAAATAGCTTCCTATCTAGAACCTAATTAGATGGTAGATACTCTTAAGATCAAATAATAGAAGAATATGGTGGTCTTATTGAAAAAATATTTATAAGTCTTGGGCCCTACCACATCCAAAGTTATGTCTAATCTAAAATCAACAACATTTTGTTAGCCTAAAAATGTTGATCTTAATTTGTTTCTTAACCATCATTAATTCCATTATCCTCCATTATTACATTTCTCAATCAAACCTATCATCCAACATTTATCCATATTTACCATCCACATCCACTCTTTACTTTGTAGAGGCTATAAAGATACCTTGTCTCTATGTTTTAAGGAAACAAAATCAATAACCAAAGAAGATCACAACAAAATCATTTGCATCCAAATCTATAGCTACTTCTTGACAGAGCAACTATTCAGATAAGGTGTGGGTTAGCAATTAACATGATTGAATATTTTGGTTGTATCATTTATTGATCAGGATTTGCATCTCCACATTAATAATAACAACATAATCACATACCTAGGCCACAAAAATAAAAAACCAATAACCATCATTGGCCAAAAATATGTACCATACGATTTCAATTTGCCATTGACACGTGGTCATTTATCAGTCGCATAATCATTTCCTTCACCCTACCACTTGGGGGCAACCCTCTTACCATTTTATCCAATCTATCAAGACCCATTATTATCCTAAGTATTACCATACCATCCTATCATACAATTTTACCATTCCATTCCTACTCAACCAATTTTTTTTAAATACTATTAACCTAGCATGTTTAACCTTGGTTCATCCATTGGTTTCATGTTTTTAGCATACAAAATCAGATCAATTTTAGTATTTATTTCAAGCATTTCAGATAGAATTAGTTTTTTGGAGAAGTATGATATAAATTTTGGTAGTTTCTTCCTTTGTTTCTTACTCCCTTCTTATTAAGTTTATTTATTTGAGTCTAATTATATTGTCTATTAGTGTAAATCAATATTCACTGGTCTTGATACTAATTATATCACTTATTGGGGAAAATTGGCATCATTGATCTATCAGTTGTATCTTAGTTATAACCACCTATGGGAAAATTAGGGGGAACATTTGTTTATTATGCCTTGACATATCAGATAGCCATTCATGTGTCATATTATGCCATCATACCAATTATGCTTATTTTATTTAAATTAGTTACTACACCAATCAAATTTCTCCACTATGAGGTGAAATAATATGAACTAAATCCATTTTTGGACTATGTGGGTTATGTTTGATTCATGTTAAGGTTAGCTTAATCCTCCTTTAGCCTTGCTCTCACTGTTCTTTGAGCATCATTTCAAGTTCTCATGCTCTTGCCATTTTATGAGCATCATTTCAAGTTATAATGTTCTCATTATTTTGTGAGATTGGACCATTTTAGTGCCTTTTCATTCTTGATTGAGTTGAGAAAATTCCAAAAACATTTGAAAATCATTTATAAAAATGAAAAACATTGACCACTTCTTTACCTTAAGGATTCTGGGAACCCTCACTAAGTCATAAACAAACCACTTGTTCCTTAGTTTCCCCATCCTTTTTAGCCTTTTATCCTACACTATCACCATTTTGTGAGTTCATCCCTATTCATATATCACATCCATCATGTTTTATATCAATCATCAATTTCTTCTCATTTATTGAGAGAACTACATTTGACCTAAAGTTTTGTTGGATCATCATGTCCATGGAACTATGTATGCAACATCAACTTGTCTAGCACATATAAAGATAGCTCAGCCACCCCCTTCCTTTTCTTCTATTCCCCCATCTTATTTGTTTGTTTAGTTGTTGCCTAGCTTTTAGGGGCAATGTTCATCATGTTGTTTATACTAACATAGGGACTAACACTTATTTTTTTCTTTATTTGTCTTGTTTGTATATTTTTTTTAATTTGTTTGTGTGCCTATTTATTTTCTTTTAGCACTGTGGCCTTGATTTAGTCTATGTGTGTTCATTAGGTGATTCTCTACACATTATTTTTGAATCTATCCATACTCAAATGTCTACATTGTCATCATGGTTTTTATCATTGGTGCAATTATTTTCCATTGAGTATGGGATATTAGGATTCAATCCTTACACATATTTTAGCCAAGCCTCCATGATGTTCTATCATGAGGCCTACCATCAAATTCTTTGAGAGGTCTACAACATCAATGCAACATCACCATCTCCTTGACACCAATATTAGAAACAATCCTAATCATATACCAAATAGAGTAATTAAGTAATGAAATAATTTTAACCTTTGTTAGTTCATATGAGCATCTCCCTATTATCAAGTTATCCCAATTCATTTTTATCCTCTATATCAAGTTATCAATCATCAACCATTTATCATGTTTTTAATAATTAGGGTATATTGCTTCAACACTGTACACCATCACACATGCATTCTCAATGATTATATCACCTACTGGGGAAAATCATTATGTTATCACAAATTTTTCTTTCTTATTTATCTATTGTGACTAGGGAAACTCCATCTTCTCAATGATTATATCACCTACTAGGATAAATCATTGTGTTATTATACCACATTGCCACTATCAGGGTATAATTATTTTAACCACCTTTGGGTAAACCATTATACACCATCCCACTTATATTTCTTAGTGTTTTTTCCCAACTTTGGGTGATTCATTATGTTGTCACTCCATCATCTTCATTTATTTGGTCCCCTCATTTCACTTCTTTCTTTCGAGGGATCATTTGTCGACTCCACTTGTCAACTATTCCTTCGAGGGGGAAACTATAGTTCAATCATTACCATTGCAATCATAAACATAAATAAATATTTTATTCTTTGAAAATATGTTACTATGGTTAGAGATTGTAACATCTTCCCAAATAGGGGCAAACTATAGACATGTAAATTTGGCCACCAATGGCTTTATATCAGACTATTAGACCAATTGTTACCAATCTTTGAACATTTAATCTAATAATTTCTACTAGTCTTGAATTTGGATTTATAACCTTATATTAAATCAATTAAACAAGGAAAATACACACATTGAATTGATTAAAATCAAACAAATCACCAAATGCCTAAAAAGAATTAATTAACTTGCACACCCTAATCAAAATCAATTAGCAAGTTAAATAAATTTCAAATCCTAATTGATATCACCTATGAGCTAATAAATAAATTAAATCAATTACTAAAAAGGAAATTAAAGAGCATATTAAAACATCTTAGAATATACTTGTTACCTTTGTGAGTTGTCACTTTTGAAAAATATGTAAAAGAACATCCTAGGAATATGTCAAATTCAACCAAGCTTAATAAACTCAACCATGGTCAAATTTAACCCATTCTAAGGGATTTGAAAGCCTATAACATCAAGCTTAGAGCTATTCATTTAGGGAGCTCAATCAAAGTAGAGTTATAATGTAGGAATAGATTTATGAAGCCAAAAGCCTATTATTATAATGATGAAATTGACCTAAACCATATCAATTAAGCCAAACATTCAACAATGGTTCATAGAGGAGATGATGTTATCTATATGTCATTGATGAATATTTTTTATGCATAAATTGAGTAAGCCAACTAAATTACCATTTGAAGCTATCAAGGATTTGGTAAGAAATTTGTGTTTTTATGTTTATATTTCTCATTTCCTTCTATGTTTTATTGAGCTCTCATTTAGTTTATTCATTATGATCCCCCCACAATTAAGCCTTAAGGATGTTAGATTTTTAGTGAGTTAATTTTTCATTATTTTTGATACTAAATTTATACTGACCTTCTCTTTTAAGTTAAATTCCTAGACCACAATGTGAACCTGCTTATATTCTCCATTTGCAAACTTAGACCTGTTTTAAAGCCTTTGATATACTAGTTCCATAGATTACACTTTAATCTTGCTTTTCAAAGTTTGGTATATGGGCCAAAAATGGGCAACATCTTAAGTGACTCACATGGGTTGCATGCCTATCTATGGAAAAGAACCCAAACTTTTTGCCTAGTCTGATCCATTAGTCATGGAGTCACAAGATTTTAATTGACTAGCATGAAACTTTTTGGAACTTATTTTGAAGCAAAAAGACCAAAATAAATAAGATAAAACAAAGAAATCAAAAAAAGTGCACATAAGAACTTGTAGGAAAGAAAGCATAGCTAACCTATTAAACAAATGTGTATAAAGGCACTTAGAGGAAAACATAAAAATTAATCTAAAATATACAAGACCTTTTCAAAATTGATCCTCCTCGATCAAAATGAAAAATCATTAAGTCACCTTTATGTGATGAGCAAAGATGTGAAACTAGTTGCTTCATAATTTCCAATCCTTTTAGCATGCTTTACAATAGATGAAGTGGGATAAATATGTCTCTAATGTATACATATTCTTCCCCTAGTTTAAGAATTTATTAGAGATGGACTATAAGATCACTTACAACCTTCTCACTTGATGGCACTTTTGTATGTGAAAAATGATTTTCTTATTTTAAGCAAAAGAGCTCTAGTTACTCCTAAGAGGCAAATTCTTCTTGATTACTTGGGGCAGTGCCAACCTTGAAACTATCCTTGTTGTGTTCATGAGAGACAATAGGCTCATGTTTAGCTATAACTTACTCAGCTACTACATATTTATCTCTCTCCTTATCAAGACTCAATCCATGAGAATTAAATTGATCTCCTTCTTCATCCATGAAGAAAAGAAGCTCATTTTCCCATTCAAGGATCAATTCATCATGTCTCTCTTGTGATAAACTTGATTTGTCTTCCTCTAAGAGGCTTCCAACCTTTACAACTTCATGCTGATGTGCACCTTAATGTGATAGAGAGATCACATGCTTGTCAATCAAGTCCATTTATTCCATGAAACCATGGTATAACTGATGCCATACCTGATTAATATCTTCTTCATAAAGGGATATGGTGGGAGGGCAAGAGACTTCATGGATATTTACAACCTAAAGGGTAGATGAAGGACTTCAGATAATTGATATTTCTCTTGAATTTAACTATACACACTTATCTTCACCTTAAATTTAGATATTCATTTGATAATTTTCTCTCAAAATGGGTTCCTTTTCAAGAAAGGGAAAGGTAAAAATTTGATGGATAAGATCATGGTTTTGAGGTGGTGCATGAGATGTGATGGGGTGATGATGAGTTAGAGATGGATTATGAGGTATGACGGATGGTTAATGGATGGAGGGAACCTTCTTGTAACTTGAAACCTTGATAATGGTTGAATCTTGAATAAAATTCCATAGAGAAAGAAAATTGAGTTTAGGAATGGAAGGAACATCTTCTTGATTAGCTATAATTTGATCTCTTTCCTCCTAATTTGTTCTCCTCAAGATGGGTTCCTTCTTAAGGGAAGGTGGGATGGAAGGTTGAGGATACTCATATTGGTTTTCATGATTTATCCACCTCACTAATCTATCTATCCACCATCAGAATAAAGTATTCATTTCATATAAATCATTATTGATAGTACCATATTGGACTTCCTCTCCAAAAAACATCCATTTACCTGTCAACATTGTAATTGAATACCTCATCTTCTATATAAGATGAAAAGGGATCACATTAAGTTCTTTCTTCCATTTTCTTATCACCTCTTCTAATTTTATCATAATTGGCTTGTATGCCAACATGGATGTGGTAGCAAAAACATAGTTTTGACAAGGTTGGTTAGAAGGGTAAGTAGGTTGATATGAAGGATAGATAGGCTCATTATAGGGATGGTAGGAATGATTGGATTTCTGGTAAGGGAAATAATAAGGCCGATAGGTTTCATTTGGTTGATGATAAATATCACCAACCTGGTTAGGATGGAATTATTCCCTAAACCCAACCATAAATACTCATAAAAGAGACCAGATAAAGATAAAACTTGGTTGAAGGCTTATGTGGATTGATACAACTAGTTGAAATCTTGGAGTCATCATTAATGTTTGTATAATTCCTCCAAAGGCTGATGTGTAGAAGAACAACATCAAAAATCCTTCCACTACTTTGGACCTTAGTCCCACTAGGTGTGTCAGAAATTGTTATCAATTTAACATGCACCTTTAGAGAGGGTTGTTCAGGTTCTCTCCCATTAAGTTACAATATTGAGATAACCCAAAGCTATGGGTAACTTATGTTATGGTTGAACCTCTAGATTAGGCCATCTTCCTCTTTGATGCTCACATAAACTAATGATAATGATCTAAAAACTAGGTTTATCTATTAGATAAATCAAATAGATTTTAAAATCATATATTGAAAATCTCAATTCCTTAATATTAAATAGAATTGGATGTAGAATTCTCAATTTCCTAATTAAATCAATAGAAATTGGATTTAATGTTATAAAAATGAATATGAGTAATTAAAATATCTATAAATCCATTTCTGAATGAAATGCCTATTTTAAAATTGATTAATGAATAGTAATTAGCCTCCTAATAAATATTGTTTAATTCAAAATGGATTTTAAAAATATAATAAGTCATTTTCTAAAATATATTTAAAAAAGGAATTAAATTTTTAATTCTGAATGTGAATTGTTTGAACAATTCTAAATATGAGTGTTTTATAAACCCATCTAACTTTATTATTTAGATAAAATATTCCATTCATATTTGTATCCTTTCAAATAGTCTAATAATCAATTTTCCATCATTAATTTCAAATATTAGTGAATAATTTAAAATTGATAAAATACTAGAAAATTGGAAGAATAAAGACAATATATTATTTATGGGGTTCACCAATTAGCTACATCCCCAAGTTAATTTAAACCATTCCATATAAATAAGATGTAAATACAGAATTTAAAACTTACATCCGTGTATGGATTAATAAGCTTGCAACTCTATGTGATATGAAGAACCCATCTATAACATGTAAATATTCTTCTCTTAACCCCCAAAAATACCTGTAAATGCTTATAACTCTCCTGAAATGGGGTAATTAATTATCTCAACTAGAGGGAAAATATTCTCAAAGGATTTATAAAAATATCCTTGGCTTTACAAATCTATGTAATTAATATAGGATGAAAAAGGACTCAGGAATAAAACATGATCAATTCACTAAATTAAATACCTTGTGTTCTTCAAGTAAAATAGACCTTCATTTGTATGGACCATCCATGCTTGAAATACCTAGTAACATTCCTTATCTATCAAAAAATAAGCAACCTATTCATCTTTGTAAACTGCGCCTTGTCTATAAGTTGTCATGTAATCTACTCCAAAATAATCACAATCATCAATATTTAAAAATTGTCATATAGCCAATATTGGCTAACAATTTTCTATTTCTGCCTTGAAATATGGGTATCTCCAAAATAAGTTACATGCATTTATTAAGGAACAAAATCCCACAAATAACGGGTAGTTCTAATGCCAAACTTTATTTAATAAAGCACTTCCCAAAATAAAATAAAATAAACTAATGTGTCATCCATTTAACCATCCATTTGAGGGAGGGGTGGATAGCGTGCATTTTTAGAGTCAAACACAAAACATGTCCCATGCATGTAAAGAGGATTGTTTAAACTCCAACATAGGTACAAGGATAATGTTTATTTAAATCATATCCCATGTAACTAAACTCACCCCCCAATCCAAAGTTCCACTTAAAAAAAGGTAAAAAGGAAATATTAAGGTTTTTAAAGACATATCCCACTTAAATTAAAACCCATACATACATTGGGGTGGATTAAAAATTTAGGATTTGGAATAATTATCCAATGGGATAAATAAAATATTAAGTTGGGATTTTTTTTAAATGGAAAATATTTAAAATTTGGGATTTAATTAAATTGGATTTAATTAAAATATATCCCATAATTTTTTTTAATAACCATAACATAGGATATTAGGATTATTTTGAATATAGGAAAATGGAGGAATTATGGTGGGAAATTAATTGGATATGTGGAATATCTCGGTGGCTTAATAGACTTATGTAATAAAGTTGATAAAATTGGATGTCGATGAGTTATGGGGAATATGGGTAAATGGTCATTTTAGTCTTACATCTGCAACATAACACCCATCATCAACATAAAATAATTATAATATAAAAAGTAGTTTTATCAGCTCTATATTTTTGCCACATGTCGATCTTCCATTACACCACTTGTATTTTCTAAATTTTTCCAAACCATATAAAAATCCTCCGGATCAAACCTCTCCAATAAGAGGCTTTTGGTCTCCAAAAGTTGAAATAATCTAATTGACCCAAAAATCTCTGTGAGTTCTCTTCTTGCTATTGGCAATCTTCCTATACTGCTTCTAAACATATAGGAGCCAAAAATAACATATGAAGGAATAATGAAGTCAATGCAAAAAAACTCCTTTTCAAAAAAATATCAGTGAAATAAGACATTATAAAAACTTCCATACAAGAAGTTAATTGTCTAACTGAAACTATAAATTGATTATGGAGAGTAAAACAAACTCTTTATCCATTCTATCAAAATGACCTGTTACCCAAATAGTCACAACATCTGGTATATTCTCTCAATCTTTGCACTGCATAAAGGATAAGGTATTCTCCTTTTTATATTCAATATATCACATAAGAGAAATCAAAATGTGCATATCCTAAAAGATTTACAAACAACTGCAACATGTGTATACTTGCAATTACAAGCATTGCCCATAATACTATGAGACTTGAATGCATATGCAAAGTATAAAAGTGTGTAATGAATTTGTCTATCCTAAGGTTATATTTTCACAATAGACATAATACATGAAATAATAATTAAGGGAAATAGATGTGATCACCATCCTTTCAACAATATACATAACTATTGTATCTCTAAAACTGATTATTAAATCTTTCCCTATACCTATCTAATTTTAATGTCAACTTAGAGAATTTCCATAATAAGAGCCTCTTTACAAAAACATAACTCTGCAACTAATTTTTAGTAAATATCATATAAAGGTGAGGAGAAAAATAATAATTTTAAACCTGTCTTGAGGTTTCTTTCACCGTCTAACTGCTCACTAATTCATACCTCCAAAACTCATCCAACTGAGTTCGCTTTTAAAATTTAATTATAATGGAAAATTGAAATAAGATATAGAAAAATATCTTCAAAACATAACTTTATCAAAATTCTTTCCCAAAATCCAATAGTTAGGAATTATCTAAAAATAGTGTTGAAGATAGACTAAGCAAACTATTCCATACTATAGTTATGATTTTTTTAAACTATTTTATCAAACTATTTTATCCATAATGGTTGTTCCCTCTTCATGGTTTCCACAACTGAATAGGAGGTGGTTTCATCTTTATAAAAAAATCTATCTTAATAAGAGTTAGATGATTCATCTCATTTTAAAAAGGATTTTTAAAACAACTTCAAATAAAGACATATTTTACTCCCAAAGCAACCTTACACAAAGGATTCAACCAAAATTGTGCAAACATAGTTACATTTGAAAATAAGTTATACCTCTAAAGAAACTATGAAGTGCACCTGTTGAGTACTAGTTAACATACTATTGGTGTTTAAACAACTTCCTGTTTACTTCTTACAACTCTTAACAAAGCTATGAAATATAAACAAACTTATGAACCAATTAAAAATCAATCCATAAAATACAAATACGTATTCAATTTTATGAACAAAGCCTTATTTTCCATTTCCATATCTTACCATGAATCTAATCTTTTCACTTATTCCTATAGGCTTCCAAAATATGATTAGTCATCCAAAAATAAAGGCTACACAACTAGTTATCAAAGACCAAAATATTGTGTCAATACCAATATGAAATTATATTTCCATTATACCTCAATCTACCCTCTATGTAAGAATAGTAATATGACTACAACTGATTCCTCTTGAATGTGCATCACTGAAAATGTCTTGCATTTTATTTGAATGTATCTCAAGGAAGAAAGGCTAATCCTCTCTCAACACCATCTCACACCTCAGGTGAAAATATGTGTTGTGTTCTTCATCCATGTTGATCCGACAGGGCTAGTAGTGCTAAAACCTTAGTTGTTAGAAGCTTACCTTCTTCTAGTGAATAGGAACACCTTCCAATTTTTCTTTGCACTAGTCAACCTGCATAATCAAACCAAAAAAATAAAAATACCAATATCTAACATCAAAAACTCCAAATTGAAGTATATCACAACTGAAGCAAGTCCTACAATTACCTATTCTAATACCAAAATTGATCCAAAAATTGGGTTTATCTTTTAGATAAATCAAATAGATTTTAAAATCAAATACTAAAAATCTTAATTCCTTAATATTAAATAGAATTGGATATGTAATTGTTAATTTCTTGATTAAATCAATAGAAATTGGATTTAATGTTCTAAAAATGAATATGAGCAATTAAAAACTTTGTAAATCCATTTTTGAATGAAATGCCTATTTTAAAATTGATCCATGAATAGTAAGTAGCCTCCTGATAATAAATACTATTTAATTTAAAATGGATTTTAAAAATATAATAAGTCATTTTCCATAACTTAATTAAAAAAAGGAATTGACTTTTTAAATCTAAATGTGAATTGTCTGAATAATTCTGAATATGAGTGTTTTGTAAACTCATCTAACTTTATTGTTTAGATAAAATACTCCATTCATATTTTTATCCCTTCAAATAGTCTCATAATCAATTTTTTATAATTAATTTCAAATAATAGTGAATAATATAAAACTGATGAAATACTAGAAAAATAGAAAAATAAAGATAATATATTGTTAATGGGCTTCGCCTATTAGATACATCCTTAGGTTCATTTGAACTATTCCATATAAATAAGATGTAAATACATAATTTAAAACTTACATCCCTATATGGATTAATAACCTTGCAACTCTGTGTGATACACAGAACTTATTTGTAGCACGTAAATATTCTTCTCTTCACCCAAACAAATACTTGTAAATGCTTATAGCTCTCATGAATGGGCTAATTAATTCTCTCAACCAAAGGATAAATTTTTTCAAAGTATTTATAAAAATATATTTGGCTTTAAAAATCTTTGTAATTAATATAGGCTAAAAAGGACTCAGGAATAAAACATGATCAATTCACTAAATTAAATAACCTATGTTCTTCAAGAAAAATAGACCTTCTTTTGTATGGGCCATCCATGCTAGAAATACCCAGTAACATTCCTTCTCTATCAAAAAATAAGCAATCTATTCATCTTTGTAAACTGCCCCTTGTATTTAAGCTACTGTGTAAGCTGCTTCAAAATAATCATAATCCTTAATATTTAAAATTATCATATAGCCAATATTGGCTAACAATTTTCTATTTCTGCTCTGAAATATAGTTATCTCTAAAATAGGTTGTATGCATTTAATAAGTAATAAAATACCATAAATAATGGGTAATTCTAATGCCAAACTTTATTTAATAAAACACTTCCCAAAATAAAATTAAAAAAAACCAATGCATCATCCATTTAACCATCCACGTGAGGGAGAGGTGGATAGTGTGCACGTTTAGAGTCAAACATAAAACATATCCCATGCATGTAAAGAGGATTGTTTAAATGCCAACATAGGTTAAAGGATAATGCTTATTAAAATCATATCTCATGTAACTAAACTCGCTCCCCAATCCAAAGTTCCACATGAAAAAAAAGGTAAAAAGGAAATATTAAGGTTTTTAAAGACATATCCCACTTAAATTAAAACCCATACATAACCATTTATGTGGGATTGGGGTGGATTAAAAATTTGGGATTTGGAATATTTATCCAATGGGATAAATAAAATATTAAGTTAGGCTTTTTTTAAATGGAGAATATTTAAAATTTGGGTTTTAATTGAAATATATCCCATGATTTTTTTTAATAACTATAACATAGGATATTAGGATTATTTTGAAAATGGGAAAATGGAGGGATTATAGTGGGAAATTAATTAGATATGTGGATTATCTAAATGGCTTGATATAATTATGTAAGAAAGTTGATAAAATTGGATATTGATGGGCTATGGGGAATATGGGTAAATGGTCATTTTAGTCCCGCATCTACAACATAACACCCATCAACAACATATAATAATTCTAATATAAAAATTAATTATATCAACTCTTTATTTTTTTTCCACATGTTGATTTCCCATTATGCCACTTGTCTTTTCCACATTTTTCCAAACCATATAAAAATCCTTTGGATCAACTAATCCTAATGCTTCAAGTAAAATGGATATTAATAAATTTAACCAAGCAATGCACCAAACCTAAAAAGTAAACTCCCACAATCTTGAACCCACACTAGATCAATAGAAGATAATACTAGCTCACACAATCGCAAGATCAAGCTACATGCATAAGTATTTCATAGAATAGGTTCAAAGTAGAACACTAATCTAGACTTGTAAACAACATTGAAAACTCCTTAGACAAGGTCAAAAAGGAGGAAAATGGATGATAAATATTCTCCTTCACACAATGCCATCATACACAACTCACCAAACACAAACTCAAGGTGAGAGATAGGTAAATAATGTCTTATTACATTAAGAGGTTGTTCTTAAAAATGATTGATAGGGTCAAGCCTAATCAAGTTAAACATACTTTTTAATATCCCAAAGAGTATCTTTGTCTCTCAAAAAGATAAAAAGTCTAAAATCTGAGAACCTTTACAAAGAAGAATGTGACCAAGATAAATAAGAGAAGGGGAGAAGAGAGAAGAGGGAGCATCTTAAAAGAATAATTAATGAGCTTCTAAATTTCAAGGGATGCTCCATCATGCTTTGGTCCAATAAAGATGTAATCCATCATGGATAAGATAGACTACCTTTTTCTCAATAGCCTTGGAGTAATACACTAGAAGATAAGAGTTTTGCCAAAGATGGCGGGTCATGATCCTATTTATGAAAGGGACCCTTAGGCATGCTTATCTAACCACCAAATCTCTATCTTTGATATTCTACACCATCTCTAACTTGATTGCTTATGTATAAGTATGAAATAATCATATCTTTGAACTTGACTGAGCTTTGATTATGTCTACTTTAGGTGGCTATCTATTAGGAGCATGGCTCAAGATGTTCCTTCATTGATTACAAAGCTACCCCTTGCTTTGAGAACTAGACCTGGGTTTACTATAGAGGAAAATCATTTTAAGATTATTAGTTTTCTTA
This sequence comes from Torreya grandis, assembly GCA_037957365.1. NCBI lineage: Eukaryota > Viridiplantae > Streptophyta > Pinopsida > Cupressales > Taxaceae > Torreya > Torreya grandis. Next base: position 2,181,083 of record JARHVA010000205.1, on the reverse strand, counting down.
TAGTCTATATAGATATGGCACTTTATTTAATGCTTGGTCTTATTTAGCCACCAACTTGCTGACCTTTGATCTACATTAGGTCTAAAAGACCTAATCTATCTCTACAAAGCCTTGATGACAATGATTTGTCCTTTGTTTATGCATTATAGTCCAACTCAGATCATATTTTAGATTGCTTATACATATTTAATCCAACTCAAGTTGATTCATTTTATTTTCCTACGTCAAGCTGCTCCATTAACTTAACTCGAAAATATCCTAACTCGATCCTTTGTTCACTAGTTATTGACAATCTAACTAAAATCATTAACCCTTTGACTCGGCTTACTCCATTGGTTTTTCTAGGTATAAACAACCATGAGACCTTGAATCTATCTTTTAATTATCAAACATGTCCAAGCTTACATGACATTAGGGACCTGTTACCTCAAATTTAGAATAAGTTCCTCTCATCTTAGGGACTTATTACTCTCATCAATACTAAATAGCTAAATCAACTCATATATTAATCTAAAATACTTGCATTACAAACACCAATTCTTTTTATGGAAGGAAAACTTCATATCATGGGCCACTTTGAGGGGGATACCACCTTTAGATCAAGGCTCTATTACAATTCACTTTTTGGATGATCTACAACATCACCTACCCCTTTATTTAGACTATTTCTTACCTACCCATCTCCTTAGTCTAAAGCATGTGGGATTATTCATCTAATGCATTAATATTACATGCTACTATTTCTACTAGTTATTCCCTTATCTAGGTAAATTACATTTCATCCCCTTTAAATATGTTTCACCCTTGAAACATGATAAGAAATAGGAGGAAGACCAAATGAAAGCTAGACCAAAAAATAGGTTGAAGACCAGATGGAAGCTCTGCCATGCATTCATTTCTACTTTTAATTCTTTTATCTATGTTGTGATAGGAGCATAAACATTGAAATAGGAGGTGGATATGCATAAATTATATGAGTGAAATAATTCTAATTAGAATCTAGTAATGAGAGTCAAGCAATGAAAGTTGAATCTTGGCAATGTTCACCTCAAATATAGAATAGGGGTGCACATAATAGTTGTCCTTGTGAACCAATTGAGGGTACATGCCATCCCCCTTATCATTATTTCTTAAAGGAGATAGAACCTCAATTACCTTCTTAAGATTTGTGATTATCCACATGGGCTCATCTAGGGTCTACTCAAGCATGGCGGTTTCCTAAAAGGACTCATCAGAAGAGTTCTCGAGCACTTCTAGTACTTACTATAGTGCTTTTACGATCTAAGGAGGCATTGTTTGAAGATCTTTCTAGTTGATGTATTATTTAGTGAGATTGGATAAGCCCATAGCTTCCATCATTATGTGAGGACTAAATATTTCAACCTCATGTCTAATTATATCATTAGGATCACTATAGAAGTAACATGGGAAGAATGCATCATATAAGCCTACATCTTGGTTGGTGAGTGCTTCAAATGTTGCTTGATATTCTCAAATGGTCCCCGTTTAGTGAAGTTGAGTCAAGGCCACAGTGAAATTTTCTCTAGATAAAATACGATTCCCTATGAAAAATAGAGAAGTGGATGTTAGTTTCAACCAAAAATGCATCCATTACAATATGACAAATTTTTTTATTTTTTTATTTTTATTTTTATTTTTTAAATTTTAGAATTCACTAAAACAAAAATAAATTTTAAAATAATAAAAAATAAATAAAAACCATAAACTATTATCGAAATATAATATAGAGATGAACCAAACCCAGAAATGGTTTGACATGATTCATTACAATATAAGATCAATTTAACAAAAACTAGTCAAGTTTTTTTTAATAAAAACAAAAATCTGCACTTTTAATTGACAAAATTTTACATCAAATTATAATTAATATGAGAGAAAATTATGTATATATGACTTATTTAGAACCTCTTAGATGAGATGAAGCTTCGAAATACACCTCTCCAAAATTTGTCTACAACAAAGATCATAGAAATAACTTTGGAAAGTGCTCTAATACCAACGTTAGGGACCTGTTACTCACATCAAGTCTAAAAAACTAAATTAACTCATGTATTAATCTAAAATACTTGTATTAAAACCACCAATTCTTTTTGTGGAAGGAACACTTTTATCGCAGGCCACTTCAAGGGGGCTACCTCCTTTAGAGCAAGGCTCTATTATAATTCACTTCTTGGATGATCTACAACATCACCTTCCCATTTATTTATACTATTCATTACCTATCCATCTCCTTAGTCTAAATCTTGTGGGATTATTCATCTAATACATTAATATTACATGATACTATTTATACTAGTTATTCCCCTATCTATTTACATTATATACATGTGAAATGTATGTTAATTCTTAGGATCTTGTTGTTAGTCTATCAGTTCATGTGCTTATGCCATATGGTGGCCTCTCAATCTCTCTAACTATTTGACCCATCTCACACCATTGGATTAAGATGTATGATCGAGCGAGGACCATTGATATTGCTAGGACCCATTACTTGAAATACAATGGCTAGTTCATGAGATCTAAATTTTATGGTATGTGGGACATCATTTGACATTCACATGACTATTAATTATGTTCGTAAAACCATCAAATTTAAGCTAAAAATGATTTTATTTTTTTTGAGCTTAACCTTGGTGTTAGTGTGAATGTCTTACTACACAGGTCCATCTTTGAAGATTTATATCTTAAGCTATAAATCTCATATAAGCCTAAAATTTTATGAGGATGATCCTAACATGTAGATCTATATTTACATGTGATCCATTGGTCAGGTGAGGCTTCTTGAGTAATATATTAAATTCACAAGGTGACTGGTCTATTTGTTTCTTTGCGATGTCTTGGTGGTAGTCTGGTTCACTTAGAACTATGCCATGATCTTTTCTTGATTTTTTGAAGGCTTGAATGGTTCTTGATGCTTGTAAAATATTGTTCATGACACTAAATGTTATGACCATCATGTGAACTTGATTGGATCTTCCATTTGTAAACTTAGACCTATTTCAAAGCCTTTGATCTACTAGTTTCATAGATTACACTTTAAGCTTGCTTTTTAAAGCTTAGTATGTAGGCCAAAAATGGCCAATAGTAAAATGTGGTTGTAGTCCATTATTTTTTCATAAATTTTCTCTCATACTTCATGGTCCTCACTAGGTACTCATCCAATATAGTTTTAAATCCTATCAATCCACCTATTCAACCTAAACTTCCTCTTGAAATTTAATACCCTCAACCTAATCTACTCTTTGAGGACCAAGAAGATTTTGTTAGTCAAGAGAGTGAAAAACTTGAAGAAATCTAATCCAATATGGATAGCCCACATGCCTCCCTACATTCAATACTAAAAATCTAATTCATCTTGATGCATATGATTCCATTCTCCCTAATGTTACAAAGAGTGTGCCTACTTTTAATGGTTAAGGTCATGTGACACCTAGTGAACACATCATAGATATCTCCAATTTTTGTAGTTTTCATAATGTAATTGAAGAGAATATCTCCATTAGACTCTTTGTCATGTACCTTATAAGGAAAACACTTGATTTTTATAAGAATTTTCTTGGTGGATGCATCATATCAAGGGATGATTTTGGAGTGTTTTCAACTTCAAGGTTTGAAGATGAAAATGACCATACTTCTCTCATACATCAACTCAATGTGATCCAAAGAGACCCCAAGGAAATAATGCATGAATTTAATGAGAGGTTTGAAAATACTTGGTATATATTGCCTCTTCCCATGAGACCACCTGCTAGCTTTATGTTCCATACATACTTGAGAGACATTGGTATTGATATTACCATCATGTTTCAATCTATGGGTGGTTTCACTATTCCCAAAGCATATAAAATTGCCATTAGAGTTGATAATCACCTCATTCAAGCATGAAATTTTCCTCCTAAGGTGTCTATTCCTTTTCTACCTAATATTCCTATTTTTACTCCAAAAAATTATCTAATTACTAATGGTAATGCCAAGTCAAAAACTACTCCTAAGAAGGTAGTTATGCCATGGATCCATATGCAAAAATTCAAATTTTAAGAGCTCAACTTAGGCAAGTAAATGTGAAATAAGGTGCTCATCAAAACCCATATCCCTATTAGTATCAATATGTAAAATAATATGGGAGAGGAAGAGGTCAAGGGTAGCCTAATTTCAATATGCTTGCTAATGTGTACAATCCCAATTCCACCACCAATGCAAGAGAGATGGTACCAGTGCATAATAACTTGGTGCAAGGAGAAGATTGGCAACAAGGAGAATTTATGGATGCTAATGAATGTGGAGATTAAGATTTAGTTTCTCAAAGAGTAGTCACTACTCTCCTATTAGCTAAAGATGAGGTTTTAATGTAATCAAGTGAAGATTGGTAGCCTCATGGAGAAAGTTTCACCAACTTCCTAGTTGAGGACACTTTTGTGCTCAATCAAGGAAACTCTATTGAAGACAATAATAGATCCAAGAGGAAGGATTTAGTATGTTATATTAATGTGAATACAAGTTCATCTAATCCTTCTATAAGGCAATAAAGCATGATAGTCTTAAGTACTCTTGCACCTTCTCAAAATAAGTATGTGGTAAGTTCTCAAGGTGTTTCAATTCCTCAAGTTTCAATAATTTATTTGCCTCCAAGGAATCAAGAGAAGGTAATCACTTCTACACTAAACATAGTTAATTCATTGAAGAATGCCAAAGCATATATCTCTTTATGAGATGTCCTCCATATGCCTAGCCAAATGGAGTTATTGAAAAAATAGTTGTCCACTATCCCTACTAGTCCTTCACCTTCAAGTCAAATTCATCATCATGTTGCTCTTAAAAATGCCCCTAACACCATTTTTGAAACATCTAACAAATTTAATAATCCTCCACATTTCTACATCATTTTCATTGTGGGTGACAAGTTAGTCCATAATTGTATAGTTGATAATGGTACTTCTACATCAGTCATGCCCAAAGTTGTAGCTAATAAGTTGGACCTAAATTATGAATGACATATTAAAGACATGCTTTAGCTATGTTGGCTAATAGATTTGTACTTATATAAAAATGTTTTATTTTGAATCCATACCCTTCTTATTTCACTTACAAATAAGTTAAACAACAAATGGGTGAACTATTAAGACTAGTTCCCCTCTAAATTAAGGTACAACTCCCTTTAAGATTTTTAATGAATTCAAATATTCAGATACACTTTTAACCAGAAAGTGTTTTAAAGGTAAATTAACATCCACACAATATCATGTTATGAATACAAATTTTTATAACAGTAATAGATAATAGAATCCACATATTCTATTTTCAATAACAATTAAATAGATAAACATATATATGGCTGAACCAGTAAAGGATAAAACACATACAATTAATTATTTAATGGAAGAGTAATTACTGTATAAACAAAGATTTCACATAGAAAACCTAATTTCAAATACTCAAACACACAGATCTAAGTATTTAGCAAATAACTCTCCTGTTCATTCATAGATAAAAAAATTTTAGACAAACATCACATATATTATCAACAACAGTGGTCCAGTTCTAAAATTTTTTAATTCCTTTTCTTCTCTATCTTCTATCTCCATATTTTTCAAATATATATAGTTTCCCTCTTTAATCAATCTTTCAAACTAAACCAGAGTTAAAGTAACTCTGACCCATATGAGATTTAGGTTTTTTATAAATTCATTTAAAGATCAAGTTTTGAATAGAAAAGTAACTGAATAATTGAATTAAAAAAACTATGCAAGTAAAATCATTACTGAAGTGATGGATTAGGATCTCCAGATTTGCTATGTTTGGTTGGATAGACACATTGAGCTTTCCACTCATGAAATGCTATAACAAACTCCTAAATTTTCAAGAGATTGGGAATACTGACATGTTTTATTCTTGCCTTCCAAATGTTTTCTTCCCTCTAAAATTTTCCCATCTTCTCTACGTTTTCTAGGAGTGTGTCGATGCAATGACAAAGAAGTGAATCTACCTTTGAAATCTAAGAGAAATTTTTAGTTAATAAATTATCACTTTCTTTAATGATGTTGATCTCTTCCTTAAACTATTGAATTATAATATTGATGTTCTTTTCTGATTCTCCATCATATTTTATGTATTTGACATCAATACTATGTAGATCATGCTGTAATGACCAAATGAACTCAGTTATTTACTTGATCATTTTTGTGATTTTGATTCACCCTTGTTGGGATAATGAATTCCTCCATTCAATGTTTTTCTTACTTACATATAATATATCTTCATCCAGTCCTATCAAATTCTTTTTTGACAAAAATCTTGTTATTCCATAATTTTGTACCTTATCAATTTGGTTTATCACACTCATCTATTTTCCTTCATATTTTATCCACAAATTGTTTTGAGTCTTCAAATCTTCAATAGTAATTGTGGTTAGATCATATACATTCTTTAGTTTATGAATGTATTCTATATCTTTATAAATGATGGCATCCAACCAATTATCAAATACCCTGGTAACCATTTGTCTTCTATGTATTTGGTCTAACATCCTTTGACTAACAGGCAATTTTGGGTTAAAAGATAGGGGTAGTTGGGAAATTAGTTGTGGATCTAGACTATGAATGGCATCAATGTATTCTACCATTAACCATACAGTTTATTTTAACTCCCTTTTATCTTTTTCATCCTTCCAAGTTCTGCTAACTATCCTTTTGGTGGATGCTTTGAGGTGATGCACATATGCATCACGTGATACAATCCCAAGATCTATCTTTTCAATTGTAAAATCCTAAACTGTAAGATCTTAAACTTCCTCATTGGTTCTTGGTTGGGCTATTTCTACTTATAATTCCATATATTAGGTTTGACATCTACCCTAGATGTTGTTTTTAAATTTTTAAATTTAGGAGTTTTCCCTAAACACTTACTCACCATATCCTCCAAGGGCAAAGAAAATGGTACTATTTTCCTATTGTTACTGATTGAGCTTTCCATCCACTTGGGTGCAGAAGCTAAGACTTCTTTATCAAGATTTGGTTGATCAAAAGGTTTTAAATAATCATCAGTTTAGTAAAATCAGAAGGAATCACTGTTTGTTGATCTATACTAACCTCTTCTACCATTAGTGAACTAGATTCTTTATCACCTTTGGCTTCTCCCGAGTCTTCTTCAAAATTCATATCCATAATTACTTTGTTAGAAATATGACTCCTTTTCTTGCTTTGGGTCCTTTATCTAGTGGCATGAGGAGGTAGAGTAGTTATAAGGGCCTTCTCAAATTCTTTGATGATAGGATCCCTTCTAGATTTTGCTTTGGAAGTACTTGCATCATAGATAGTAATAAGTTGGTTAGAGGATCTTATTGGGAATGGTGATTTAATTATTGATGTACATTGTTGGGAAGTTATGTTTTGAGCTCCCCTAATTTTTTTTGTCTCAACCATTTCTCAGTTCTCCTTATCACTGGGAGAGTCTTAACCTCAATTCTATCTTCTTCATTTTTCTCTCATCAATTTCTTGAATAGGTGATTGTTTTATCTATTTGAATTGTGGATTAGTCACCTGTTCTTCATTATCAAAGAATCAAAAAATGTATGTATTTAAATTAAGAGTAATTATTTGTCCTAGGGATAATTTAGACCATAGTCTTCTTCTGACTTTGAATTCATCTGAACAATCCTCCCAATAATCCTCTGATTGAGAAATATGTGACAACCCTATTCCAAGATCCAAGTTATCCCTAGCAAAACCTTTGTTTTAAAATTTGGATCTAGTCATAAAGTACTAAAAATTGAATTTTTTAAGATCCAATTCTAAATTCAAATCATTAGATGTTGACTTGCATGAATAATGTCCAAGTTCAATAGATAAAGATATACCAGATTTCTTTTTCATTGGGAATTTTTTTATCTACATGTGATAATTGTCTGCAGACTTCTATTAACACAAATTGGTCAACAACATACGTAGGTAACCTCAAAGTTTCACCATCAAAACCCCTAAATCTGATGTAAGTGAACTTGGAAAATTAAATGAATAAACTACCATAAATGTTGATCAACTGCATAGCTTCATTAGACAACCTTTTATTGATGTTGTTTGATAATTCAAAAGTCAATTTCTTAGTAAAAAAATCATTAAATCTCCTATAATCCGCATAGAAATTATGAATTTGTAATTGTGAGTAATAATCATAAATTTTGTTGTCTTTAGCCAAGGGTGTAGGAGGCAATCTTACCCATTATCTTGTAGATGCTAGGCAATAAAAGAGGTATGAAGATATATAAAACTTTTTATTTCCCAAACAATTACTTAAACCTAGATGCAAACATTCAGCTACAATTTCTACCTAATCCAAATATTGCTCTCCTTAGAGGATTACCTATATGAAAAATTACATCTAGTCTTCCCAATAATATGCATGAGCATTACCCTTTAGCCTATGTAATAATACTATAATATCTTGTACTTCTAGAATCATGTAATTTCTTGTTAATGGTCTAGGTAGTATTGAACCCCCTTTTTGAAATTTCAAAAGCCAATTCCTTGAAATCACACTCTTGTAAATTTATTTATTTAATGAAAAATAACCATATGAAGAAGTAATATTAAGGTCATAATATGGTTCCTTGGGAGGAATCCTCATCACAGACATTAGGGTTTATCTGTTGATATGTAGTAAAACATTACCATCTATGGTCCTGATGTGCCTATTCTGAGGTTCATATCTATTCATGCATTAAAGAACTAATTCAGGGCATTGTATAGCCATGGGAAAGGCCACAGCTTCAACCAAACCACTTTATACTATCTTCTGCATCATAGGATTTGACACAATATTTCTAGCCCTTTCCTTAAAATCTTCCAAGTCATATTAGACCAGAGAGGTGTCCCTAATTTTAGGAGGAGAACATATGAGACCAAGACCATGCTAATAATCAAGACATACAAATTTCATGGCTACAGGTTAGAGGATATAATGAAAAGAAAAAAGTTATGAACTACTTAAATAATATCGTAATCTCAAAAGAATTCTTCCTTATAACCAAGTAATGGAAACAACTTATAGTAACAATAGAACTCACCTTAAATTTATCTAAAATCATTGTGAATTTGAGCAACAAATATCTTATACCACCTATGATATTCTCCTTTGTATCATCTAGTATGCTTATTTGCTAAATTTGAATTGTCCTCTCTTGATATAGATATTAACCAGTTCAAATAATTAAACCAAAACAATATGTGTTAAGCATGCTTGATAAGACACACATTCTAACATATGCATTAATGGTAACCATTTTTAGGTGAAATTTTTATGAGGAATAATTATATGTAACCTCATGAAAATTCAAAATTTTCCACTTTATAATGAGTTCTTGGATATATTCTCCTCTAAATCACCCACTAATTTTAACTTAGAGAAAGCCTCAAGGCGAGATGAGAGTATAGTCATTGAACCATTGAACCTTTGAACTTTTGAAAATGTGGTTCAACTTTAGGGTTCAATGATATGAGATGAACTACATAGACCAACCAATAGTCATATGAACTTTCCAAAAAACTTTGAACTTTGAAACATTAAACCGTTGAAATTTTGAACTCTGCTATGTAGGTTCAAATGTTACGTTCAAGTGGTAGGTTCAAATGGTAGGTTTAATGATACATTAATTTATACAAGGGAACTAAGTGAACATGACTCTTTACAAAACATTGAGTATTAAAATTTTGAACCAATGAACTTTTAAACTCTGAAAAAGGGTTCAAGTTCAACTGAAAGGTTCAAATTCATAATTGAAATACACAAAGGGACAAATAGTTCACTTTGAGAAACTTTGAACTTTGAAACATTAAACCGATTAAACCATTGAACTTATTGAACTCTTAAACTCTGAGAAAGGTTCAAGTTCAAAGGTTAAATTATTTAAAAATTCACAAACAAAAGGTGATAAATAGGTGAACTTATTTTATGGCAAAATTCATGAAAATTTTGAATAAGGGTGACTCAAAAGGTAACATTGGCTCTAACTGGGGACTATATTTTATTAAAAAATTGTAGAAAACTCAAAAACTCTAGTTATGTATAAACTAAGACACAAAGATGAAAGAAAAGGAGGAAGACAAACCAAAAAAAGGTAAAGGAAAACACAAAATATGACAATAAAGGAAAGGCTATGTATAAAATAGGAGACATCTATTTCATATTCGATACAACTTAAGATCTTATCCATTATAGGATAGGGGTAAAATAGCTCCATCTAGATACTCCAATTTAAAAGAATTAGGACCAAGTACTTGATGAATTTTTAAAGGTCCTTTCCAAAGTGACTCAAATTTTCCATGTGTTCTTTTAGGTTCTCTCCTTGTATCCCATAACAATACTTCATCTCCTTCCATGAACTTTCTAGGTTTAGTTTTTTGATCAAAAATATTTTTAACCCTAGTTTGATGAGTAGTAATCTGATCAATCAGTTCATTCCTCTCCTCCTTAGTTTTAGTTAAGTACATAACTCTTTTCTCTAAATAATCTTGAAAGTAAGGATCTTAAATAAAATTTTGTAATTTATCTACAGATAATTCCAGAGGTAATGACAGATATGCTCCTATCCCATAAACTAGCTCAAAAGGAGCCATTCCTATTGCTCTTTTCAGAGTTACCTTGTCAACCCAAAGTGCTTTGTATATTTTCTTATGCCAATCTCTAGGGTTATCACTTACCAATTTCTTCATGATGGATATCAAATTTTTATTACTAGACTCTACTTGTCCATTCCCTTGAGGGTAATAATCTAATCAGTGAGAAAGAGAGACACAATGTTCAATGCATAATGAATGAAGTTCCATTGAATAAGAATTGGTAGCATTATCTACCATAATCTTCTGAGGAACACTAAAACATACTAATATATTTTTTTTGAGAAAATTACATACCACTTCTGAAGTGGTTCTCTTCATAAGGGCTGCTTCAACCCATTTCATAAAATAATTAGTTGCTATTAAAATGTGCAAATGACCAGCACTTGAAGGAGGTGAAAAATGGCCAATGGAGTCTAATCTCCATTGTTTTAAAGGTTTTTCAATAATGATAGGCCTCAGAGGTAATGTTGTAAGTTGTGGTCTTCCTAAAAATAATTTGCATTTTTCACAATTATCCTCCCATTTATATGCATCTTTGAACATACCTAGCCAATAATAAAAATTTCTAAGGATTTTGAAGGCTATGATTCAAGAAGAGAAATGTCTACCATAGGATTCATTATGAAAAACTTCCAATAGTTTAGATTGTTGTTCCTTATCTACACACCTCATAAAGGTTCCATCTAATCCCTTTTTGTATAGGAGATCATTCCAAATCACATATTTTGCTAATTTTAACTTCAAATTTCTTTTCTCTTTTGAGGATAAGTGACTGGGACAGTCTCCATAAGTAAGATAATGTGCCATGTTTAGGAACCATGGATCTTATAAGCTTACTAAAAGGATAGTAGGAAGTTCTTCTTCTTTTATTCTTTACTTTTGACTATCAATTTACGCAAACCTTGACCTTTAACTAATTTGGTTATCTTAATCTCCAGGTCATATTCTTGAATTTTAGCAACCCATATTGCTCTATTATTAATCCCAACCTCTTGCTAAGTTAAAATGTTTTTCATAGTTGAACTAGGAACAAATACAACTGAATGAGAATGAAGTATATAATATATGAATTGTTTAATAGCCTTTACTATAGCAAAAGCTTGTTTCTCAACCAAAGAATATTTAATTTCATGCTTCTTGAGAGGAACTCATAAAGGATATTGGGGCTTCTACATTCTCTTCATTTTTTTTAATAAGATACTAGACATGGTATGTTCCGAAGCATAACAATAAATAAAAAATACTTTTAGAAATTAAGATTTACCAAAGTAGGTGTTTATGCAATCACCTCTTTAATATTTTCAAATGCTTTTTTAACAACTTCATTCCATATAAATGCTTGTTTTTCACTCATCATTCCTACAATATGTTTTTTAATCTCAACAAAATTAGGAATGAACCTTCTAAGAAAATTAATCTGGCCAAACAAAGACTTAACTCTAGTCCTATTAAAAGGAAGGCTTCGTTTTTGTATTGTTCTAACTCTTTCTCGGTCAATTTTAATTTCACTTTTTGAAACTAGGTGTCTCAATAACTTCCCTTCTATAACATAGAAGACCAGCTTCTTAGGGTTAATAGATATCCCCTGATTCTGACATCTTTGTAAAATGGGCTCTAGATCCTTTAGATGATCCTCTCTTTTTCTAGAGAAAATAGTTAAATCATCAAATAAATGACAATAATTCTATCTTTCAAATCTTTAAAGAATGAATCCATTGCTCGTTGAAAAGTTGTACCAGTATTAATTAAATCGACAAGCATATGGTTATAAGTAAAATTTCCTCAAGGTGTAGTGAAAGTAGTTTTATGTTGGTCAGTTGCAACCACACTTATATGATTATAACTTGAGAACCCATCTAACATGGACATCATTTTTGACTTAGCAAAAAATATTAATATGTGATCCATCATAGGTAAGGGATAATTATCTTTTAAACTGGACTGGTTCAAATTCTTGAAGTTAACACAGATTCTTATTTCTTTATTCTTTTTGTGTACTAGAACAATATTCACCACCCAAGTGGAGTGATGAATTGGATAAATAATCCTAGCCTTCAACATCTTGTCAATCTCCTTAAAGATAGCCTCAACAACTTTTGGGTTGTAATTTCTCAGCTTTTGTCTGAATAAAATTACATTTGCTTTCAAAGAAATATGATGTTGAAACTATCCATGCCTAAAATCTTTAAGGTCATCATAGCACCAAGCAAAGACATCCTTATACTTAATCAATAAATTGATTAATTTATTTTTCTCCTTTAGTGAACAACACCTACCAATGGAGATCCATTTAGGGTCAGTCTCACTTCCAATATTGATTTTCTCATAATCTTGCATTTTGTTAGGATTCTAGACAAGTTTGCCTTTAGTATATTCATCTTGTCTAGTGAAAAAATATTCTAAAGAGACCAATCCTTTAGGGATTTTATTTCCTTTTAGTAGAATTACATCATCTTTTGGATTGATCCTTAGATCAAGACTAAATTATTTACATTGTATTTCAAAACCTTCAAAATAAGTCCCTAAGAACATATCAACATTCTCTTAAAAAAATTTGATCTATTTATTACTCTCAAAAACTTGCCCATTTTTTGCATTATTTGGGATATTAGGATGATAGACTAATTCTATTCTATATGAATGCTTTTTGAAATTGAGGTGTGGGAGAAGAAGATAAGCTGATACAAATAGAGAATCTGCTTGAGTGTTCTAGTCTTAGAGAATTACTTCACTAGAAAAGGCATCAAAACATTCTATCTCATCCCAAACTCTATTTTTGTAATGCCTTAATCTATCATTTTAAACTAAAAAAATGCCTCTCACTTGTTTGACAATGAATTCAGCATCTCCTCTTGCATTGAGTATTTTTACACCCTTTCCTTTAGCTTCATTTAATCAAACCAATAAAGCTTCATATTTTGTAGTGTTATTAGTGTTTTTAAATTCTAGTTTGAAAGAGTAAGGAAAAGTTTCACCTTCAAGTGAGATCAACATAACTCTTGCTCTTGAACCAGTGGTAACACAATTGCCATCAAATTTCATGGTCCATTGATCATCTGAATGAAGAGACTTTAGGATAGATTCTTCCTTAAAATCATTAGAGGAGAGAAAATAATTACCAAATTCACATTCTTCAAATAGAATTTGGGACTTATGATCATTAGAAGGATATACCATAAACTTGCATTTAGGTTCAGGTTCTAGCTTAAATTTCTATTTTCTTACTATAATTATAGATTTTGACCAATCCAATTTAATTTGACCTCCCAAATCTTTGCAAAAAGTCCTTCTCAACAACGTCTCATAACTAGTAGGGGTATCTACTACCAAAATAGTCAACTTCACCTTTTTTATCAGGATAGGCTACAAGAGCAACTCGTGCATCTTTAATTTGTCTGAGCATAGAAATCTATTTGCCATCCATGTAATAAAATCTGCCAAATATTTTTTTAAGGGATAAGCCTAAGGCTTTGGCTATAGAATAAGGCATTATATTATCAGAAGCACTTGAGTATATGATACAATTACTAAGTTTATGACCATTTATGAACAAAGATACATAAAATGGGTTGAGCTTCATATCATCCATATAAGGAGTATCATCAGATGAATTGAGGGTCATTCTATAAGTATGAGTGGATGATTTAGGTGGAGAAGTAAATAATTGGGCAATAGGAGACTCAATGTTAACGTTTAATTGAATTTTAGGTTCAACTTGTGTAGGACCATTTTTGACATATTTAACCAATTTATCAAGTTCTTTGGGTTTCAACCTGAGGTATTCAACAGGGGATATTTGAATTTTTATAGACTTAAAAAATTATAAAATATCAAAATAAGTCTCATAATCATTTCTATATAACAATTTACATTCTTGTGTCTTAGCATCAAAAGTTTTAGTAAAACGTTCCTTACCTTTAACGGCACTTCTTGAGAATTAGATAACTTTGGATTCTTTTGACTTCTGGTAAGCAAAACACATGAAGGATCTTCAAGAGTATCTAATATTTCACCTCCTCTTTCTGAATCTAAATCATATTCTAGAAAGTATATTTCAAAGTCACTAGGTCTCTCAAAGCTCCTTTCTTCTTCAGTAATATCCCCTAAGACATCTTGAGTAGTAGTCATTTGAGTATATCTAAGCATCTATAGACAAGAATTTATGTCATGATAAGTAGTCAAATGAAATACACACATGTTATTTCTTCAAGGAGGGGATTCAATAGTCAATCTTGGTTGTGTTGATGCAAGTGGTAATCTCTTACTAGCATTTGCTTGTTGATTTCTTCTGCCAATATCTTGATATGGTTATTGGAATGAAGTACTAGTCTTCGGTAATTATCTTTTAAGGGCAATAATATCATTGAATATCCTTTGAACCACAAGATCCATAGAGGATGAGGGATGAGCATTAGGTACTTGGACTTCTTTCTTCCATTTTCTAGCTATAATAAGATCATCCTCTAATGCAATTGCCAATGATTGTGTATCTGTAAAATCAACAATTACACCTCTTCTAAGATGAAAAATTATATTAGGAGGCATAGAATTAATAAAGAAACATTTTTGATTCTCAACAGTCGGTCTTTTAGCAATAGAAATCTTGTGCACAATTCTACTGAATTTGGCGACAAATTCCCTCATGGTTTCATGTATATCCTTCTTGAGCTGAGTCAATTGAGTAAGAAGGGAATGTTCATCTTCTATACTTTTGAACCTATTTTCAAACATAGTTTTCATATCATTGATTGAGGAATCAGTTAGATGATAAAACCATTGTGCTACAATATCAGTTAGAGTTTGCATAAAAATACTTATGGATACATCTTGATGTTGCATGCCTAATACACCACATGCCACTATAAAGGCACTCAGATGTTTCTTTGGTGATTATCTTTCATCTACATTAAATTTGGGTAAATTTTCCCTTGCATTTTTAGGCAAAAGATTCAGGTTGGCCCCTAAATTTAGAGGTCCTATGGTTGTGCCCCAAGGTTGGGCCATTGGAAGAAAACTTATGATAGAAGGAAAGATAGTACCAAAAAGAGTTAAAGCTTGATAGATAGAGGATGTAGAGGGTTTAAGAGGGATAGAAGGTCTACTTCTAGCTTTTCTAATGTGGGTAAAAATATAAGGAAAATTTAAGCTTTGCAATGTTTGAAAAGTGGAATCCTCAATTCCTTCTCTTTTAAAGACCTTGTGTATCTTTTGGAATCTAGCTTATGATATTATAATTATTAAATCACACTTTAGGGTGGTTTAATTCCTTACTACATTTTTTTCTTGCCTCCTTCTTTGCCTGAGTAACAACCATCTCATATTATCAGCTAATTCTTCTTTTTTTAATATTCTACTTGTTATTCTATAATCATCAATATTTTGATGAGAACACCAAGCAATAGTATTTAACTAACTAATAATATCTTCCTATTCATCTTTAAAACTAAGATTAAGTTGAAAAATAGGAATTATATTTTCATGTGGAAGCACCATTATTACCTCATATTAAGGTGACTAATCTTTCAGTAAAGATTTCAATTTTGATCCCTAGTAGAGTCACCAAAAAACTATTGGCTAACAGATTTGTCCTTATCTAAAAATGTTTTATTTTGACTCTATAGCCTTTTTCTTTCAAGAATAAATAAGCTAAACAAAAAATGGGTGAACTATTAAGACTAGTTACCCTCTGAATTAAGGTACAACTCCCTTTAAGATTTTCAATGAATTCAAATATTCAAATACACTTTTAACCAAAAAGTGTTTTAAAGGTAAATTAACATCCACACATCATCATATTATGAATGAAATTTTTTATAATAGCAATGGATAATAGAATACATAGATTCTATTTTCAATAACAATTAAATAAATAAACATATATATGGCTAAACCAATAAAGGATAAAACACATACAATGAATTGTCTAATGGAAGAGTAATTACTATATAAAAGAAGATTTCACACAGAAAACCTAATTTCATATAATCAAACACAGAGATTCAAGTATTCAACAATTAATTCTCCTTTCCATTCACAGATGAAAAATGTTTCAGAAAAACATCACATATATTGTCAACAACAATGGTCTAGTTCTAAAAAATTTTAATTCCTTTTCTTCTCTATCTTCTATCTCTATCTTTTTCAAATATATATAGTTTCCCTCTTTAATAAATCTTTCAAACTAAACCAGAGTTAAAGTAACTTTAACCCATATGGGATTTAGTTTTTTTTATAAATTCATTTAAAGATCAAGTTTTGAATAGAAAAGTAACTCTATAACTGAATAAAAGAAATTATGCAAGTAAAATCATTGTTGAGGTGATGGATTAGGATCTCCAGATTTGTTGTGTTTGGTTAGATAGACATGTTGACCTTTCCACTCCTGAAATGTTGTAACAAACTCCAAATTTTTTGAGATATTGAGAATACTAACATGTTTTATTCTTGCCTTCTAGATGTTTTCTTCCCTCTAAAATTTTTCCATCTTCTTTATGTTCTCTGGGAGTGTGTCGATGTAATGACAAAGAAGTGACTCCACCTTTGAAATCTAAGAGAAACTTTTAGTTAATAATTTTTCACTTTCTTTAATGATGTTGATCTTTTCCTTAAAAGATTGAATTGCAATATTGATGTCCTTTTTTGGTTTTCCATCATATTTTATATATTTGACATCAATACTCTATAGATCATGTTGTAATGACTGAATGAATTCAATTATTTCCTTGATCATTTTTGTGATTTTGATTCACCCATGTCGGGATATTGAATTCCTCTATTCAATTTTTTTCTTACTTACATATAATATATCTTCATCTAGTCCTATCAAATTCTTTTCTGACAAAAACCTTGTTATTCCATACTTTTGTACCTCATCAATCTAGTTTATCACTCATCCATTTTCCTTCATCTTTTATCCACAAAGTGTTTTGAGTCTTCAAATCTTCAACAATAATTATGGTTAGATCATATACATTCTTCAATTTGTGAATGTATTTTGTACCTTTCTAAATGATGGCATCCAACCAATTATTCAATACATTGGTAACCATTTTTATTTTGTGTATTTGGTATAACATCCTTTGATTGACAATCGATTTTGGGTCAAAAGATAAGGGCATTCAGGAAATTGGTTATGGATCTAAACTATCAATGGCATCGATGTATTCTATCATTGACCACATAGTTTATTTTAACTACCTTTATCTTTTTCATCCTTCTAATTTATGCTAACCATCCTTTTGGTGGATGCTTTGAAGTGATGCACATCTATGGCATGTGATGCAGTCCCAAGATCTATCTTTTCAATTATAAAATCTTAAACTATAGGATCTTAAACTTCCTCATTGGTTCTTGGTTGGGCTATTTTTGCATTCTAATTCCCTACATTAAGGTCGATGTCTACCTTGGATGTTGTTTTTAACTTTTTGGATTTAGGAGTTTTCCCTAAATACTTACTCACCATATCCTCCAAGGGCAAAGAAAATGGTATTGTTTTCCTTTTGTTGCTGATTGAGCTTTCCAACCACTTGGGTGCAGAGGTTGAGACTTTTTTATCAAGATTCAATTGATTAGAAGGTACATTTGAAATAATCATCCATTTAATGGAATCATAAGGAATCACTATCTGTTGATCTATACTAACCTCTTCTACCATTGATGAACCAGATTCTTTATCACCTTTGGCTTCTCCTGAATCTTCTTTAGAATTCAAATCCATAATTACTTTTTCAAAAATATGATTCTTTCTCTTACTTTGGGTCCTTGATCTGGTGGCATGAGGAGGTAGAGTAGTTATAAGGGCCCTTAGATTCTTTAATGATAGGATCCCTTCTAGTTTTTTCTCTAGAAGTACCTACATCATAAATAGAAATAAGCTGGTTAGAGGAGCTTATTAGGAATGGTGATTCAATTATTAATGTACATTATTGGGAAGTTATGTTTTGAGCTCCCCCCAATTTTTTCTCTCTCAACCATTTCTCAATTCTCCTTATCACTGGGAAAGTCTTACTCTCAATTCTATCTTCTTCATTTTTCTCCCAGTCAATTTCTAGAATAGGTGATTGTTTTATCTGTTCAAATTATGGATCAATGACCTTTCTTCATTATCAAAGATTCTAAAAATGTCCATATTTAAATTAAGAGTAATTATTTATCCTAGGTAGAACTTGTAGTAGAGTCTTCTTCTAACTTTGAATTCATCAGAACAATCCTCCCAATAATCCTCTAATTGAGGAATATGTGATAACCCTGTTCCAAGATCCAAGTTATCCCTTGTAAAACCTTTGCTATCAAATTGGGATCTAGCTATGAAGTACTAAAAATTGAATTTTTTAAGATCCAATTTAAATTCAAAGCATCAAATATTGACTTACATGAATAATGTCCAAGTTTGATAGGAAAAGATATACGAGATTTCTTTTTTGTTGGGAATTTTTTTATCTACATGTGCTAATTGTCTACAGACTTTTATTAACACAAATCAGTCAAAAACATACCTAGGTAACCTCAAAGGTTCACTGTCAAAACCCCCAACTCTGATGTAAGTGAACTTGAAAAATTGAATGAAGAAACTACCATAAATATTGATCAGCTGCATAGCTTCATCAAACAACCTTTTATTGATGTTGTTTGATAATTCAAAAGTCAATTTCCCAGTAAAACATCATTAACTCCCTTGTATCCCTCATAACAATTATGCATTTGTAATTGTGAGTAATAATCATAAATTTTGCTATCTTTAACCAAGGGTGTATGAGGTAATCCTACCCATTGTCTTGTAGATTCCAGAAAATAGAAGAGATATGAAGACATGTAAAACTCTTTATTTCCCAAACAATTACTTAAACCCAAATGCAAACATTCAACTACAATTTCTACTCAATCCAAATATTGCTCTCCTTAGAGAATCACTTGTATGAAAAAGTATATCTAGACTTCCCAATAATATGCATGAGCATTACCCTTTAGCCTGTGTAGTAATACTATAATATCTTATACTTCTAGAATCATGTGATTTCTTGTTAATAGTCTCGGCAGTCTTGAACCCCCTTTTTGGAATTTCAAAATACAATTATTTGTAATCATGCTCTTGTAAATTGCTTTATTTAATGAAAAATAACCATAGGAAGAAGTAATACTGAGATCAAAATATGGTTCCTTAGGAGGAATCCTCATCACAAATATTAGGGTTTGTCTATTGATATGTAGTAAAACATTACCATATTTAGTCATGATGCACTTGTTCTAAGGTTCATATCTATTTATACATTCAAGAACTAATTTGGGGCATTGTATAGCCATGGGAAAGGCCGCAACTTCAACCAAACCACTTTCTATTATCTTCTACATCATAAGATCTAACATAGAATTTCTAGCCCTTTCCTTAAAATCTTCCAAGTCATATTGGACCAGAGAGGTGTCCCCAATTTCAGGAGAACATATGAGACCAAGACCATGCTCACAATCGAGACATGCAGATTTCATTGCTACATGTTGGAGGATATAATGAAAGAAAAAGTTTTGAACTTCTTAAATAATGTCATAAACTCAAAAGAATTATTCCTTCCAACCAAGTAATGAAAAAAACTTATAGTAAGAGATGAACTCACCTTAAATTTATCTAAAATCATTGTGAATTTGAGCAACAAATATCTTATACCACTTGTGTTGTTCTCATTTGTATCGTATAGTATGCTTATTTGCTAAATTTGAATTGTTCTCTCTTGATATAGATATTAACCAAATCAAATAATTAAACCATAAAAATACATGATAAACATGCTTGATAAGACATGCATTAATGGCAAGCATTTTTTACACATGATGTTGATGAGTAATGATTATCTACAACCTCATGAAAATTCAATTTTTTTTATTTATAATGAGTTTTGGATATATTCTCCTCTAAATCTCTCGCTAATTTTAACTTAGAGAAAGCCTCAAGGTGAGATTAAAGTATAGTCATTGAACCATTGAACCTTTGAACTTTTGAAAATGTGGTTCAACTTTAGGGTTCAATGATATGAGATGAACTACATAGACTGACCAATAGTCATATGATCTTTCTAGAAACATTGAAATTTGAAACATTGAATTGTTAAACTTTTAAACTCTGCTATGCAGGTTCAAACATTAGGTTCAAGTGGTAGGTTTAATGATACATTAATTTATACAAGGGAACTGAGTGAACATGACTCTTTAAAAAACATCAAGTATTGAAATTTTGAACTGTTAAACTTGTGAACTCTGAAAAAGGGTTCAAAGTCATAATTGAAATACACAAAGGGACAAATAGTTCACTTTGAGAAACTTTGAACTTTGAAACATTGAACTTATTGAACCATTGAACTTATTGAACTCTTGAACTCTGAGAAAGGTTCAAGTTCAAAGGTTGAATTCTTTAAACATTCACACACAAAATTTGATAAGTGAGTGAACTTATTTTACGATAAAACTCATGAAAATTTTGAATAAGGGTGACTCAAAAGGTAACAAGATATATGGTATACTTGCTAAGATAATAGGGTTGATAAAAAACTTGAAGGTCTTTTTACATTACTATCCTAGTTTTCCCATCCTTCAAGACATTATTATTGTAAACTTTCATGCTCATTTTATAATCTATCTTTCAAGAGACTTTACAGCCAAGATAAGTGGCTACCTCTTAGCTGACTAGTCTTTCTTGGCCTTTACAACAAGGTATGGAACTAAGGTGACCATAATAACTCAACCCTTGTAATGTTTCACATTGATCCCTATGTTGAAGTAAGATCTAACTTGAATTATGTGATTAATGATAAGGAAGATTCTAATGCGGATGATGTTACTTATAAACTTGAGGGCATAACTAATTTATTTCTAGATGAATATGGTGCATATGCTTATGATCATGATCCTTATGCATAATTTTAGAAAACTAACATTGGCACTTATATCATACATAAAGAGCCATTTGAGGGAGTTGAGGTAAGTGTTGAGCATCATTTCTCACAAGTTGCTAAGATTAACTACTTGATTCATGTATATGATGATGATAGATTAAGGAATTTGATTGATCAAGATGGTAAGAAAAACAATATGGTTCTATCTATAATTTATAAAGTTTCCCTTAATGATGAAACTCATGAGAAGAGGAGGATGACTTATGGAAAAGGTTCAATGATATATGTCAATATTTTAACCAATTAAGTAATGTTATTTCCCCTCCCAATAAGTCTATATCTGATGTGTTTGCTAATGAGTCCAACAAGCATATTGTTGAGTGTTCCATCAAGCATAAAAGTGTATGCCAATTTATTGTCCACGAGTCTACAGTCAAAGAGGAGTCTCATGAGTCTAAGGAAGATTTTTTGGTATTTAAATAATAGTAAATATCCCATCCTAATGTTGATCCACTGTCAACTATGATGGAAGAAAATGAAAACTAGCTTGATGTTTTCAAGCATCAAGTGTATCATGCACAAGAAGATAGAAAGATTGAGGTAGTTATCATACATACCATTCTGTAGTTTAAAGAGTACCAATAAAATATGACAAAGATAAATCAACTTATAGCTCCAATCAAGTCTCTTAGAGAGCAATAAAGATCATGCATGAAGGCTCTAAATATTCCACTTGTAGACATAAGGAGATCTAAAGATGGTCAGCTTTTTGATCATCTACATATGTAAGTGGTTGACGATGAGCATAATTCACATGCTATATTGCCTTTATGGAATGATAAAGATGTAAAAGGAACCATATTTTAACCTCAATAAATTATGGTAATATGTATTTGACCTAAAGAGTGAAGTTTTGTAAATAGTAGATTAGGCATGTGTTTTGTTTCAACTGTGTGTGTTGTATTCTATAAGTGTTCTAATTGAACACATGTGTGTTTCCTTTGGTGTGTCTTATTTTATGTTTCCTTTATTTGTTATTTTTCATGTTTTCAAAGGTGAATTTTGTGTCAAGCTAGTGAGTAGGTGATTCCATGGACCAATGTATAGGATTAGGCTACTGGTCTTGGCATGACAAGCATACCACCCTTAGGAAATCACTAAGAATGTTAACTATTTTGACCACAAGTCAAAATAGGTTAACCCCTATAGTAAAAAACTTCATATAGGGGTCTATTATCATGTTATAGGGTGTGTCATAATCCTTTTTATTTGATTTCATTTGTTACTAGCTTTGTCATAGTCCAATTTAGTCTTTTGTCATTTTATGTCACTTAGGGATCATAAATGAAGGTGGTATAATTTTACAAGGTGTCCAAGTGTTATAAACTATCTTATAATGTCCAATATGTTATATTCCTTTTTATTAATGACATTACTAATTGAAACTTTAAGGTTCCTAACTCAAAATCTAGAAAATAAGTGAAAAAGGAGTTTTGGAAGTTATATGACCTATAAGGGAGAGTGAAACATGGGAAAAGCTTATGGAGTGACCCTTTAGCTTCCCTAACTCCATTTCCACGTTTTATCTACTTTTAAAGTTCCAAAAATTAGCCAAAACTATTTCTCTTCTCCATTACTCTACCAGGCATACAAAATTAGTCAATAGTTCTTTTTATGGTATGATCAGTAGGAGATATTCCAGGTCAAATTATCTTGGTGGTGGATATTAAACTTAGTGCACTTCTATTTCATATAAATAGTTCCAAAATTTGTCACTTGTGCTTTATGAACCATGCTTAAGAAGTTGACTATCTATTTATGCATGTTATTTCCCACACCCTATAGGTTTTACTTCTATATGAGATTTTCCATAAAATCAAATTAGTAAAATGGTTTAAATATAATATTTATTTCCTAATCTCATGGTCTCTATTTTTTTTCCATATTTGGAAGTGATTTGATGAGTTTAACCTCTTAGGTTATAGACATATCCATCAATTGCAAAAGGTTTATTTCTTTGTAATGGTTTCAAGTGAATGTGAAGCATTATGTTCCATGTCTCCAATGTCTTATTTATCACCTCTCATTCCAAACTTAGTATCAAAGTATATGATCAATAGAGTTGTAGTCAACCTCTAACATAGTCATACCTTCTTGCCTGATTGTCATACATAATCACCTAAGTGAGGAGTCTTGAACTGTGAAAACATTCATAGAATTTATATGAAGAGTCTCAAGTTGATTAACACCTTCTTGGAACATGAGATATCAAGCCAATCCCTCTAAATAACACATAAGGGACTATCGTAATCAATGTAAACCTCTAACACAGACATACACAATTAGTGTGCACTTATAAGAAACTAAAGACATTGGAATGGGAGTATTGAAACATGTTTCAAGATTTTCAAGGTGAAGATAATGAATTTGAGGTCTTTGATAAAGTTTGAGACTATTTTTAAAACCACATGCCATGTATATTGACTATCATACATTCACTACCTTGTTTACAACTATATGCATACCTACAAGTGGCCCCATAGAGATCGAGAAGTGTTGTATGAAGGAGGTTGATAGGTTTCAAGACCTTCATGAAGTTTTTAGAATTATAAAATAACATGAGGAATAATTTTGAAACCATATAATGGTATAAAAACCTAAAGATTTGTATCCATATATGGTGAATGAGCTTTAGGGATAAGTTTCCCTAAAAACCCCAAAACAGATCCCTAACCACTTTTGCTGATGCTATATGATGAGAAAAAATGGTGCCTATGTGAGTTTATATGTTTCCATATTATATAATTCATGAATGGGTATTATATTTAAAAATGAAAGTGGTTGTTTGGTCCCACAATTGATGTAATAAAAGCTTCAAAGTCAAATAATTGGTCACTGTAACTTTTCAATGTTTTCTACAAGATATTGAACTCTTAGGTGGCTTACAATCCAAAGTTATAGTATAGAAGAATATATCCATGATCGAGTGGTACTATTGAGTTTTAAAACACACCAGTGTTCCAAAGAGCATCAAGAGGAGTGAAGATATGAGGTTATTACTTGCATCACCACCTACATGTGTGCTTTGCCCTAAGAAAACTTACTTATAGTTGACTGTGGATTCCTATAAGTCCATGATGTGAGCTTAGACATAGAAACATAAACACTTGATAATGGGAGTTGCCTCCAAAGACCTCAAAGGGTTACTATACCAGGTGGAACTTATTTAAAACTTAATATTAACCTATAAGACCCCTACTTATTCTAAATTGGTCAACTATAGTTGACTATAGTTTGATAGTGAGTTGAAACATATGATTTGGAAGTTAGTGTATCATAAATCTTACTTGGATAGGTCTATATGAATGGAAAATGGAATTTAAAGAAATAAATAAGATGTATAACTTTGTATACAAGGGTTTAATATTCAAATTTCACCTATAAGTAGGTTCTTCTCTAAGGAGAAACACAGTCATAGTCAACTTATAGTCTAAACTAGTCAAAGTGAGAGGTGAGCAATAGAAGGTCGGTAAAGGTTTGATGATAAAACTATATGAGATGGGATGCATAGTGATAATGACCACTTCATAATCCTCTCATATAGTGTAAATAGAGAATATATGGGTTTTATATAATAACCTATAGTTTATATGCAAAGGCTTGCACAGTCAAGGTTCAACAAGCCCACCTTAAGGGTTTCATGGTGTTTGAAAGACCTATTGAGGTAAAAAAGGTATAAAAATTTATAAATATGGTACATAATACCTAATAGATATCCTCATACCATCATTTGGTCTAGTTCAATATGGTAAGTGCCCTCTATTTTATCTTAGATAGAGGGCATTCCCAAAATATTGAAACCCTATAGGTGGATCATGAAAGTGATGAGAGTGTGAGATAAAATCTAATGAGACATTAAAAAAAGAGGTATAAACTTTTTATATACATGAAATAACATTTATAAATCCTCATAGGTTCTATAAGTCCAACATGATGGCCAAAAATCATATGTAGGCAGACCTATTAGGTCTAGTCTAGGCTTAAAGCCCTCAAGGGGCTCTACTATCACTTTTTAAAATATATGGGAATTATAATGAGTTATAACATGTTCATAGGGGATTATCAAGTGTGTTAAATCTTTTATCCTATATATAATACCATAGGGAAGCCACATTTTAGCTCAAACTAACTCAAGCTTGCATACAATGGAAGGAAAAGCTTGAAAGGCTAACTTGAGAAGCTCACAACAACATGGATGATTATCATGGGGGTTTTAGGATTTGGTAAATTTTGAATGAGATCTTTAGAAAATAATTTGGGGATTTTTTTCACAAATTGGATGCCAAGATTGCATGAATAATCCTTAATGGCCAAAATGTCCCTAAACCCTCCAAAACCCTTGGTAGTGACCTGATGGGAAAGATGAAGAAGGAAAAGTATCTAAGGGGGATATTTTGAATATTAAATTGAATTGATATTGTATATAAATCTCCATATCTCCTTCTCACCAAGTTGAGTTGTACCCTACTTTTATGGATAGGGTGTTAAAGATATTTTCTTGATAGATTTATGTACTATGTAGGTAAAAAAGGGTTTCAATATATGTATATAATTTTGGAGAATATATTGGGACCTATTATAACTTCCCATGTCCATTTATTGCCTTATATAATATCACAAGTGTCTCTGCTAACACCTTCATCTCAACCAGTCCAAATTGGCATAGTGAACAAGTGGGAAGGTGAAAACTCTAAGTGGGAAGCATTTTAAGGTATATATAATATATATAAGGGAATTATTTCTCTTAAAAAGTTTCATACACCCCTCTATATGGATTGGATTTGAAAACTAAAGACCTCTTTGATGCCAAGTGTGAATGGTGTGTGAAGGAAGAGTGAGTGTGATTGTAGGTAGTGAGAATACTTGGCCAAAAGAATGTTGATGATTAGGGACACCTATAGTTCATGTTGGAGCTTTTTTATAACCCCTCCCTATTATTTAAATCATGTCACCTATCCTTAGTCTATTTTGGAGCATTTTAATAAGGCCAAATGATGAAGGTAGTTTCTAGGCAAGCAAATGAAGAGTCCTATGCCACATTTCAAGAGTTTCATGCCTTTGAGGGACATTTTTCTTATTAAAAATTACATGGCATATTACATATTCCATTTTTATGCATATGTAACTAAAATTCTTAGCTTGACACATGTTCTAGTTACTCTTTGAATTCATTCTCTTCTCTCCTCTCTCAAATTCTATAAGTAGTAGCCATTTTGGATATTATATACTAATACCACACCATGTATGAAGAATCCATACTAGTTTTGACATTATACTTTGCCTTTAAATAGTAAATTCAATCTGACTTTGAGTTCATGAACATTTTTCCTAAGTTTTTAAAGTTATGTATGGTGATGTTAAGTGATAATCTCCTATCCTTGCTTCTCATTATCCTCTCATGTTTATGCAAGACTTCTTATTCTAACAAGTCATATAGAGTGTAGCTAGTATGTTAGGCTCCTTTGAAGTGTAAAATTGTCCTCAAAGTTTGAAATCTTCCCTATGATTTACTTACTTTGTGTTGTCTCAAGCATATCACCTCTAAATTAAAACACTTATGTTATAACCTCTTAGGCCTTTAAAGGTGGTTTGTATGTCTTATTTCTTAGTGAAATACATATGATGGTCTTGTGGAAATACTTATGGTGTATCACACATTTAGATTTGTTTAATTTTATACAAACTTCTATGTCTTTTCCCAAAATTAATTAGTTAAGTAGGTGATAATCATTTCAATGTAAGTTTAGGAAGCTAGGCCTTAAACCTAAAGGTCTACTTCTATTATAGGTAAACCCACATACCTAGAAGTATTTTAATGTTGCCCAAATCTAGAAAAGGATTGAAAACAATTATCTAGGGTGTAATATTTCATAATAATAGGTCTAACATATCATTTCATTTCATATGAAACCAATTCAAATAATTGGTTTCCCTAGGTTCATAACCAAAACCATGTTTATCTCTTACTTATAAGCTATATGGTCTTTTGGTGAATCATGAAAAAATGAATTTTATTTATCCTTTTTGGGTATTTATAATGATTTGAAGAGATCCATATGGATTTCATGAAATTAACACATAAAAAAAACCATCTATCATTATTTTCATGTAACACAAGACTCTTAAAATATAAAGACTATGTTTGCACAATGATGAATGATGAACACTTATGAGAATTTGCAAATTACCATCATGTTGAGAAGCTTTTGGGTGTGGATTATGCATGAATAACTATTTAATTTACATATAGATCATTAGTGGGAGGTAAAATATGATGTGATATCTTCATTCACATACTCTTAACTATTGAAAACCTTAGAACATCAAGAACTCCATGTTTTCAACTTGAAATATGCTTTAAACATGAAAAATGCTTCTTCTTTGAGCTCAAACATGCTAATTGGGGCTTACAATAGCATATGGAATGGCTATGTAGACCCACTATACCCTCTCTAATTGCATTTATGTTTTTAACCAGCTTCAAACTACCATTTCAAGGAGAAAACTAGGCATATGGGGTTTTTATAGGGTTTTACACCACCCTACCTTCTTAATGATTGTTCATAAAGGATAAGCCACTAATATGAGATATATGTCCATGGATTTGAAGGCTTATTGACTTTATAAGTCATCCATAGCTTATGAATATCTAATAAGGATCTTACAAAAGGTTTGTGCACTTATGAAATGTTGAGTTCTTTAAAGTAAGTCATACACAAACACCTCCCATCTGTGTCTATGCCTAAAGAAATCAATGCATATATGTGCATCGAATAAGTGTTGATTCATTAACAATAGGAATTATATATGCATGCCTCATTTAAGGACCCTCCATCACACAAGCACAAATGATGTAAAGGTTCAAGGATGTAAAGCCCCAATATTCAAATAGTGTAGGTAGAGTTGCACAAGAAATAGTTTCAAATTATAAGAAGTGCAATTAGTATCTTACATATGCATGCACATTCCTATTCAAAAGGGTCCCCATGTTTTTAGGATGAAGTCCCACACCAAATCATAGAGTTTCAATTTCATGCTCTCATACACCATAGACTGTGATCTATGTTGTGTATATACTACTTCACAGACTAATATGGACCCCATGTGTAAAGAAATGATGTGGTAGTTTAATGGAGACCCATGTAGTGATTGACAAGTGGTAGAAAAGTATACAGAGGTAGTTATAAAATTAACTGAGTGACATTTGAGGCCTTGTCAGAATAAATAAATGTAAAAGTAGTGTCAGATGTTAAAACATGATCACACTCTACCTCGATGATTATTCTAAAGGTCTCTTACTCTCAAAAATGTATGTGAATCCAAATGGACCCTACCATCAACTGCTAGATCTAAATAACCAAGAAAAATTTAAGAAGCATGGGCACAATTCTATAATTAAATTAATGGATTATGTCTACCACCTTAAAGGGGTGCATTAATTGTAAAAGGATTGATTCCTTATAAAAACCTTTTTATTCATTGTAAAAAGGATTGAAATTTTTAGGTAACCTCATGCTACCAAAATTTACTCTCTAAGAGCACTTTTATTGGTTGAATCTTACATGTTAATGAGAATCAAATTCACCTCCCTTAATTATTCTTACACTCTATGTGTTATTTGTGGTTTTTTATCTTAATTTGTGGGTAATTTTTACCCCTCTCATCATTATCCATTCCCAACACCTCTGTGTGAAACTCAAAACTTAATTTCAAGTTGTGTTCTATGTGCATATGAGTCTATGTAGGCTTTTTTTTTGTGGATAACCTTCATCCCTCTCACGATTGCACTATGTTCTCACACCTCCATATAAAATATTTATGCATTTAGAGTGTTTATGGTAGAGTTTATGTGATAACATCTTGTTCTCAAATATTTATAGTATGTCCATGGAAGTAGAATCACTCGTTCTACTCTTGGTGTATTTCCCTTTCATTTTTCAAAAAAATCTTACCTTATCCTTCCCTTTTCCCTCAAAATATTAGGTTTATATTAGTGGTATATTTATCTTTCTACTCTTTAGGTCTACATGCTTGTCCTAACCTAGGTGCACTTAGAACAGAAGGAATATAGCATACTATGGAGGATTGACCCAATGACTATAAGGGTCCTACACCTTGGGGACTTTCACATTTTTCTAATGAAACAATCAATTATTTTTGCATTTAGGTAAGCAATAACACTTCCACACCTAGTGTCAAAAACTTATATGCCCTATGTAAGGAATTTTCACATTGTGCCATTTTGTAAAACATTTTTAGTATAGAATGCCATCCACAGGTGCATATATAGAATGAAAACAATTTATGGCATGCTTAGTGTAATTAGTTTGAAGAAAAATCTCAAGAATTGGTGCTACCCTTGGCTAAAAAGTGTTGTAGACACTTAGTAAGAGCACTTGATGACTCTAAGTAGTTATGGTTCATAAAGATTATTCCCCTATCTATATGCCAAAACAAAAAATATCATCTACAAAGGGTATTGATTTCCATATTATTGAGCTTTCAGTGCCCTCTAGAAGAAGAATAGTAGGTACATCTTCATCCCCATCAGAAGTAGTCCAAGGTAATCATCCCCTAGAGCTTAGTCTACACCTTTATTTGAGAGATTACCTATACCTATAGGGATACTCTTTACATACCATTCATGTCTATTTAGAGGAATCAATTATTTTTACCTTTCAATAGAGGTAATCCATTGGTTCTTGCCCAATATGATGACATTCTAGTTGTAGCCCTCAAAATTTTATCTGACTTTACTACTGAAAACACAACTTATCTTGTGGAGCATATTTAGGATATCATGAATATATGATCATTACACCATGTCACTAAAGATAATGTCATATTCAAACTAATTTCCTATTCCTTCAAAGGTAAAGCACTTCAATGGTACTAAGGCTTGAGGCCAAATTCTATTCACAATTAGGATGAACTCAAGGAAGAACTATGCAATCAATTAAAGGATTAGAGTGACCACTTATCCTTGATAGAGTAGTTTACAACTATAAAGTGGGCCCTGCATGAGATGATTGATTTCAACTTCATTTTATAAAGAGTCTAGGAGAGCATCCCACTCTGGTGTAAGCCATCTCCCAACACTACATTTTTATATTTTTTAAGGTCTCTTAATAGTGATATAGTTATGATGTTCCAATCCATGAGAAGCGTAGTACTACCCTATGCATATGAATTTGATGTGTGTATAGAAAATTATTTGATCCAAGTAGGGAAAATTATGCTTAGACCCCCTATGCCTCTATTTATATAGCTTCTTCTTATCCAACTAGTTATGTAACCTATGTTAGCACCTATCCCCACCAGAGTGAAACCACCAGATTCATATGTTGTTTCCCCTAATGAATTACACATAATTAAAATGCTAATATAAATCTTTGGAAATGAGTTTGTCTCCCTCAAAAAATAACAAGTGCAGTACCCTATAGCTCATCAACCCTTCACTTCGCAATACTAGTCAAGCAAGCCTACTTACCAAGGTGGTGTGTAAGCACAACACTAACTCACATACAATAGAATACCTTATGCATAGAAATTTGACTCTCCTAACACCTCTAGAACCCTTGTACCTATGTAAAACAACCTTGCATAAGATCTTAAATGGTGTTTTCCATGTGACCAATTGCATAATCAAACAACATGCATAAATAGAGTCATGAAATAAGTGCTCATGGTGCAAATTTTTTTGCAATGTCAAGAGCAAATGAGTAGCATGGATTTACATAAAGGAGAGATTCAAGTATTAGTGCAACAAAAATATGGGTCTACTCTCATCAATTGGTAGGAGGACAACTTTAATTATGTGAATAAGAATAGTGCATCAAGTGGAGGAAATACCTTAATTGATTTTAATACAAGATTAAAAAGGAGATTGATAGAGGAGGTAATACCAACATCAATGTCCTCACCTTCAATTCCCTATATCACTCATGTAGGTACATAAGACAAGATGCCTGTGCAACCTGTAATACACATAGAATAGGCTATACAAAGAGAAGAGCTACCTTAAACCCATGCAAAAATATAAGAAGATACTAATGTTCAAAAACATAGTCAAAGGGATCTTAGATTCCCTTTAACATAGTTGAATAGATGAAGAAAATGAGCCTCAATGTAGCCATGTGGGATGCTCTTGCTATTCTAGCTCAAAATAATTTACTACAAGACACTTTGAAAAGCTTTTAGGAGTGTGAGACATCCCAACTTATGTATTATTTTTATACAAGTTTTTGCCAACCCAAAGTGGAAGAAACATAAGTGTGAAATAGGACCAGACCATCCCTATTCTATTTCTCCTTGATTATCAACTAACATATAGTACATAATTGCATGATCAAATTAAGTGTAATCATCTCAATGATGCTAAATAAGATCACAAATACACTCAGAATTGTGTATTTCACTTTTTAAAAGAGAATGGTCTAGTTGGATGGAATGATAGTCAAAACTCTAGTAATCATCAAAGATTTGAATCTTATATTGCATGCATACTCAAGACTCTCAATTATGTAGGTATCATAATCATCAACTTACCTTCCTACTTCACCATTTGCCTCTCTTAAGACTTCACAACAAATATGAGTGGATATTTATCTTTAGATTGGTTGTATTTATTACTCAAGACTAAAGTGACCATCAGGGCCAAAACTATATTCAAAATCCATGTTAAACCATACTCTTCTAGTCTAGTTGAATTAAATTATGTAATGTTCAATTAAGAGGAGAATCTAATTCTCTATGAAGCCATGATGCCACTTGAATAAATACCAAATGATTTGTTAGATGAATGGGCACACAAACATTTTGAATGTGATCTATATGAAAAAATAAAAAATATAGGGATATGTACATACTACATATTGGAGGAGTATTTCATGTTACTTGAGTTCATAAAGGCATAGGAGAACCCTATGGGTACATGGAAATTATAATTCAATGGTTCTCAAAGTAAAAATGGTGATGGAGTTAGTTGATGTTAGTCTCCCCTCAAAAGGAGAAATATTTCCACACCTTTAGATTGTAGTTTGTTTGCATGAATAATGTTTTAGAATATGAGGATTTTATCTAAGGCCTCTAGCTTGTACAAAAGAAAGGAATCACGACACTACATGTATTGGGTAATAGTTAACTAGTTGTTAACCAGGTTAGATTACAAAACATGACCAAAAATGGCTTGATGAAGGATTAAAAGTATAGAACATGAGATATGATTGAATATTTCAATGCATTCAATATTATTTCCATACCATGATCATATAATACTTATGTGGATAAACTTTCAAACATAGGTGCATAGTATAAGATACCATGTAACATAATGAAGGAGTCTAAGTAGATTGTCAATCTTATGATCAGACTGATAGTCCCTGAAAACATAAATAATTGGCAGGTTTTTAAGAGTGATGAGTAAATTATCAGCTTCTTATAGGGTGAGGTGGAGTACTATGCCAATAACCAAGCATAGCTACAAGCTTAATATGAATATCAAGTCATCTAATTAAAGGGAAATAATCTACCAAAAGGGTTAGTGTTGTAGAAAAGTTTACATGTTTAGAATTTGTGCTTAGTCATTCACTTAGCAGTCAAGGCAAGTCAATATTAGACTTGGTATATCTAGGCATGAGAATAATGGGGTTTGGCACACAACATTTAACACACTACTACACTAGCATAAATTTCACACAAGGTGTAAGCCTTGTGTCCTCACTTGAAGTGCAATAGTGAAGGGACCAAACCTAAATTGGGCTAGTTAAAACATGACACAACTTAGGTTTTAATGGGATTTAGTCATTGGAAAGATGGGCTCAAGTGTCCTATTAGCACTATGCTACTCTGGGGAGTTTAATAGGAATGATCCTTCTCATGGAAAAAGTCCTATGGAATAATTTCATACCTAGATAAATAGAGCTCTTAATGGTGCAAATTAATGGGATAAAGAGTTAAGGGTCATTTAGGTGCTTAGTTGAGTCATAAGAATAGCTTGGGTTCAAGTGCTCATTGTCTAAGATAATTATCTTAACACAGGTATTAGGGCTTTGGCACATGCCATCTTTAACACTTAGTCTCTTTTATAGGTAGGCTAAAGTCACTATATGGCACAAAGATGCCATTAGTGACCAGGGATAAATTTTAATATCATAATACATTAAAAGTAAAGAAACTATAACATTGTTCACATAAAACTAAGTTACAAACATATCACAATGCTCACTATAATGAAATAAATAGTAACCAATATGATATACAAGACATTATATTAACTCAAAGTTGACCATATAGAGTCCAATTTCTATAAACTAAGCATGTGCTCATCTTCCAACTACTCTTGCCTAATAGCTCATAGGCAAGCTGGGGATATACATTTAGGGTTATTAACATAGTTCATGCTAGTTTTAAAATACTAACAATGGCTCTTGATTTTATTAGAGATTTTCTACATTAATCACTTTTCTCTCTTCAAATACAGGGCATCCTCTTACCAGATCAGATAGACACATGCTAAGTGATGAGCTATCACTAGGCTTCACTATTCCACTAGATCCATTACATTGCCTAAGGTGGATGAGTGTACATTAAATGCTAAGATATCACTAAAGGGTCACTATACCACCTACTCCACTACTCTGATACCTACACTTCTCAAGTCACCATGTACAAGTACATGTAAGGATGTCTTTTGGAAGTTAGTGGTACGTAACTACCTACTAATTGGCACAAGATCCTTGAGGATTCCTTTAGTTAGTGATAAAAGTTAAAAAAAGGGAGCAATAAACCCACAAGATTGTCTCATGCTGAGATATGTAAAGTTGGCATAGTCCATGTATTTGGTACAAAAGGGGGCCCAACATTACCCCATACAAAATTGTTAGTCCACCTCGAACTAGTCTTTTAAAACCTTTGGTGGGCATAACTTGGGTTTACCTTGATCTAATTACACCTTAAAGTTTTCAAATCCATGTATAGTGAGTTTTATCTCTTCCAAAGTGCCATCTACTCAGTTGAGGTAGCCTTGAGGGTGATCACGTCTGTGATTTCCAGTTGTTTTCTAAATGCCTCAATCCTTTCCCTTACTTACCTTACCCTGCCATCAAGGTTATTCCCTTGCTCATTGGCCTTCATTTGGAAGGCACAAAAGAGAACCTTCAAGTCTTGTTCTTAGTTTTTTAGTTAGGCTCTTAGGGTGTTGACCTTTTCCATCACTTGTATGCACTCAGTTCTGCTCACTATGAAGGAGTATTAGAATAAAGAGTCTTTCTCCTCCTTTGCCTTTTTAAGGTATGCATTTATGATCATTGATTGGGTAGAAAAGTTAAAAAATATGGCATCTACTTCTTTGGCAAAGAGGTCTTCCACCACATCTAGGTTTTTGTTCAACTCTTTCTTTATGTTCTCATAGGGGTCTTTTGGCTCCTCTAGCACTATCCTCATCCAAATAGACATTTTCTCTACAAGTGTATGAACCTTTTCAACCAATTTCATTCCTAAGGCATCCACACCATCCAAAAGGATGGCTCTGACTCTTCTACATTCTCAACCAGTTGTTTAATTTTGAGCCTTGTTGCTTTAAGTTCCTCCTTCGCCTCTTGCACTATCTTCTTCCAATTATTAGTACAAACATCATTGATGATGTTATTACATGATATTAAGGAGGCCATATTAATTAGGGAATTATTTGATTTCATGGGGTTCATATCTCAATGATTTATGAGTTGGTATTCATGCCCTTACTTTGGCTTCTTGGTAATATAAAGTGCTTTTTTTATAACCTCAAACTAGGGCTTGTCCATGTAGCAGTCTAATGCCCAAAAAACCTAGTGGAATGCTAGGTTTTTAGTAGTCTTTGATGGCATATACTCCATAATATATAATTCATTATCCTCTTTAAACCCCTATTACACCCTTTCCCTATTGCCTACATCATACACTTCTTCCTCACTCAGCTTCTCTTCTTCTTTGTTGGCACTAGTACTTGTGCTAGTGCCTTCCTCTTCTTCTCCTTCTTCTTCTTGGGATTCTTCATAAAACTTACCCCTTTATCCATGTCTTCTTTTTCTTTGGTACTAGACCATCCATCATGTTCTTATTTTAGGGGCTATTTCATGGACTTTACCCCCTCATCTATTTCCTCTTATTGTGGCTCTTCATCATGAGCTTTCTTAGTGCTAGCATTCTTCTCTTCTTTTTGGGGCCTATATTTCCTTATATGTTTGTTTTTATAAGGTACTAGTATCACTTTATTTATCTCCATATGCCCCTTAAAATCTAGTATACACCTATTGTGTATCTTCTTCTAATATTCTGGTGGAGGCACTGGGTCCCTTCTCTAGTACTCTTTCCTCTCTCGATTCCTTTCTAGTGGTAACCTTCATATTTTCTCTTTCCTTCATCATCATGTTAATTTATACCTAGGCCACTCTTTCCTCTCATTCCTTCCTTCTAGCCTTATCCTCCTTATCCTTCCTTTCTTCTTCTTATTTCTTGGCCATTTCTTTTTTAGCCTTCCTATGTATGGTTTGTGCTTTACATTTATTTTCTATTCCTTCTATCTCCTTGGCCTCTATTCAATTGATTTCAAATTGGGACATGCCCTTGACCCTCATGGCCTCTTCCTTATAGTGTAACTTCAATTCCATGTCAATGTGATTTTAGGTAGGCCCATGTCCTTCTATTTGTGCTTCAATTCATCCTCAGTAGGTGCACTTGATGGTATTATTTCTTCATGCACTTCCACCTCTTTGGTATTTTCACCTACTTTTCTTCCTTTCTCCCTTATACATTCTTTGCCTTCATCTCTCATGATTTTCACTCTTCCACTTGATTCCTTTTTTCCTTAGCCTCAATCATCTCAATTTATTCCTTGGACATCCCTACCTTGGTCATTTCTTCTCTCCATTCCTCTAGCTCCTACACCCTCTAGATCTCAGCTTCATTGAAGTTGATTTTTTTTCCATGTTTGCCTCTTTTTGTCTAACTTAGTTTGGGGGATGTAGAGGGGGTCTGTTCACTAAAAAAGGAGTAATATTACTTAAACAAGATGTGTACACCCCTCCCCATTTCTTCCTTTTCTTCCTCCTCTTCCTCATCTTCATTAGATAGGATCATCTTGTATGCCATAGGAGGACCCTTCTCCTTCTTCTTTTCCCCTATGCTAAAAGAAGCCTTTGGTGTGAATCACACACACTTATATTTATAAGTAAAAAGAGAGGATTATTCTTTCAAGTTGATCTTAAAACTTATTCACTCTTCTATTTCCTCTAAATTCTCCCCATCTTCTTATTTTGAGACTTATTCTACTCAGTTAGCACTAAAATTCCTTTATCTATGATCTAGATTGGGGGTCTTCACTTTTATTGACACTTTACTCAGGATTGGAGTCCTTCTTTCATGGATTCATCACATAGTATAATCTATGGATGTAGCCTAGGATGGTGACCTCTTAGATGGGATCAATATCTGGGTGATCCAAGGTAACTTATTCATCTTCAGTGGCCTTCCCATATACGTGAGGAAATTGGTGCCTCAACCTACACATATCTGCATCTAATTCCTTCACTAATATGTCCATTTTTTATGCATTAGGGATCCAAAATAGTGTATCCCTAAATTACCTTACTGAGAAGCCAAAGGGGAACTTCAGCTAGCCTAATCTCTTCCCATATTATAGTGCCAAGTACACTATATAATAAAGTTTAATTATGACAAAAATTGTTGTGTTAAATATACTCTATAGGAGCCCCTGAGGAAAGCACCACTCCATTCCAAAGGCTTCTATGTATTCTTCACACCAACACATCATGCACATCTTGTACTTGGAATTGAAGGAGGTGTGGTAAGTTTAGTATATATACTTTTGCATTAGGGATTCATAGTGTTCTGGGAAAACCTAGAGATTGTCTTCACTCATATCTAGGATCCCAATTCCCTCCATGATAATCAAAATAAGGTTGGATCACCACCTAAAGGTCCTCTTGGTGATATGTCACTCTAGTGATTTTTTCACAAAATCCTCTATGAAAAACTTTTTAATGTTGAATTATATGCCATATGCCATGTGATAGGCAATGTAGAGGTACACCTTTGACACATCGGTCTATTGACCTCCTAGGCATAATTTGGAACTCATCAGGTACATCACCACCCTCATGTCAAGGTCCTCACACTTGTTGATGGGAAATGTGAAACCCCATTTGAATTACTCACGGATATTTTCAATTCAATCCACCTATTCATCATCATCCATCATTTTATGGATGTCCTTTCTAGCATCTGGGAGCCCAATTATCTTCTTGATCAACTATGTTAAAATTTTCATGTGCCTACCTAAAAAGTACATGTAACCCTCATGGATGTACAAGAGTAGGAAATGGACAAGTTCCTCTAGCTTACAAAAGTAAGGTAACTCATAGAGTTGAGTTTCACTAGAAGCTTTTAACTTGTCTCAAATTGAGACATCAAATAGGGAATCACCTTATGACATCTTGCACCCTGTGTCTACCATCCAGTCATGTGCCAAGTTTTACAAGTGACTTGACATCTGATGGTTATACTCTTTGAGTTGACAAATGTGTGTAAATGAGCACCAAATTTGCCCCACCTTAACCTTTATGGGAATTTCATAAGATGGTATGACATCTTTTTTATCACCTTGGTATTTACCTCTTTGATGCTAACTGCTTCGACTGTTGTGCCTTGGTTTTGGTAACCATCATCTCTTTTATAATCTTAACCTACTTAGTATTTTTTTTATTCCTATATAGAGCTCACTACTTTTCACTTATTCACCATCTTGAATCAACTTGTGTTGATCCTTAAAAGGTTTAGCTTACTGAACCCTCAAATGGTGGTTTGTGCTTTTATAGTCTTAAGATATATGACTATACCTTCAGCTTTGAGCTTTGTTAACTATTAATGATAGCCTAAGAGATATTTTCTCATTCCAATTCTATTTTATACACAAATTTCTCTCATCAATCCTTCAAATTGGTCTCAATATAAACATAATATTTCTTAGAATACTACCATTCACTGAAGTGCTCAAGGTTTCATTATGACAAGGTTGTTTCTATTTGGCTCTTTGGTTTCTTCTTAGGTTTGATCTAAGTTGAATTATTTTAAATTTTGTAACCTAATAAATTCTACCACTTGCTATTTTATAACTTTATTTCTCATATATCATCATTAATGTAGCCTTTATGGTATAGGTGCCTTGATTTCTTGGAAAATGCAAAAATATATAAAATCCTTAAAAATATCTTATCCTTAATGCATTAAATGCGTATCTTTATGCCACCACTTCCACCTCATTAAATTATCCTAATATATTTTTCACTAACGTGATGTGTGGTTTAAATGGTCACTTCTTGATCATTTTTGGGTGGATGCCAATTGTCTTAGACATTTTCCTTTTGTGCATGTATACTTGGCATGACCTTTGCCTTATTTGTGGTAACTTGGGTACAACACCTCACATGCATTCAATTTAACTTCCTTGGTTCCACTTTTTCTTCTAGATATGCTTCTATCTCAAGTGCACTTTTCTATCTTGGTTGATTTTTTGTGTGTCATCTTGCCTTGGCCCCTCCTATGCCATATAAACTCCTTGTGTTGGCCCTCTTTCATTTCTCTTATAATTTTCTTATGCACTATTAGATTGTGTGTCTTCACTTGCTACCTTGCACTCAACCATGTTGAGCATATTCACTTTTTACCTTGTGCTCAACCATGTTAAGCATCTTCATTGTTCTTTTAGGTTTCTGGTGTAGGATCAATTGATGCACCTTCTTTTAACTTTGACATAAAGGTAATGCCATAGCTATTTGTTCTTGGACCTTCAAGAGCCCTTCACTATTCATCTTTCACACATGGATCTTGTGCATCTTATGCTTGTGGATAACAAGCTTCACATGCCCACCACTTAGATGTCTAATTTCATGCACTTATGGGACATAAGTTCTTAACTCACCCAATTGGAATTATGCATGAAGTGATTAATAGATAAGTCCTTATGGCCACCATACACACTTAATTCTACTATACACTATATAAAGAATAAATAAAAAGGAAAAAGAATGGTTTGGCTTGTCCTAAATTGTATTTTGGTCAACTCATCTTCAAAACTAATTAGTGACCAAGAATTTGGTATTATTATGGTATAAGCATCATCTTACCACCTATAGGGATTTAATTGGTTACCATTGAAATGCCCAAGGAGAATTTTGTTAGACAATGTGCATAATTTACATGCACCTATTTCCAATATATGGTGGATAATGTAGGGGCCCATCCACCATATTTTTAATTTACTTGGGTGATTAAAGTACTTGAAATCATAGAGCAGTACCAATGAGCATTTAATCAACTCCTTATGCTTGATATGCTTATCATGTTAGTGATTCTAGTGTGTCTTCTCAATCTATTAAATCCATCTTTCTTGGGCATGCTTTTCATCTAAGTGCTCTAAGTCTTCCAAACTTATTCTTAAATATTCTTGGTCATCTAAGTGACCAATCCATGTAATTCATAATGAGGGCACCATGATTCCATGGGTAGAACTACTTTAGCATCAAACACCAGTTGAAATGGTATAGCCTTGTTCAGGTGCTTATATGTCATATGATACACCCATAATACTATTGAAACATAATCATCTTAATCCTTATGACTAACATCACATATCTTTGTTAGGAATATACCCAAGATCTTGTTGAATGCTTTAGTTGTGGTGTTGGCCTATGGATGATAGGGGTGGTCTTTTGGTGCACTACCATGTATTTAATGAAAAAGATGTACACCATATTATTGATGAAATGAATAATACTATCGCTATTCAAACTTAATGGGCACCCATATTGACTTATGATGTTATCCCATATAAATCATGTGGCTATTGTGGTTGTGTAGTCTTTTATTGGCACAACTTTGGCCCACTTGGTGAAATAGTTTGTGGCTAACAAAATATTCCTTACATTTGTGTACCATGCTATGAAATTAATTGGCCCAATGAATTCAATATCCCATTTATTGAATGGCACCTAGGAAATAATGGGAATGAGAGGCATCTCATCCTGATGGTTGGGCTTTTTGATGTGTTGGCATATGTCAAATGTCTTGATGTATTCCTTTGCATCTTAGAATAGACTTGGCCATCACAAGCCTGACTATACTACCTTACACATCATTATGTCTCTAGTGTAATGTCCTATTATTATTATTCCCTCATGAAATTCCTATAATATGAAGTCCCTTTCATTTTCTATAACACACTTGTGTAGGACTTCATCTCTACTCAGTTTTTATAGCTCCCCCTTAATGAGTTGGAAGGGGGAAGTGCAAACCACAATTTACTTCTTTTCCTTAGTTGATAAGGTTTGGGGCACAAAACTAGATGTTAGGAAGGCAAAAATATCCACTAAATCTTCAAGGACACATTAGACTATATATAATTGCATGTCTAGTATGCCATCCTATATTAGCACCATTGTATCACTAGAATTGCTGCAAGATAAATGGTTTGGCCCCAAGTTATACTTTCCAAATTTAACAACAATAGAGAACTAGAATTATTAGAATAAAAAAATCCATCTACATATGTACTCATGTAAAATAGTCTTGTTTACAAGGTACTTGAGCACCTTATGATCAATGAAAAAGATGAATAGGGTTGCTAATAGGTATTGCCTAAATTTTTGTAAGGCATAGACCATTTCCAGCACCTTATGCTCAATGGTAGTGTAATTTTTCTCTACTTACATCAATTTATTTCTTGTAAAGGATATGGGGTGGTCCATCTTGCCCTCATTTGGTTGCACTAATATGGTGGTGATTGTAGATATTAAAGCATCGACATGGACATAGAAAGGAGTAGTCTAGTTTGAAAATTATAGAATTGATATGCTAGCCAACTTTAGTTTCAATGTATCAAAAGCTTACTCTTGTACCTCATCCCACTAAAATGGGCCATATTTTCATAAGAGCTCCTCTAGAGGTGTTTTAATCTTTACATAGATCAATATAAACTTCTTTTAGTAGCCACAATGGCCTAGAAAGGCACAGATGTCTTTTTTGCATCAAAGGAGTTTAGAGATAGATTATGATGTCTATCTTCATAGGATCAACAAGTAAACCATCCTTTTAGATGATGTGCCTAAGTAATAATCAAAAAGGGGTTGTAAAGATGCACTTCTTTAGGTTTAACAATATCTAGAGTTGCTTGTACCTCTCAAACATGAGGCATAGATTATCATAGTGGTCCTTTACAAGTCCATATATAGTCTAGTCATCGAGATAAACTTGGAGGAACTTATGGATAAAGTCATTGAAAGCAATGATCACCACTTTAGAGTATATGGATGGTACATTATTAAGTCCAAAGGACATCATATTATAAGTAAAATAACCCCATTCAATCATAAAGGCTATTTTGGGCTTATCATCCTCCTCAATTTGCACCTGATGGTAGCCCAAGAAACTATCAATGAAAGTATATATTTTTCAGCTTGTGATTCCATCCAGGACCTTATCAATGAATAGGGTTAGGAATGGTTCATTTATGTAGGCAACATTCAAAATCCTATAGTTGATACAAATCCATATGTGCCCATCTTTATTGATGCTGATGAACATTAGGCTTACCCACTCAGATTCTTGTATAAGGTAGATGATGCCAATGGCAAGCATTCCATCAATCTCCATTTTCACCTTGGTGTGAAGATTGGGATTCATCCGATATGGGTGCTTTTTGACTGACCTTGTGCCATCCACTAGCTTGATGCTCATTTTTATAAATGAAGGGTGGGTTCCATTCATGTAATGATAGCTACATGGGAACAAGTCTTGAAATTCCCTTAGGAGGTCTACAATTCATGCCATCTCTACTTTAGACTAGTAAGTGCCAATAGTGGCAATCTTTAGTTTGCATTTTGTATTGATGTCTAGTTTAGTAGTCTTGAGTGGTGCATATTAGGGTTCATTCCTCTCCTAATGAGAGTCTTCAACTTTCCTTGTCCCCTTAGTTATTTTAGTTATAAGATGCATCAAATCTTCTTCATCTAGGGCACTATCATCCACTAGGTACACAAGCTTTTGTTTACCTATTAGAGCCTTCCAATTACACTCTTTCCAAGTCTTATCATCTTCCTCACTAAAGTCAATATTGATCACCTAATCTTAAAATAATGTCAAGATTACTAGTCCTCTCTCCATGAATATTTCCCTAAGGCACTCTTTTAGGATGGTAGTATCTTCAAATATTTCCCTGTGAATGACTTACAGTGGCTCCAGTAGTTCTAAGTTATGTGAATAAAAGATAAGGTGTATATGAACTTCTCCTTAAGTATCTCCTAGTTTATTATCTCATGGTGTATCTCATTTATAATTTACCACACTCGTGCCCATGTTTTCAAATTCCCATAAAAGGTGTGAACCTATAGGCCTCTTAGTACATTCTCACCGAAGATAGTCTAGGTTTCTTCACATAACCACACATGCATGATTGAGTCAACATCATCTATGTAAGTAGGTATGTCAAAGTCCTCATTACTCTTGTAAAACCTAGTGCATATTAATACCTTTACATCTTTCCATGTTTGCAAGATAGGTCTTTGTACTTCCCACTAGTGAGAAATAATTTTCTTCAAGGTATGCACTAGTGCACCCATTTTATTTTTTTTTGGGGATGCAATCTTCAATGTCATGGACATACCTTTCTATTAGATGAATCCCTTCATATTTTGGGAGCACTATAAGCTTCACTTTACTTAGCTAGAACACCCTTTTCTCTACCCTTCTATCATGGGGAACCCACTTCTTCTTAGGGTGATCAATCCTAACTAGTCCCTTCCTTACTAGCCTTGGCTTAGCTATGTGCATCAGGTGGCACCTTCGACCAGTGATCTCATAAGCCTATTATACCCATTGGTTTTACACTACATCATTTATATCATAGGCTGATTATCCATCCTCCCATTCAATCATGCTATGGTCATAGGGTTAAGATTCTTGGCACCTTACACTATGATGTTATAAATGTGGTTGATCTCATCCTTGAGATCAATGATTTACACATATGGGGGACATTAATCACTTGATAGATGGATCACTACCCTCTCTTTTCCATTTTCAAAAGTCACTTCTTAAATCACATGTATGTATTATTA
This sequence comes from Torreya grandis, assembly GCA_037957365.1. Classification (NCBI taxonomy): domain Eukaryota; kingdom Viridiplantae; phylum Streptophyta; class Pinopsida; order Cupressales; family Taxaceae; genus Torreya; species Torreya grandis. The sequence continues at coordinate 2,137,342 of JARHVA010000205.1, read as the reverse complement.
GCATAGCACTATGGCCTACCTAAGAGTGTTGGATAATTATCCTACTCTACCAATTTGATGAGCTCAAAGTTAGTTCAGAACTCAGTGCCCATGTTATCTATAGTGTCACCCTTTAATATCCTGATAGGTTATGCTTATATTTTGTTATCCATGAATAGAATGTGAGGTGAGAGCCTCAAGGGTGGCCACCCCATCTTTTCCTAGGTATTTTTTGTTAGAATACTAACCTTGGTGCCCATGTCTAAAATTACTTCACAAATTGAGAATCCATTGATGGTGGCATCTATCAATAACTCTTGGTAATATTCTACATTTTGAGTATGCCTTACTTTACGTGCCCACTCTATATGTAACATAACAAATTAAATCATTTAAGGCATAGCCTCTTCTTCTAGTTTATTCCTTACATACTTCAACAAAAAATATTTTAGTTGGGGAAAAATCCATTTAGTTTGTAAGAGGCATAAGATCTCGATCAACTCCTATACTTTAACCTCTTGGTTATCTTGTCTTCTACACAAAGTAGTGGCTTGTGCCTTTAGATATTTAGCTAGCTAAAGCTCACCTTATAAATTCTTTATCATCCTTATGGCTTATTAAAATATGTCCTTCTATCATATAGGGTTAGTATAGGGCATAAATTTTGGCTCAAGTTGTGTTATGTGCTTAGTGTGGATTGATTCACCATACTCCAAGTGTAGTTCTTCAGTCAATAGAGTAGTTGACTAAGTAGTGAACCCACTTCAAGTTATGGCCTACACCTTAGGAATCTCCTTGTGATTCTGTTATGGATTGGGAGCCCACCTTTTTTGTTTAGATTTGTACCTAAACATTGTGGCACGTTTATCTACACCAGATTGACCTTGAGTCATATTTTTATACAAGTTTGGGCATTCCTTGACTACATGTGGTCCTTAAAAATACCTACACATTAGATGCATGTGGAAATCATACTAATAATACTCAATAGACCTACACTTATAGCATGATCATGGTGGGAATATTCTTCCACCATCCCCTCCTCCTCACCCACATGTGCCTCATTATTTCTCATAACCCATATTGTGGTAGCCATAACCTTAATTTCCTTAACCCACTTGACTAGCAATTGATGTTATTCCCTAGTTCATGCCTCTTTACATGTTTTTGTACATATTATTAATGGCTTGATAGTCTATTATTAAATGTGTATAGGAGTCATACATTTTATAGTAGATGGTAGTGTTTACGTAACTAGCATACTATAATAAAAGATAGTTCTAAGATTCATGTAGCCCATGATAAACTTCACAACTAAGAAATAGGGTGTGAACATTTCTTCATAAGAAATTATTCTTGTTATGCCCCTCCATCTCATATTTGATGCACCACAACCCACTATAAGTGTCATGTACCAAGCCAAAAATCAACTTCTATAGCTAAGAGGCCATTGAATTGATTTGTACCTTCATAAATAGGTTTATTTTAGTATCGATGTTGCATATTACCTTGGATTAGAGCATGACTTATAACACTTCATGAGGGTCCATGAAGGTATTTATGGATAACACTCTTTTGAAGGGTACTAATAAACCTCCAACAAACCATTACATGTGTTGGGAGGGGTGGACATCATATGGAAGCTTAGAGAGTAGAGTCTTAAATTATGTGTCATATAAGTGCATACTCTTAGATAACCCCTGGATAATTTTTTTGAGCACCATGATTCTCTATTGCTCAAAGTCAAGGATATCAAACTATTTTAATAAGGCTTCCTTTAGCATATCATAGTCAACTATAGCCTAATTTGGATCAAATTTTTGATACCAAGTATAGACAGATCCAATAAGGTGGTTATGAATTGAGTCACCTTACACTCAAACTAAGTGATGCCCCAAGAATGCCATTACAACTCACACTTAAGCACACGGTATATGGTATTCTTTATGCCATAAGACTTGAGCAAGTACATCACCATCTCATAGTAAGTCTACTGAGGGGTACTATAAGGTTCTAAGGTGCTTTCCCCCCTTGTTTTTATGTTGGAGGTTCCCTTTATTACCTCTAATTTTAGGGTTGAGTATTGAAATTATCATTATAGGCCACACTATTAAACTTGTCAGCATAGTACTGCTCACTTGTGGTATTATGCCACTTCCTATAGGTTGTTACCTAAATGGCATAGATGACATCATCTACATGATAGCATTTTTTATTATGTTTAGGGTTCTTAGGTTAGCACTTACTAGATTCACAATATCTTCACTCAATTCCTCACAAAGAATCACTTTCTCAATCATAAATTCTTGATCCAAATCTTGAATGCTATCAAAGTCAACATTGATAATAGGGTTAATTACCATTATTATATATTTTGATGGGGAATATAGTGTATGAGATTTTACTTTAGGTTCAAAGTGGGTAGGTGTTTTTGGTGTATTCTTACTCATCACATATTTTAGGAACCCATTGCATCACATACCCAACTATTGAGCCTAGTCTCTTACTTCTTCCTCTCTCTCTCTCTCTCTCTCTCTCTCTCTCTCTCTCTCTCTCTCTCTCTCTCTCTCTCTCTCTCTCTCTCTCTCTCTCTCTCTCTCTCTCTCTCTCATGTTGTTATATTTCAAGGGATCCTTCCCCATGCCCTTCCCACTTGCTATAGGTCTTATCAACACTTCTAGGTTCTAGATCCTCAATTAGTCTATGCCTTCACTTATTATAGATCAAACTCTAGAGATCTTGGGTGTCAGGTTGCTTGTTATCTTCCATCACACCTCACCTATACTTCCTCTTCTCACCATTTATGGTTGCTCATATGTGCAAGGATTTTAACCTTCCATTATTACAATTTATACATCGTAATCCACTAGAAACTTCTTCAATTTGGTTTTGAGTCCTCTTATGAATGTACCCCTTGGTTTATGAAGAAACTCATACTCTAATTCTTCATGGCATGAATAAGGTTGACACTATAAATTCCAACATGTAGTTTTTTAATGTGCCATTCCACCAATTATCTACAACATGCATCAAAACTTCATCTAGGTTCTCAAGCCTTTCTAGGTGATCCTATGTCCACTCAAGGTACTAGCCATAACTTCACCTTCTAAAGGTAGTATAGGAAATCAACCACTAATACACATGCTCAGGTAGCTCATAAAAAACACCTCATATAGAGCATCATATAGGTTGGCTTCACCCATTTTCTTGACTCCTACCATTTTCATGTAGGATGCATTTATGCAAAACTATCTTCCACTTAATCTAGCTAGAACTCAATGTTCTCAAGCAATAGTTAGAGAATCACTCTATTGCACCATTATAATAATGAAATTCAACACATATTTTGATAATAAAACCAAAATGTTATAGAAAATTTTACTTGTTTAGCTTTTGTGCTTAGTCATGTGCTTCTTACTCAAGCCAAGTTAGTTTTATACTTGGTATAGCTAGGCATGAGCATAATGGGGTCTAGCGCATAACATTTAACATAATACTATGCTAGCATAAATTTCACATGAGATGCAAGCCTTGTGTGCTCACCTAAAGTGCAATAGTGAAGGGACTAGGCCTATATTGGGCTAGTTGAAACATGACACAACTTGGTTTTCAATGGGATTTAGTCATTAACAAGATGGGATTAGGTGACATATCAACACTAGGCTATTCTAGGGAGTTTAATAGGCATGCATATTCTCATGACATAAGTCCTATGGAGTAAGTTCATACCAAAATAGATATATCTCTTGATGACACAAGGTGATGGGATTATGAGTTAAGGGTCATTTAGATGCTTATCCAAGTCATGGGAATGGCTTGGGTTCAAGTGATCATTTTATAGGTTAGAACTCTTAGTGCAAGTATTACGGCCTCAATACATTCTATCTTTAACAATTAGTATCTTTTATAGGTAGGTTGAAGTCACTATATGGCACAAGGATGCCATTACTTGTTGGGGGATCAAACCAACAATAGATTACACTTGTGAAAGCAATAAATGCGGAAATAAATCAGATAGATAAGTAACTGAAATGATAAATAACACAGAACAAGATATACAAGAAAACACCCTGAAAACTTGTATTGAAACTCTTTACAATAGGAATACAATTTGAAGAAACTTCATTCTTCCACACCTCTCTCAGATGCACACAAGATCTCTCACTAGATCTCTATTCATCAAGAGCTCTCTCTCAAGTACACTCAAATCCAACAACCTGGATTGATGCAACTCTGTACTATCCTTCAAACATTCACAATGTTCTACTATTACAGTTCTACACTTCTCTTACACTATGATTCTAAGCTAAGAAGATCTTCCTACATATAGAAATAGGAAACTTGAGCATGCTCTTACAACAAACAGTTAAGCCTCTTCAACAAGGGCTCTAAAAATAATATTGCTAATAATAGAGATGCAAGCTTGAGTCCATGACTCAAACTTATCATGCAAACACTCGCTGCTGTCCACGGAAATAGCTTTTTGGACACGCAGGTAACCGACGTCGGTTCCTGCCTGTTCTCCTGTGACCATCGTCGGCCGACCCTATTGCCAACGTCGGTGCCTCTGCAACTGTTACTAACTGACGTCGGTCGTTCCTGACCGACGCCGGCATCTGTGTAGACCCGAACCTGTTTTAGTATGCTCCTTGGTGAAGCTTTTAGCTCCACACCCTAACAATCTCCCACTTGGAGATAAACCAGCTGCACCAACCTATATAGCAACATCTTCTAGCTCCTCCATCTTTAACTCAATCATGAAGACCAATAGAAGTTGAATGAAGATTCAACTTCTCCTTCGTAATCGGCTTTGTTAGCATATCAGCAGGATTCTTGTCTGTATGAATTTTCTCCAGCTTCAACTCACCATCTTCCAATACCTGCCGTATGAAGTGGTACCTTAGCTATATGTGCTTGGTTCTAGAATGAAAGGCCGAGTTCTTGGCCAAATGGATTGCACTCTGACTGTCACTGTATAATCTGTAACTCCCATGCTCCCTTCTAAGCTCTTCCATGAACCGTGTCATCCATATCATCTCCTTGCTAGCTTCTGTGGCTGCAATATACTCTACTTCTGTAGTTGACAAGGCAACAACCTTTTGCAACTTAGATATCTAACTAACTGCCGTTCCACCTACAATAAAAACACAACTTGTGGTGCTCCTCCTGCCATCCAAATCCCCTGCCATATCTGAATCTACATAGCCATGTAGAGAAGTATCTGAACCTCCATAGCATAAGTGCTTGCTGCTGGTTCCTCTCAGATATCTAAGGATCCATTGAACTGCTTTCCAATGTTCCTTACCTGGATTGGCCATATACTTACTTACTACTCCCACTGCTTGGTCAATATCAGGTCTAGTACACACCATTGCATACATCAAACTCCCTACTACGGAAGAATATGGAACCATACTCATGTACTCTACCTCATCATGTGAATTGGGACATTGTTCTTTGCTTAACTTAAAATATCCAGCCATAGGTGTACTTACCAGTTTTGCATCTTGCATATTAAACCTCTCCAACACCTTGTTCACATAATCTTCTTGAGACAATATCAACTTGTGATTTTTCCTGTCTCTCCTAATGCTCATGCCAAGGATCTTCTTCGCTGCTCCCAAATCCTTCATAGCAAATGTTTGAGCTAACTTCTCCTTAAGCTCTGAGATATCCTGCATGTGAGACCCTGCAACCAGCATGTCATCTACATACAACAATAGAATAATATATCTACCATTATCAAATCTCTTGAAATACACACAATGGTCCGATTGACACCTACTGTAGCCATGCTTAGTCATAAACCTGTCAAATTTCAAGTACCATTGCCTTGGAGCTTGCTTGAGGCCATACAAGCTTTTCTTTAATCTGCACATAAACTTCTCCTTGCCCTTGACCTCAAAACCTTCTGGCTATTCCATGTAAATTTCCTCATCCAAATCTCCATGAAGAAATGTTGTCTTAACATCTAGCTGCTCGAGATGCAAATCCTCAAAAGCAACCAAAGACAATACAACCCTTATTGAAGTCATTTTAACAACCGGAGAAAAAATTTCACCAAAGTCAATACCTGGCTTCTATGCAAATCCTTTTACCACTAATCTGGCCTTATATCGCATCTGTCCATCCTCACTTTCCTTTAACCTGTAGGTCCATCTGTTCTTCAGTGTTCTCTTACCAGCTGGCAACTCAACCAAATCCCATGTTTGGTTATCTCTTAAGGACTCCATCTCCTCAACCATGCCACGCTCCCACTTACTCCTGGACTCCACCTGTATTGCTTCTTCAAAACTCTCTGGTTCTCCACCATCAGTTAGCAATAAATAATATAAGGAAGGAGAATATCTAATTGGAGGCTTACTTACCCTTTCAGACCTCCTGGTGGGTGTCTTGGACTTGTTTTCAACAATCTATCCACCCAAATTTTTTGACAGTGACCGACCTCAGCCACCTGTAGACCTGTCACTCGCCATCGTCAGTTCTGCCTGACTAACCTCAGTGCCTGGTCTACCGACGTCGGTCTCTGTATGACCGACATCGGTTTCTGTACTACCGATGTTGGTTCCTAACCTGCCGACGTCGGTCTCTGTGTTTTCCTGCAAGTGATTATTTCTTTTTCCCGCGAGCTCATTTTAGACCATAACTTCATCCAATTCACTATTGCTCTGCCCAGATTGATCCAGCTTCCTTATCTGATCACTGTACATCACTCTTTCATTGAAAACAACATCACGACTCCTGATTACCTTGTTAGTTCCTAGATTCCAAAATCTGAAACCAAAATCATCTGAGCCATAGCCTATAAACGTGCACCTCATAGACTTAGGATCAAGCTTCTTTCTATTTTCCTTATCTATATGCACAAAGGCTTCACTACCAAAAACTTTGAGATATGAGAGATCTACCTTTTTACCTGTCCATGCCTCTTCTGGAATTCCACCATCCAGAGCTGTAGAGGGTCCTCTATTAATCAGGTACACTGTGGTGTCAACTGCTTCTGCCCAAAACTCTAAGGGCAACCCTGCATGCAATCTCATACATCTTGCATGCTCCATGATAGTTCTGTTCATCCTTTCAGCAATACCATTCTGCTGAGGTGTCCTTGGAACCATCCTTTGCCTATGGATTCCTTGTGTATAACAATACAATTTGAACTTAAGACTGCAGAACTCACCGCCATTATCAGATCTCAGGCACTTTAATTTTCTACCTGTTTCATTCTCAACCATAGCCTTCCAAAACTTAAAAGTCTCAAAAACATCAGATTTCTTTTTAATACAGTAGATCCATACCTTTCTTGTGGCATCATCTATGAATGTAACATAGTACCATGATCCACCAATAGAGGCTACCTGAGCCAGTCCCCACACGTCTGTGTGAACAAGCTGTAACTTCTGCCTTTTCTTAGTAGACCCAGTCTTGAGAAAACTAACCCTTTTCTGTTTTCCAAATACACAATGCTCACAAAACTCTAGATCCATACTTTTCAAATCTGAAAGCATACCTTTAGACTTAAGTATTGACATCCCCTTCTCACTCATGTGGCCAAGCCTTGAGTGCCACAATTTGCAATCCACACCTGAAGTAGATAAAACTAAAGGAGATTTGTTAGTAACACAATTACACAAATAGAGAGTACCTTCTCTCTTACCTCTGGCCGTAACTAGTGCACCCTTGGTCACCTTCCAAGAATCTGTTGTGAGAGTTACTGTACAACCCTCATCACCTAGCTTACCTGCAGAAATCAAATTTCTCTTCAAACTAGGAACATGCATCACATCTCTCAACACCCATGTGTTGCCATTCTGCATCTTCAGCTGCACTTTACCTTTGCCAGTAATCTTACAAGGCTCATCATCCCCTAAGTAAACTATTCCAAAATCTCCATGGATATAGTCACTGAAATACTCTCTGTTAGGGGTAGCATGGAAAGATGCACCAGAATCTAATACCCAAGATTCTATGTTATTATGCAAAGAGAAAATTAAAGCATCCTATGCAATACCTGCAACCTTGGCTTCTTCCTTTCCTTCATGCTGGTTGTCCTCCTTAGGCTTTGACCAACAATCTCTGCTTATGTGCCCCATCTTTCCACAATTCCAGCATTGTGGCTTCCTGCCATTTCTGGATTTGGATCTTCCTCTCACCTTAGACTTAGATCTTGATCTCCTCTTGCTCTTTTCTTTTTGCCTTCCCCTGCTCTCAAAATTTAAAGCGTTCCCAGATGTCTCTTCTGTGCTTTTCCTGCGTATTTCCTCATTCAAGATAACACTAACAACAACATCCTCTACTTTCAAAATATTTGATGCAGATGCAGTATTAGAAACTGCCATTACTAAGCCATGCTAGCTTTCAGGCAAAGAACATAATATCAAAAGAGCTTTTATTTCATCTTCAAATACAATATTGACAGAACTTAACTGATTAACAATTCCATTGAAATCATTCAGATGAGTAGAAATAGATCCACCTTCATTCATATGCAAATTAAATAACTGCTTCATAAGATATACCTTATTTGAAGCTGAGGGTTTTTCATACATATTTGCTAATGTAGTCATCAACTCTACCGTAGTTTTTGCCTATGACAAATTAGAATCACAGTGGAGGCCAGACTCAGTCTTATAGACCTAAGAGCCTTTCTGTCAAGAACTTCCCATTCTTCATCCTCCATGTCCTTGGGCTTCTTTGCTATCCCACCTAATGGTAAGTAGAGATCTTTCTGATACAGATAGTCCTCTATCTGCATTCTCCAATGTTGGTAGTTCTTTCCATTAAACTTTTCCATTCTCAGCTTACTTTCTTCTGCCATTGCTTCTCCCACTCAAACAGAAACCCCTGTGAGCAACCTGTAATCTGTAACCTGTAACCTGTAACCAAGGCTCTGATACCACTTGTTGGGGGATCAAACCAACAATATATTACACTTGTGAAAGCAATAAACGTGGAAATAAATCAGATAGATAAGTAACTGAAATGATAAATAACACAGAACAAGATATACAAGAAAACACCCTGAAAACTTGTATTGAAACTCTTTACAATAGGAATACAATTCGAAGAAACTTCGTTCTTCCACACCTCTCTCAGATGCACACAAGATCTCTCACTGGATCTCTATTCCTCAAGAGCTCTCTCTCAAGTACACTCAAATCCAACAACCTGGATTGATGCAACTCTGTACTATCCTTCAAACATTCACAATGTTCTACTATTACAGTTCTACACTTCTCTTACACTACGATTCTAAGCTAAGAAGATCTTCCTACATATATAAATAGGAAACTTGAGCATGCTCTTACAACAAACAGTTAAGCCTCTTCAACAAGGGCTCTAAAAATAATATTGCTAATAATAGAGATGCAAGCTTGAGTCCACGACTCAAACTTATCATGCAAACACTCGCTGCTGTCCACAGAAATAGCTTTCTAAAACGCAGGTAACCGACGTCAGTTCCTGCCTGTTCGCCTGTGACCGTCACCAGCCGACCCTATTGCCGACGTCGGCGCCTCTGCAACTGCTACTAACCGACGTCGGTCACTCCTGACCGACGTTGGCATCTGTGTAGACCTGAACCTGTTTTAGTATGCTCCTTGGTGAAGCTTTTAGCTCCACACCCTAACATTACTGACCATGGATGAACCATAATATCAAAATGAATTCAAAGTAAATAAACTATAATATTATTCACATAAAACTAAGTTATAAACATATCACAATGCTCACTATAATGAAGAACCCAGTAACCAATATGATAGAAAAGCCATTGTATTAACTCAAAGTTGACCATATAGTGTCCAGTTTCTATAAATTAAGCATGTGCTCATCTTATAACTACTCTTTCCCAGTGGCTCACAAGTGAACTTGGGATATACATTCAATGATCTTAACATAGTTAGTGCTAGTTTTAATATACTAATAGTGGCTCTTTATTTTAGTAGAGCTTCACTAAATTAATCACTCTCCTTATCTATTCAAATATAAACCTCCTTTTGTAGGTAAAGGGGCATCCTCTTACTAGGTCAGAGTGCCAAGTGATGGGCTATCATTAGGGTTCTCTATTTCACTGACTCTACTATGCTTCCCAAGGTTGATGAGTACATGTTGGATGTTAAGATATCATTAGAGGGTCATTATACCACCTAATCCACTAATATAAAACTTACACTTCTTGAGTCACCATGTATAAGTACCTGTAGGGATGTATTTTGGAAGTTGATGGTATGTAATTTCCTACCAACTGGCATAAGGTCCTCAGGGATTCCTCCAGCTAGCACTAAAAGGTACAAAAATAAAGCAATCAATCCATAATATTTTCTCATGTTGAGATATGTCAATTTGGCATGATCCATGTAGTTGGTACAAATGGGGGCCCAATAGTTAGTCACCATAGAAAGCATCTTCAATTTTGATGACCAACTCAAAGTAGAAAAGTGAAGCATGATAGTAAAAGAGTAGGTCTCTACATAGGTAACCATTTATGAAGGAAAGGTCCTAAAATTTAGTAATATATGCTCCCTAATATAGATTAAGAGATTTATTAAACTCAATAAGACATATGATGATATTTTTCATGGAACTATAAGGACCTTAGAGGATTTGATTTAGGCTTAGTGCAACACATAATTGAGCTTAACCCTAGTAAATAACCAGTCCACCAAAATCAAATCCCTATCAACCAACATATTGAACCATTCATGAGAAATGAGTTCTCAAATATCATTAAATCTAGTATAACATTTCTAATTAAACACTCTTCATGGATTTCCAACTTAGTCCCAAAGTGGAAAAAGAATAGCAAAATCCATCTATGTGTGGAATTTAGAGACCTAAATAAAGCATCCCTCAATGACAACTATCCCTTACCACTAATGGAGAAAATTCTACAAATGGTTATAGGCACAAAAAGATTCTTGTTGATAGATGGTTACTCAGGCTACAACTAGATTATTGTGCAAGATTGTGATTGTTATAAAATAGAATTCACCACTAAGTGGGGAACCTTCACATATCAAAAAATGTATTTGGTTTGAAAAACATATGAGTGACCTCCCAAAGAGCCATATATATGGCATTTAAAGAACTCATAACAAGGCCATATTCATTTACCTTGATGACATAATTATTTTCTCTAAGAGCACAAAAGATCATTTAGGCCATCTGGAGCAAGTGTTTGAAAGGTGCCAAGATTTAAAAATAGATATGAACCCTGGTAAGTATATCTTTGTAGTTCATGAAGGCACTATAATAGGGCACATTATTTCTAAAGAGGGACTTACAATCAATCTAGATTGAGTTAAGGCTATTTCATCTCTCCCTCTTCCAAGTCACAAGAATATTCTCCCTATCTTCTTGAGAAGAATCAACTTTATTAGGAGATTCATTCCTGATTCTACTATTCTAACCAAACCCCTCACTATGATTCTCAAAAAGAATGTTGCATTTAATTGGACTCAAGAAGGTAAGAATATTTTGAAGCTATCAAGCATGCCATCATGTAGGCTCCCACCTTGATCAATATAGATTATAGTAATGATTTTATTCTTTATGAATTTTGTGGGATTGAAGGCATCTCAACTATCCTTATGCAACAAAATAATGATCATCTAGAGTAGTCAATTGACTTATTCATTTAGGTGGTCAAAGATTATGAGATATAATATATATTATTCAATAATTACATCTTTATAATTATTAGAACACTCAAGATGTTCAAGCATATGCTCTCCAACAACAAAATCTAACTCATGGTTGCACATGCTAGCATCAAAGAATTTTTGCTTAGCAAGGACATCAATGAAAAAAGGGTTGGTTGAGTCATAAAGGTGATGGAGTATGATGTAAACGTCTAGATCACTAATATAGTGAGAGGAAAGGGACTCTATGAACAATTGGTTGAGGAGGAAAACTTTAAAGATAGGATAGTCCTGGTGTCACATGAAAAGGAAATAATAGGCCAAGAAGCTACAATAGACTATACGTAGAATATGATAACCTTCTTACAAATCAGCTCATACCCCCTTGGCCCAAATAAATCCAATCATAGGAATTTTAGGTTATAGGTCATTCCCTACGTGTTATTCAATGGTTCACATTTCCAAAAGGACCTCAATGGAGTCCCTTTGAGTTGTATATAATCATACTAGGTAATTAAAATTATTCAAGAATTCCATGACACCCTTAAAGGAAGCTATTATTCACCCAAGACCACTACTATAAAAATCATGTGAGCTGGTTATTATTGGCCAAATATATTAAAAAATATGTATACACATGTTTAAAGTTGTAATAGATGTGCCTTATTCATAGGAAAATAAAGGCTGGTAGCCTTACCATTGTTGCCAATACAAGTCGATCAACCCTTTGCATAGTAGGGATTGGATTTCATAGGCATGATTAACCAACCATCAAGTAATAGACATAAATGGATCCTCACAACCATAGAATATTTCAAAATATGGATGGAAGTAATAATACTCAAGGATGCTAATGATACATCCATCTTAAGCTTCTATGAAGGCATTATAATAAGATTTGGTGTCCCAACCACCATTATATTTTATAATGCATTGGATTTCCTTAGAACTAGGATTATCTAGTGGGCCATCAAACATAACATCTATCTAAGAAACTCATTTAGTTATTACCCTTAAGGTAATGATTTGGTAGAATCCATGAATAAGAATTTGATTCATATTATAAAGAGGAACATGGAAGACAATCAGTGAGCTTGTCATACTAAGCTCAAGAATGCCCTTTGGGATGATCAAATCATGCCCAAAAGAGTATTAAAAAATTCAACCTTCATGTTAGTTTATGGAAGGGAGACTAAATTTCCTACCTATCTTAAGTTTCCTTTATTTAAACTCACCCAATAGTTGGAGTTACTTGAAAGTGAGCCCCTCATAGTAAGATTAGCAGAGTTAATGGAGATCAAAGAGACTAGAAAATAGGTTGTGCACACTATAGAATTATAATAGGACCAAATGAAGGGTACCTTTGATAAAATGACCATTTATAGAAGTTTATAAGAAGGATATTTAGTGATCAAATGGGATCTATATAGATCAAAAATTATAAGGCATAATAAGTTCAATGTGATATGGAATAGTCCATATAACATAACCAATTACAATCAAGCCAACACTTGCAACTTGTTAGACTGAATAGAGAATAACTACCTATCCCAATAAATGGGATCCATCTCAATAACTATCTCCATTGATTCATATATAATTTTTAAATTAAGTAAATTAGATGTTTTCATTTCCATAAGTACCTTATGCACCTTATTTTAGGATAGTTTTATTTCTATTAAGCGCTTGTGCACAATGTTTCTATTAGCTTAGATCTATTTCCCATAAGTGCCTTTGGCATAATTATTTTATTTTTATATAAGGATATTATCTCACTAAAAATCCAAGGATACAAATATATTGAATTTTTAGACAAGAGAACACAAAGTTTCAATGACTTTGTACCCAATGGATTACTTCAATGTCTACTAGATTCCTACTTAGCAGGTAAGTGACATGTATAAGTCACTAGAAGTTCTGAGTATATAAGTCACCATAGCTTGTGCATATCTCAAAATTATCCTAATTTTTTTTTCACACCTATAAATTATTGAGTTATTTAAAGCAATCTATGCACACATGACTCCTATCCACACCTGTGCCTAAAATAGTCAACATAAATATATGCAGGGACTAAGTGTTCATTTTCTCCCACTAGGAGTTATTGATGTGTTCCTCATGTAGGGACCTTACATCACATAAATGAAAATGGCATGTAGGTTCAAGGATGTAGAGCCTCAATATTTAGATAGTGTAGGCAAAGGTGCACATGTAGTTTTGAATTGTAAGAAGTGTATCTAGGATCTTCCATTTTTATGTGCATTCCTATTAAAAAGGGTCCCCAAATATTCATGATGAATTCCAAAACAAAATCATAGATTTTTTATTGTACACTCTCATACAACATATAATGTGATCTATATTCTACACATACTACTTTGTAGACTAACATGGACCCCAGGTGTAAAGCAATGATGTGGCAGTTCAAGGGAGATCCACATAGTGATTGACTAGTGGTATCAAAGTATAAAAAGGTAGTTGAAAAAGCAATTGAGTTATTTTTGAGTATTTTTTATAATAAAAAAATGTATAAGTGGATATTATACATCAAAAAATGATCACATGCTACCATGTTGACTATTCCAAAGGTCTCCTTCTCTTAGGCATGCATGTGGATCAAGAATGATCATGCCACCAACTCCCAAATCTAAATCACAAGTACAATTTAAGAATCATGGGCATGAAAATATAATAACATTAAAGGACTATGTTCACCACCCTAATGGATTTCATTAATTGTAAAAGGCTTTATTCCATATAAAAGCCTTGTTCTTCATTGCCAAAAAGGGTCAACATTTTTAGGTAACCTCACACTACCAAAATTTTCCCTCTAAGATCACTTCCATTGGATAAATTTTGCATGTTAATTAGAATTAAGTTCACTTCCCTCTAATATTCTTATAATATGTGTGTTATTTATGTTTATTGATCTTTGTTTGTAGGTAATGTTCACCCCTCTCATCACTATCCATTCCCACCACCTCTGTGTGGAACTTAAAACTCAATTATAAGTAATGTTTTGTGTGCATACAATTTTGCGTAGGCTTTTTCTATGGATAACCTTTATCCCTCTCAATTATACACTTTGTTCTCATGCCTTCATACAAAATACTTATGTATTTAGAGTGTCCCTAGTGGAGTCTATGTGATACTATCTTGTTCTCAAATATTTTTCATGTGTCCACGATACTAGGATCACTCGCTATACTCTTGGTGTGTCACCCTTTCATTTTTTATAAAATTATTACCTTATCCATCCTTTTTCCCTAAAAAATCTTAGGTTTATATTAAAGGTAGATTTACCTTTCTACTCTTTAGGTCTACATACTAGTCTTAAACTAGGTGTACTTAGAATAAAAGGAATTTGGCCTACTCGAGTCATTCATCCTAAAGAGAAAAAGGATCTCACACTTTTGGGATGTTTCCATCATTTCAAATTGATAATTAATTCTCTATGTGTATAGGTGAGCAATAACAATTCCACACCCAACACCAAACACTTTTGTGTCATGCATAAAGAATTCATACTCTACACCCTACCAAAAAAAATTACTACATAAAATACCATCCATGGGTGCACATTTTGAATGAAAACAATACCATTATGACTCCCTCTTATAATCAAGAGCTTAGGTTACCATTATCTCTCTTATGTATGAAATTAACAAATTAAAACTACCTTTGCAAGCTTGCCAAGGAGATTGATAGGATAAGGGTAGTGTTTTTTACTTTTCTAAGACTTGTATCTCATCCAAATTCTTAGTTTGAGTCTAAGGGAGATGGAAGAGGCCATGGAGGTTCCTAGAGATCAACTTCATTCTAAAAACCTACAACCACCTTTTGGAAAACCTCTCTTTTACTATGAAAACTATCATTATCTACTTGGAGACCCTATAGAATAACATCAATGGAGTTTATCATGAATGTACAGATGAATACAATGTGTTAATATCATCTCCAAAATATTTTCCTACCATTTATTACAAAACTCTCCTTTTGAACATTATAGATGTTAGAAACAAGATGACTGAGAGGGGGAGGTGAATCAGTCTTCAAAACATTTCATTCAATTCCAATTAACGATACATGAACCATTATAATCAACCTTGCATATCACAAAAATCATAAGCATCAAAACATAAGATCATGAATAACATGAACACAACATATATGTGGGAAACCCTTTAGGGGTAGAAAAGCCAATGATGAAGAAAATAGACTACAATCCTATAAAACAAACATCAATCTTTAGTTGAGAACCCAATCAACTTGGAACACCAACCCAAATATTTCAATAACCAACTTAACAAAGACTTTATCTAAGAACCAAATCAGCAAGGAGTATCAACCCCTATTTTAGCAAGCACCCACATGGCTTTAGCAAGCTCCAAATTATAAGGAGGCACCAACCCCTAGATGGATTAGCACCAACTTATCTACCTTATTATTTGATCACCTTTAGAAACTCTTGTTGTTTATATAATAGAATATCATCTACTCTTTCATATCTTTTCTCTCTTTAACCCTCTCAAACTGATCTTCAACTCTTTTTGCTTATCTAGCCATCTTCATGGCTTGATTAGGTCTTTTGACCTTGATCCTCTTTTATATAACCTTTGTTAGATAATCATGATATATATATATATATATATATATATATATATCTATATATATATATATATATATATATATATATAGGTTCACATGACCTCCTTCACAAGTTATTTATATCATTCAGTTATATTATTCTTCTCTTTCTCACTTAGCACCCTCTCATCATCCCCCTTAAGCTTTCTCTAAGCATACAAAATAGGCTAAACTACCTTGCTTTTATATGATCATATCCTTCTAGTTCAACTACATATTTAAATAAATTAGGTCAGCCATGAATAGGCATTAGAATATTAAAGTAACATGAATTATTCATGAATCAATCACTACAATAGGTTAGCCATATATTGATTATCCACTACTCATCTGTTAGGCTTATGGAGACCTAATAGGCCTTTTTAACAACATGTTATCCTTTGATATTTATTTAAGATTAGCCAAACACATCACATGGTAGTAAAATATCATAATACAATCCAATATACCTTATCCAACTTCACTTTAGGTATATTACACATTTTAGGTCCAAAAACCACTTGAACCCTTGCTCAAATTACTACATATAAAAGGCATGTGCATATATGTAAACTTTGTCTTACACAACTAAGGAATATACTCAATTTTTCCAAAAATCCATGAAAAAAATTAAATATTTATAAATCATGACCTTAGAATCATCAAAAAATTAATTTAATGCTTTAACTTAGGGTAAATAGGCTCAAATACTCCTCTAGATGATCACTCAGAACTACCAACTGATTCCAAAACATAGTCTAGGAAACATGAACATATGAGACATGATTGAATATTTTTAAGGGATTTAAATGAATGAAAAGGATATTATAACATCCTTAGATAAATCTTAACTAATTATATCATGAGATATAATGAAAAATATTGGTTTTATAGACCAATCTTCTACCCTTCTTTCTCACAGACTCTACTCAATCAAATAAGCCATTTTGGATTTAATGTTTCAAACTCTTACATAGAAATCCAAGATTCTAAAAAGAATGGATATATAATTTAATACCCATATAAAATTATCATACATTTCAATGCATCACTCTCACATGAAAATACATCAGGAAACATCTTCTCACATCTATCTAGTTTCCTTATTGTCTACACTACTAGGACTATTCAACAACTAACTAACATTGATCACCAAATTTTCACTTCTAAGATTTGGAAAATATCCAAAAATATTCATGAACATAAACTATAAGTCTCACACTTTTATCTTAATTTAATTTACATTATTGACTTGGTCAACTCTATTTTCTAAAGCAAATTTTTGAAAGACAAGCACTTTTCTTAGGGTCTGCTCACTCACCTAATAAACTAATCACACCTTGAGATGCCTAGGACAGTTTAATTCAACATATAATAAATTTATAAACATATAAAACCATTATGATCTCTTTATAACAATGTCTTCAACATCAGGTTAGAGTTAGGGTTTTATAAGGGTTTAGACCATCTTTAAGTCTTAATAATCATTCATAAAACTTAGCTCCTCTTTCCAGAAACCAATTATTCAAACTTTGAGATATAATACTTTCATATTCCATGAATATCTTAGGTTATTATGAAAAATATATACATGAAAATGAGCACTGAAAACACTTTCTCGAGCAGACATCTCTCCATTATGTGTACTCGATAAACCTTAAAACACATTTTCAAACCTTTTCTTTTAAACATTGATCTAAAAATTCATGTACATACTTTAAAAAAATTGACTCACCTAGTCCAATGTTCATATTCTCACCCATATCATATAAAATGATCCTATTACTTCAACTAGCAACCATTTCTCTCTTTTCTTTATGTTCATTAACCTACAAGTCATAGTAGACATTGAATTTGACATTATAACCACTTTGTAGTCTCCATCTTGAAACTCTCCAATGTTTCAATATCTATTGTGTATGATCAATAAACCTCATAAAATCACTCTGATAGAAGTACACACCATTGAGAGGGGGGGTGAATCAGTGGTTAATAATAATGCAATTTAAATCCCAACTTTTCAAGTTACTTAACTAATCACATCAATATGCAAAATAGATGAATCAAAGAACAAACATGAATATAACCATTACACAAGATTTATGTATAAAACCCTCATGGGGGAGAAAACCCACTCTCAAGTCTAAAAAAAAATGGACTACAATCCTATAAGATGATCACAAACATGAGGTTTTAAGTGAAGTACCCACATCACAAAGAGCACCAACCCCTAAAGATGACAAGCACCAACTTGCCTAAGATGTTGAGCACCAACAAAACACCTTATCAAATGAACAACTCTTGAACTCTGATCTCCAATTCTACAACTCCACACAAGTCACCAACAACAAGCTATCTCTTCAACACAAGCAAATAACCCCTTCACAAATCTTTCACTTATATTCAAATATTCACTCATAAATATGATAAAAATAATAAATAGAATCATAAAATGACGTTGAGTCTAATGTAATTTTTATTTTATCAATATCATACAAACATTGGTCACCAAGACCCCAACAACCTTCACACAAGGTCTTCAAATATCAACACACACACTTGCTTGTCTAGCTTGATTCACACACCCAAAATGTATAAATAAACTTGTATATATACCAATCATAATTATGATCAGACATATCTCTTTAAAAAATTTATGAATAATTATTCATGTCTCCTAAGGTTGTCCATGATCATCTACACAAGCTTTCTATACCATACCATGAGCTCATATCACAAACACCTCACAAACAAAGCATATCACCACTTGTATGACTATATTTGACTAAATAAAGATTAGTCAAATCTTAAAAATATATGTAGAGGTAATTAAAGGAGTAATAAACATTATATAATCATTATAAACACTTTATTTTACCATTTTCCATGTATAAAAACTCAAACATCAAAAAAAGGTTCCTTTTGCTAGCAAAACCATCATGGTCACCTATAGGTCAACCATTAAATCATTTCCAAGTGAGTAGGAGAAATACTAATCTCATTGATAGAGGAAATACATCCATTAAATAACCTCAAAGATCTTAGACCTAGTCATACTCATTTATTAGGAATTTCAATTCCTCTTTTCACTTTGATCACTCTTTCTCACTTATGGTACCATTTCCTTCATATCGACTAGTTAGCTTTAACCTTCTAGAACTTTAACATAGAAAGATGAATCTTCTTGAAAATTTTAATGTATTTTTGGGATAACACCTAAGCTTGAAAAACAATCCATTAGATCATCTAGTAATTCTCATAAATCTTCCTTAAGAACAAGAATACTGTTAACAACTCATTTTCTATGGGACCCACTGTTCGCCAATTTCTGCACCCTGTGAAGAAATGGCTAAGTAAAATATTTTATATCCATATATCCCCTCCAAAGTTTTTCACAAGTGTTTTTCTATTTTTGAAGATTTTTTTTTGTTTTATTTAATTTCTTTTCAATCTTTCCCCAACCTTCAAATTCTTTCAATGTTTTTTATCTCAGACAAAAAGTCCAAAAGAATCCTTCCTCAAATCCTTCCTGAAAGGTTTCTTTCCTTTTCTTTCCTTCAATTTACTTCAAAGTGACCTTCAAATTTTTTTCAAAAGAACACTTTTATTCAAAATTTCCCTTCTATAAAATCCAAAGGGACACTTTATCTTCTAAGTACCCTTCAGAATTTTTTTGAAGGGACACTTTTCTCAAAAGTACCCTTCGAAACAATCTGAAGGGACACTTTGTCTTCCAAGTGCCCTTTAAAAAAAAATTTAGGGGACACTTTTATTAAAAATTTCCCTTCAAAAAAATCTAAATGGACACTTTGTCTTCCAAGTTCCCTTTGGAATTTTTTTGAAGGGACACTTTTCTTCAAAAGTGCCCTTCGAAAAAATCTGAAGAGACACTATGTCTTCTAAGTGCCCTTCAAATTTTTTTTAAAGGGACACTTTTCTTGAAAAGTTCCCTTTAGAAAAATTTGAAGGGACACTTTATCTTCCAAGTTCCCTTCAATTTTTTTTTTTAATGGATACTTTTCTTCAAAAGTGCTCTTCAAAAAAATCTAAAGGGACACTTTGTCTTCCAAGTGCCCTTCAGAACTTTTCTAAAGGGACACTTTTCTTCAAAAGTGCCCTTCAAAAAAATTGAAAGGGACACTTTGTCTTCCAAGTTACCTTCAAATTTTTTTTTAAGGGACACTTTTCTTCAAATTTCCCTTTAGATTTTTTGGAAGGGGCACTTTGTCTTCTAAGTGCCCTTTGGAATTTTTCTGAAGGGACACTTTTCTTCAAAAGTGCCCTTTGAAAAACTCTGAAGGGACACTTTGTCTTCCAAGTGCCCTTTGGAAATTTTTTGAAGGGCCACTTTTCTTCAAAAGTTCCCTTTGGAATTTTTCTGAAGGGACATTTTCTTCAAAAGTACCCTTAAAAAAAATCTGAATGGACACTTTGTCTTCCAAGTTCCCTTTAGAAATTTTTCAAAGGGGCACTTTCCAAGAGCCTAAAGGAATGAGTAAGACAAAAAGGTGGATAGAAATTCTGAAGGAACTCCTTTGGAAAAACTATTCAAAGGAATCCCTTTGGAGGAAATGATGGAGTTAAGGAGCTCAAAAATCTTGAATAATTCTTCTCAAAAAAATGTCTAGTGATGTGCAGACGGACGTCAGCTTTAGCATCATAAACTATCCATTTGGATTCCATGGTGAGGGGCTAATGAACATCAAACTTTAGAGAAAGGAAATAGCTATTGGAAGTAATCAAGTTTGAAAACCTTGAAGAATTAGAGGTTAGAAAACTTGAATGGGTCTACAAAGTGCAAATTAGATTTTCAGAGCCACTTAGCTTATAAGCTTGATCCAATGACTGATTGATGGTGCAAAGAGTCATGATCTAATGAATGAGGAGCTGTCACATGGCATGAGTTGGAGTGAGTTGGATTTTCAAAGAGTAGATGAAGGATGATCCATAGGCATTTATGTAGTAGTACATTGATGGTACAAATCAATAATCCACATTAGTTTTGATGGCCAATCAGAAAGGGTGAGAAGTTGAAGGATGTAAAAGGGACTCCATATAGGTTTTGTTGGTTTTAATCTCTAGGACCAAATATAATGAAAGCAACTCTCCTCCATACCATGGCATATTTGGACGAGCCAAGAAGAAGCTATTAAATATCAAGACAAGTTTCTAATAGATAGATCTATATTTAGTAGCTAATTGATGCCTAAAATTATCTCAAAAATATCTTGTTCTATTACTGTAAACATTATGGAAGCATATTAGAGCAAATGAGCTAACTATTTAACCACTTATGGTGACATGGATCAATGAGATGGCCTTAGTGAACATCATTGGCAAAGATGGTTATAGTTAAATATGGAGACTTCTAACAAAACTAATTCTTTTCTTTGGTGCTAAAGGCCTCCTCTCACTTCCTTTAGCTATAAATATAGTGCTTGTGCTTGTAAAAAGGGGAGACCACATAGTGTATGGTGAAGCCCTACTAGAATGATATCACTTTATGCCCTTAAGCATTAGCATAAGTCTTTTTTTTTAAGTTTTTAGATAATTATCTGAGTGTGAAAGAGATATATAGTCATAACATGTGATGATTTTACATCCTCCTTCCCCTTTATCCTTCATACCTGAACAAGAGTTCTTGGTCTAACTGGTCACATAGTGTGTACCCAAGTGTATTGAATTTTTGCATGTGTATTACTATCTTGAATGTGCA
This sequence comes from Torreya grandis, assembly GCA_037957365.1. Classification (NCBI taxonomy): domain Eukaryota; kingdom Viridiplantae; phylum Streptophyta; class Pinopsida; order Cupressales; family Taxaceae; genus Torreya; species Torreya grandis. The sequence goes on along the minus strand of JARHVA010000205.1, from coordinate 2,115,382 downwards.
AAGTTTTCCCTTTTAGCTCATTTACCTTATGTTATCTTGCACATCTCACCTTTGTGTTGAAATAATGTTGTTAGAGTATTTAGATCTTAGGAATGGTTTGTGCTTTTATTTTATTATGCACTATAATCTGACATTCATGTGGAAAAATAGTTTTGGTGTATCACCACTCCTAGACTAAGATTTCTTTTTCTATATTTTCTAACTCTTTTCCTTCTAAACAAGCTAGTTTAGTAGAGATTATCTTGCAAAGACATATTTAAGGAGATAGCCCTATAATCTAGAGATCCATTTCCTCCAAAAGCATACCCACAAGCTTGGAAATGTTCTAATGCTACCCAAATCTAGGAGTGGACTAAATACTCTCTTCTAGGGTGCAATATTTAGAGACAATAGTTATAGCATGATCAATCGGACCAATTTTTTGACATGTCAAGGTGAATGCTAGTCTTGACAAACCTAAGGTTGTAGAAGTATCCTTAACTCAACATTTGGTGACTCCCAAAGGGTGAGAATCCCTAGTTGTAGATCAAGTACCCCACATTATACTTCATGGTCCTCATTAGGTCATCTAGGATTTATGATTAAGCCCCTTTAGTTAAAGATCTTCCTAAAGAACAATACCTTGAACCATTCCTAACACTTAGAGATCCTTGGTAAGGAGGTTTTAGAGAAGAAGAGGAAGAAGTGGAAGAAGTTGAAGAAGCTGAAGAGATAAGAAATCAATAATAAATAAGAGAAATGCATAGACATCATCCTTTCCTAGCCTTTAACACCCAAAATCCAATTGACCTTCATGCATATGAACCTATTCCTCCCAATGCTACCAAGAGTCTCCCTAGTTTCAATGGTGAAGGTCCTATTACACCATCTAAACATATTAGAGACATTTCAAACTTCTATCATTTCCATAATGTCACCCAAGCTAATATAGCCATTCGATTACAAATTGGTCATTCATCAAGTAAGAAATCAAGCTACAACCAAGAATTCTTTGCTTAAATCCTAAAAACATAGGGTATGGGACCTACTTTAAGACTTTGATGCCTTCAACATATAGCCCATACCAAGGGATTAGAATAAACATGTTGATAGGTTGGCTATCATAGGGGCACAATTTGACGCAGATGCTGATGTGGGAAAAGATAAAACCTAGTCTCACATCAAAGCCATTATGAGGCCTTCTATCCCAGACAATGAAGTGTCATGGAAAGTGTTTGAAAGTGATGAACATATTTCACACTTATTAAAAAATTAGGTAGGTTTCTCCTCAAGGAACTAAAAGAGATTATGTGATCATTATGAAGAACAAATTATATAGATGAAGATAAACAAGATACCTAAGTGGTAGATTACCTTGGAGAGTGTCTTTAGTGAATATAATCAAAACAAGAAGGAAAGAGTGAGTATGTCCACAAAAGAAGAGAATTATGAGAGTCATTATTTACAAATACAAGATCCTAAAGATTAGTAAGCTTTTTTCTTGGTCTAAAAGGTAGGCTTTTGTTGAACTATGCAAAGAGTTCCATGATATCTTTGCTTAGGAATACAAAGATTTGAAAGGGTTTGATTCAAGTCTAGCTCATCACACCATTGAAATAGAACCTAGAGATAAACAAGTTAGGTAAATATAGTGGCCTATTAATCCCAAGATAGAAGAACTGATGAAGAAGGAGCTGACCAAGTTGATTGAGTCTAGGATTATCTTTCCTATTAAGCACTTGACTTCGGTCGCTAATCTTGTACCTATCCAAAAATAATGGAGAAATTAGGCTTTGTGTGGATTTTTTAGATCTTAATAGAGTGTCTCTTAAGGATCATTATCCATGGCCTTCCATGGAGAAAATTTTGTAAGTTGTTTCAGGTTCTTAACATGTCTCACTTCCTAATGGTTATTCAAGCTACAATCAGATATTGGTTAATGAAGAAGATCAGTTCAAGATATCCTTCACTATGAAATGGGGGACCTTTGCCTATAAAAATATGCCTTTTGTTTTATCAAATGTTGGAGCCATGTTCTAAATGGAAATGGAGATGGATTTTAATAGTTTAATCAATAAATTTCTACTGGTGTATCTTGATGATATAACCATTTTTTCAAAGGATGCTATTGATCACATGAAACATGTAAGGCAAGTGTTTGAGAAATTTAGGGAGTATGGAATATACATTAATCTAAAGAAGTGCATCTTTTTTTCCCATGAAGGTAAGCTTTTGGGTCATATAATTTCAAAAGAAGGCTTGTCTATTAACCTCAAGACGATTGAGGCTATTCTAGGCTTGTCCTTACCTCAACATAAGAAAGGAATGCAAAGCTTCTTAGAGAAAGTAAACTTTATAAGGAGGTTTATTCCAAGTTTTGCAACTATGGTAAAGCCTATCATAACCATGCTCAATAAGAATCAAGCTTTTGCTTGGATAAAGGAAGGTAAGATTAGTTTTGAGGAAATCAAGTAAGCAATTATAAAATCTCCTACTCTCTTAAACCTAAGCTTTACCAAGGATTTCATGCTCTATACCTTTGCTAACCTTGATACGATCTCAAATCTGCTTATGCAAAAGAATGATGAAGAGGTTGAGTAGCCAATTGCATTCTTCAACCAAGGATTAGAGGATTATTAGGTTAGGTATTATTTTGTTGAGAAGTAGGCTCTAATAGTGAATAGAGGATTGAATAAATTTAGACACATGGTTTCCAAAAACAAGATGCATGTCATGGTTTCTCATCCTAGTACTAAAGAGTTTATCCTAAGCAAGGACCTCAATGAAAAGAGAGCTAGATGTATTATAAAGGTGATGGAGTATGATGTGGATATTAAAGTGAAGAGCTTGGTAAGAGGAAGAGGATTGTGTGAGCATTTAGCTTCAGATATTCAAGATCCAAAAGAGGAAGCCTTGGTCAACCAAGTTCAACCTCAACTAGTTAATCAAATGCAAGATCAAAGTTGGACACAAGACATCATTAGTTTTATTAAAAATGGTGAGTGTCCAAATAGCTTGAAAAATCTCAAAGGAGATATTTAAGACTATAGACTATTCCTTACTATCTTGTGGATGGTGTTATTTTTAAAAAGGACATGAATAGTGTGATACTAAGATGTGTTAACAATGATCAATTTGATATGCTATTGGAGAAGTTCCATAATAGTGAAAATAGAGGTCATTTCTCTCCTAAGATGATGGTTGAAAAGATAATAAGGGCTGGTTACTATTGGCCTAGTCTTTTTAAAGACTATTACTAGTGGTTATAAAGTGTTTTCAATGTGCCTTCTTTGTAGGAAAATAGAAACTTGTAGCCCTCCCATTAAAACCTATCTAAGTGGACAAGCCTTTCAGGCAATGGGGTCTCGATTTCATTGGAATGATCAACCCTCCATCAAGTGTTAGACATAAATGGATATTGAATACCTCTAACTACTTTACAAGGTGGATAGAGGCTATTGCATTAAAGGAAACAAGAAAAAATTCTATCTTGGAGATCTATGAAAACATCGTGACAAGGTTTGGAGTTCCCATGTCATCATTTTTGATAGTGCACTTACTTTCATAAGTGATAAAAATTTTGATTGGGTAATGAGGAATGGAGTTTAATTGAGTACCTCATCTAATTATTACCCTCAAGGTAATGGATTAGCTGAATCTACCAATAAGAACCTCATCAAAATAATCAAGAAGACATTAGAGACCAATCAAAGGGCATGGCACAATAGGCTAAAGATAGACTTATGGGCTAATAGGATTAATCTCAAGAAATCAATTGGTAACTCTCCCTTTGTTCTTATATATGGGATTAAAGATTGGTTGTCCATATATTAAGAACTCCCTACTCTAGAACTTGCATAATAGTTGGAACTACTTGAGAACACTCCAATAGAAGTTAGATTGATAAAACTAATACAACTATAATAAGCAAGAGATAATGCACACAAGGCCATACAACAACACCAAATACTCATGAAGTCCTTTGACAAGAGATAAAATATAAGAGCATTTAAATAAGGTGACATGGTTTTGAAATGGGATGAAGATAGAGCAAAACCAAGTAGGTATACAAAGTTTGAAACTTTGTGGAGTGGCCCTTACATCATTAGTAAGTGCAAGTAGATTGACTCCTTCTAGCTAGCCAAGACGGATGGAGAAAAATCACCTATCCCTATGAATTGGATACATCTAAAACTCTTTTATTAATACTTACAAGTCTATCTTGTAAATAGTTATCTACATGTGTTTCCCTTTGTTTGTTGTTGTGCTCCCTAAATGCTTTGTAGCAAATGCATTTTCCTTCCTTTTTTTTGGTGTTATCATCTAATTTATGTGTTTTGATCCAAGATTTTTCAAGTTACTTTGAGTTCCTTATGCAAGACTCCATGCCCAATGGAAGGATTAAGGTGACTGGTCTTAGGCATAGTAGGCATGCCTCCCCTAAGAATCACTAAGAATGTTAGCCATTTTTTTCACCCTATGAAGAAATGGCTAAGTACAATATTTTTTATCCATTTTTTCCCTCTAAAGGTTTTTACAAGTTTTTAATTCTCTTTTTGAATCTTTTGTTTAGTTTTCTTCAATGTCTTTTCAGTCTTTCCCCAGCCTTCAAACTCTTTCAGCCTTTTTTATCTCAGACAAAAAGTCTAAAAGAATCCTTCCTCAAGTCCTTCCCAAAAGATTTATTTCCTTTTCTTTCCTTCATTTTCCTTCAAAAGTGCCCTTCAAATTTTTTATAAAGGGACACTTTTATTCAAAATCACCCTTCAAAAAAATCTGAAGGGACACTTTGTCTTCCAAGTTCCCTTCAAAAAATTTATGAAGGGAGACTTTTCTTTAAAAGTGCCCTTTGGAAAAATCCAAAGGGACACTTTGTCTTCCAAGTGCCCTTCAGAAATTTTTTCAAGGGATACTTTTCTCTTCAAAAGTGCCCTTCAGAAAAATCTGAAGGGACACTTTGTCTTCCAAGTGCCCTTCAAAAAATTTCCAAAGGGACACTTTTCTTTAAAAGTGCCCTTCAAAAAAATCCATAGGGACACTTTGTCTTCCAAGTGCCCTTCATAATTTTTATTAAGGAACACTTTTATTCAAAACTACCCTTCAAAAAAAATCTAAATGGACACTTTGTCTTCCAAGTGCCCTTTGGAAGTTTTTCAAAAGTACACTTTTCTTCAAAAGTGCCCTTTAAATTTTTCCAAGTGGACACTTTGTCTTCCAAGTGCCCTTCAAAATTATTTTGAAGGAACACTTTTATTCAACAGTGCCCTTCCAAAAAATCAAAAGGAACATTTTTTCTTCCAAGTGCCCTTCAGAAATTTTTTGAAGGGGCACTTTTCTTCAAAAGTGCCCTTCAAAATTTTTCTTAAGGGGCACTTTTCTTCAAAAGTGCCCTTCAAAAAAATATGAAAGGACACTTTGTCTTGCAAGTGCCCTTTAGAAATTTTTGGAAGGGACACTTTCCAAGAGCTTGAAGGAATGAGAAAGAAGAAGAGGTAGACAAAAAGTCTAAATTAATTCCTTCAGACAAATTATTCAAAAGAATTCCTTTGAAGGAAATGTTGGAGTTAAGGAGCTCAAAAATCCTAAAATAATTCTTTCTAAAAAAATTCTAGTGATGTGTAAATAGACATCAACTTTAGCATCATGAACTAGCCATTGGGATTCCATGGTGATGGGCCAATGAATGTCAAACTTCAGAGCAAAGAACTAGCTATTGGAAGTAATCAAGTTTGAAAACCCTAAAGACTTAGAGGTTAAAAAACTTGAATGGGTTTACAAAGTGCAAATCAGATTTTCAAAGCTACTTATCTTATAAGCTCGATCCAATGATTGATGAATGGTGTAAAAGATTCATGCTTTGATGAATGAGGAGTTGTCACATGGTGTGAGATGGAGTGAGTTGGCTTCTCAAAGAGCAGATGAAGGATGATCCATAGGTGGATGTGCAAGAGTAGATCAATGATGCAAATCAATAATCTATGTTAGTTTTGATAGTCAATCAAAAAAGGTAAGAAGCTAAAGGATGTAAAAAAGACTCCACATAGGTTTTGGCTATTTTCATCTATAGGACCAAATGGAATAAAAGTGACTCTCCTCCATGCCATGGCACATTTGGATGAGCTGAGAAGAAGCTATTAAGTATCAATACAAGTTTATAATAAATAGATCCATTTTTAGTAATCAATTGATGGCTAAAATCAGATTGAAAAAATATTTTTATAATGGTGCAACTATTATGGAAGCATCTTAGAGAAAATGAGCTAACTGTGTAACCACTTGTGGTGACATGGATCAATGGGTTGGCTTGAGTGAACATCATTGGAAAATATAGTTGCAGATGAAGATGGATAATTCTAAGAAAATTTATTCTTATCTTTGGTGCCAAAGGCATCCTCATCTCACTTCATTTAGTGATAAATATAGCTCTTATGCTTGTAAAAAGGGGAGATCACATGGTGTATGGCAAAGCCTTGCTAGAATGATATCACTTTTTGCCTTAACCATAAGCATAAGTATTTTGTTTCAATTTTTTGGATAATTGTTTAAGTGTGTAAGAGATGTATAGTGGTAGCATGTGATGATTTTACATCCTCCTACCCCTTTATCCTTCATACATGAACAACATTTCTTGGTCTAAATGGTCACATAGTGTATACCCAAGTGTATTGAATTTTTGCATGTGTATTACTGTCTTGAATGTGTAAAGTTTTCCCTTTCAACTCATTTATCTTGTATTATCTTACACATCTCACCTATATGTTGAAATAATATTGTTAGAGTCTTTATATATTTGGAATGGTTTATGATTTTTCTATATTATGCACTAGAATCTGACATTCATGTGGAAAAATAGTTTTGGTGTATCACCACTCTTAGAATAAGATTTCCTTTTCTATAGTTTCTAACTCTTTTCCTTTTAAACAAGTTGGTTTAGTAGATATTTTTTGGTAGATACATATTCAAGGATCTATCCCTATAATCTATAGATCCATTTCCTCCATAGGCATACCCACAAGCTTGGAAATGTTACAATGCTGCCCAAATCTAGGAGAGAACTGAACACTCTCTTCTAAGGTGCAAGATTTGGAGACAAAACCCACACACTATCAAGAGACCAAAAATACTTTCTCAAAAACTTTAATTATTCCTATAAAACTTCCAATAATCATCCTAACTTTTCACCATCATACTGGGCACCAACAAGCAATATCTTTCCAATCGGGTCTTTGACTAGGTTTTAACACTCAAAAACCTCCTTAACTTATTAACAATAATTCATAAAGTTGTGCCCATTAACCCCTAAAAAAATTATTATAAATTATTCGTAGGGACTTTTTATAACATCTCCAAAAGCCTTAGCTCCCTATGTATACCCTGCATGTGCCAACAAACACAAGAAAGTCCTTCTTGGGCTCATTAGACACTTTTCTAGCACCTCTTAAAGCCATAGGATCCTTTTTCTGACTTTTTAATTCAAAATTTGACCTTTAACTTGGTCAATGAACTTCACCACTCTTATTTTATCATATCCCATGCATATATAAGCTTAACCACTCTAAAAACACTCTTTGACCCTTCACAAAGCCTCACTAGCCCACCTAGACCAACTAGGCCAATAGCCAAACTATCATGCAGAATGCTTGTCACCTCTTTAAAAACATAAACCTAACCTCTTAGCACTATATATATGTCTAACATGTGTATTTCAATCATATTGAGCTCCTTACCATGTCAAATAATCCATAGTGCTTAAAACCTCATAAGCAACCATGCATGATCAAGTCTATAAGGCATAACTTAACTCGCATACCTCATGAAGGCCACATGAAGTCAAAACTTAAGCATATAACACATCAAGAAAAAGTCAAAAATCATCATTCCAAGATCTATTCAGTCATACAACATCCACCTAGGACACCCATCCACACCCTTGCAAGTATCCCATTACTCCAAGTATATTAGACCACCATGTTCCATCACTCTAATCTGTTAGACCACTTTGTCATTACCAATGCCACTTGACATCAATTACAACACATCTACCATCATTATCCCAACACACTCTTATTTAAAGCTTCAATATAACTTCTTCAAATATACTTATAAGTTTTCAAATCTCAATTGGGATATCTTTATGGTAACTTTGGAGTTGTATATATAGATCTTTGAAGATGATATTTTAATCATTTACAAGGTTTGCAACATCACAGATACAACCTCAAACAATCTCTCTCATTGTCAAATACTATCAGGTATTCTTTAGATCATTCACATCTTCATATCTCATTTAGAGCATCTTTAGAAATACTTACATAGAACTTTAGAGCACACTACTTCTTCAGATCTCACTCATTCATCTTGCCACCTAAAAATACCATCTCACAAAGTCTAGATAAATCATTACAAGATGCTTTATACTTATTTTACTAACTTATACTCACACATGTTGATTCTAAAATATATCACTCAAATTGATATTAGAATATTCTTAAAATAACATTCTCTAATCACAACAACAACACTCACTATGCTGGAAATATAACTCATTCATATACATACCTCAAGGCTTACTTGACCAATTATTTACACAAGAACCTTTGACATCAAAGATATTATATTGACATTAATGAAAAAACCATGTATCTTCATAAGAACATTTAACATCAATGACAATATTAAATATCAAATCTCAACACTTAATGATAGTACTCAACAACTTCCTCCTTAATCAATAACAATGTTCAAAAATCTCCCCCTTTATCATTAATGGAAAACACACTCAAAAAAATATGTTAACCATTTTTTGATGGCAATCATTTGTAGACCTAGTTCTTACCTTTTCATTCTCTTTTTCTGATCTTTCTCCCATCTTCTCATCCTTTTTTATGTTTCTCCCCCTTTAACATTAATGACAAAGGTATTCCACAACTATCATCTCTTTTGGAATGAACTCAATTTACAATATCACTTAAACATAGATTAGGTTCAATAAGCTTACTTGAATAGCTCCCCCTCAAATCAAGCATCCACCATGAATTTTTTAGTAGTAGATATCAAATAATTTCTACAAATATTTAAATCATACTCTTCTCTTAGTAATTTGATACTATCTCTTAAAGACATTAGATGACACTCAGTTTTTAAAAACTCATGACAAAATTTTATGACAAACATTCTCAATTAGGTCATCTCTTCTATATGATTCATCAAGATCTCAACAAATAGAGTTTATGAATCATCTTATACATAATCTCTCATTATATCTATTTATATCAACAATAAACATTTTCTTGATAAATAACATAGATCTACTAAGCACCCCTTCAGACCAAATATATTTTCTTTCAAAGAACTAGGAACTCAAGATCACATACCTTTCTTTTACATGGCTGGATAAGATACCAAAATCTTGATCATACACATGGATATCTCATTATTGATACCAAATATATAAACAAATACTCCCCCTAGGTCATCATAGATTAGGCTCACCTATATAAAGAAATATCAGAAGCATACCTCTTATATACTAATTTTCTACATTTTTTATTTAGAGCTTCTTTGAATATAACCTCATGCTTCTATTGATAGAATAATGTCTCCATGAATCTTAATATATCCACCCTTTTTTCATATATTAATAAAACAATACGAACTTAGGAGATTCCAAAAAATCCATATCTTTATTAGGCTGAATATTCTTCAGCATCTTTATATACTTGATTGGCTCTATAGGTTTGACCTTTGACTTGGCCTTTTCATCATCCACCTTTCCATCCTTTTTTTTTGACTATTTTGTCAACACATTTAGATAACAAGTGTTCTTGACATTCCTTACCTTATTTATTCTCTACAATAACAAACATTGCACCTTGGTTTATGACCTGATCATGACTCACCTTGCCATTCTTATTCTTCTTAGTCAATTCTTCATTTTTACTACTTTGATCAACCATATGAGAATAAAAAATTCTATTGTCTCCTAATATGTGATTTGAAAAACCATTATTTATACTCTGACATTTCATATAATCCTATTCTTTAATCTTTTTCTCCATTTTTATCTTATCTTTAGAGTCTAATGTCTTGATCCATTTCTTAGTGACATGACTATGAACCTTCTTGTCATGATTAAATGACCTTATAACTCTATTAGGACATAATATTAAAATGTGTCTTACATTATTACAACTATAATATACCATTTTATACATTATATATGATTTATGATGACTATGATCTTCCTTTGACCAATTGCTTCTCCTTCCATAGTTCCATGAGTACTCATTTTTGGAGGATCTTCTACATTCTCTCACTCTATGACCAAACTGACTACCTAGAAAATAGTAACCATTGAAATAATTAGCATACCTTATATAATTAGGTTGTCTTATAGGTATTTTCATGTTTACCTTCTTGTCTTCAATAGTATTCTTCTTGACTTGAGGTGACTCCTTTTGTATTCTTTGAATCCAAGACCTATCTTGTCACTTGCAGAGTTTTGACTACTCAAGATATCATCTAGAACCTTAGTGCTATTTTAAAACTTCACAAAGCTCTTCATATTTTTATATGCTTGATCCATCTCAGCTCTTATAGATTCCTTTTCAATTTCATACATGTTACAATCTTCTTCTTTATAATTTAGGCTTGCTATCATAATCTCATATTGGGTTTCAACTTGTTAGATGATATTTTCATACTCCTTAGAAGTGTTGCTTAGCCTTTACTCAAACAATCCAAACTACTCCTTATAGTATTAAACTAATGAATTTAGTTTATTATTCTTCTTATTTACTATCTTCATCTCTTATAGGACACCAATAAGCTCTACTCCAATATCTACCTTAACTTCTCCTTCTTCACTATCATAGTATACCTCCTCATTTGATTTTGCATCAATCATGAGACCTTTCCCATTTTAACAACCCTCATTATCTGATTCTATGACTATGAATAGGGTTTAATTATTTTCATATTCAAATTTATTCATATCATCATCACTGTCATATATGTTTAAATCACTCACATCAGATGAATTATCTTCTTTAGTGTATAATATCTTATTATTCTTGAATGGTCCTTTCCTTCATTATTATTGAAGTCTCTCTTGTTCTTGTCAAACTTATAGGTCTTTCTATTATCTCCATCATGTTCTTCATTATGCTTATATCTATCCTTGTTAGGATACTTAGTTTCAAAGTGACAAATCTTACCAAAACTAAAACATTTGATGGGTAACTTACCCTTGTATTTATCTGAGCCAAACCTCATATTTATAATAAACATAGATATGAGTTCATCTTCATCAAAATCTTAAAATACCTCATCTTTGTCCTTCTTGGCCTTTGACTTCTTTTTAACCTTGAAATTATCTTTCTTTTTGGGAGGTCTTATTTCATTTCATCTCAACTTATAGGTGGTCAAGATGCCATGAAGCCCATCCATCTCTAGCTTGTACAAATATTACATCTATTATATTTTAGATACTTTAGAATAAAATTTAAAAATTTAGTGATCTCAATACATTTTGGAAAATAGTAGATTATTTCACTTCTTCTACAAATCCTCTAATGATATTGATAACTTCATCAACTCTCAATAGGTAGGATATAATGGATTAATCTTCATTCATCCTCAAGATTTAAAATTGTCTTCTATGGGTCTGTAACTTATCCATATTCCCTTGGTGTCTCCTTCATATATGGTCTTCAATTTGTCTCATATATTTTTAGCTTAAACACAATGCATTAATTTTACTATCTCTACTTTTGATAGGCCACATAGAATGGCATTCATTACCTTGGAGTTATTCTCACTAGCCTTCTTACCTAATGTATCTGTTAGTGGAATTGGAGGTGAAATATAGCCATTCATAATTGACTACCAGATATCACGTCTTTATGACATTAGATATATCTCTATTCTATCATTCAAGAAGGCATAGTTAGATCCATTAAATAATAAAGCCTTACTAGTAGAGAAACCTTCTTAAGCTTGATGACTAGTCATCCTTGCTTCTTAGAATATCCTTTAGGTTTTCAATCCTATTTTAAAGGACTTACTATGATACCAATAATTGGGAAAAAGATGACTATGAGGGGAGGTGAATCAGTGTTCAAAAATTTTCATTCAATTTCACTTAACCATGCATGAACCATTCTAATTAATCATGTATATCACAACAATCATAAGCATCAAAACATAATATCATGAAACACATGAACACAACATATACATTGGAAACCCTCTAGGGGTAGAAAACCCACTGATAAAGCAAATGGACTACAATCCTATAATATAAACATCAATATTTAGTTGATCACCCACTCAATTTGGAGTACCAACCCCAATCTATCAAGCACAAACTTAAAAGAGACTTTAGCTAAGCACCAAATCAATAAAGAGAACTAACCCCTAATTTATCAAGCACCCACTTAGATTTGGCAAGCTCCAAATTTTAAGGAGGCACCAAGACCCTAAATGATTGAGAACCAACTTAACCAACTTATTGTTTGATCACCTTTAGAAACCCTTATTACTTATACAATAACATATGATCTACTCTTTCATATCTTCACTCTCTTCAGCTTGTATGCAATCAGAAATGCATCATGTCTATAAAGCAATTCTATATTGAAGAACATAGAGCATACCTACACTTACGAAGGGAATACATTTGTTAAAAAGAAACATGACCAATATGGGGATCTACTAGACCTGATTAGGGGATCACTTATCATAATACATAATGCTAAGAAGGGTTTCAAAGCCTACAGTCTAACACAATCACATAATAACACTAAAAGAGTCATAAGTTTAATGTTCACTATATTATAATAAACAAAAAATTAAAACTAATCTAGTGTACACCAAATATTGTGACACAAAGGAGTTAGAAAAAAAACTAAACTAAACATGCATAGAAAACATATACACACATCAATGTATATGGAATCCTAATGTATGGGAGAGAAGCATAACTACATTATCTATCTACTCTTACAAAGGAGAAATAAAGTTATGAATACTTACCTTTGAAGATGAACCCATTTATCCTCAATATTTCCACTGGTCAAGGTAATTCACAAGATATTATTGTGGTATATAAGGATAACAAAGTCAAATCATCTCTAGGCTACATAACCTATTTATGCATCCAAAAGACTTTTCCACAAGACAAGATCCATATCTCCAAAGAAAGTATGGAAACCTAAGATTTATTCCTCAAGTATAATGGTCAATAAGTAGATGTTAATTCACACTTATTTTTGGTTCCTTCTCTATTCTCAAATGGTTAGAAATAAACTTGTATATATAGGCAGATCTTACCCTAAATCCTTTCAAATATGTTGGCTATATAGGATCGACCCAATCAACCTTATATGTTTTCAAGAGATAAATCACTAGGTCCTGAGCTAGGTCAATTGAAAGGATAACAAAAATTCAAGTGAAAAATATCTCTAAATAGTATAAGGTCAACCTAGTCAACCCTGTATAGTAATCAAAGGCTGAAAACTATACAGGGTTGACCCAGTTGATCAAGTACAATCAACTAGAAAAAGGGGCTTAAGGCAAGAAAAAAGAAGATAATTATATGATAAATGATTGGAATGCGTAAAATAAATAATAATAAACTTATGTTATATGGTTTTAGGAGACAAGTTTGTAGATGGGAAGTGGCAAAAGGGACAACAATCTTATGATTCACCAATGATCTACCCACCCCTTTCTTGATACACCCCTTAAGGTGTGCACTCAAAAATATTAAGACTCAACAGGTTCTTGCAAGATACAAAGTGTCATTAATCAATATAATTTAAAAATCTTATGTGTATACATATGCCCCACTCAAATTTCACCACATGTCACATAAATGTAACATGTGATGGTGCTTCAGGAATAAAACATGATAACACACAATGATGATGCTAAGTAAAGTGCAATAAGCAAAAAATAATATAAAGGAAAGGATAGAATTGAAAAACACATAACTTTACTTACCATAGTGTTGTAGATAAATAAGTAGACTATAAGAGATGTGAAGGCATCCAATGTGAAGATCACTAGGTGAACCTATAGAAGTTAGTGCAAAAAAAGACAAAATTTGAACTTTTTAGAAAAATAAGCATATAGTAGTGTAAAATATTCTCTACATCATCACAATTCCAATGCAATTTATGGTTTGAAAAATAGATGAGTAGAAACAAATATATAGATAAAATAAGGAATCTATGTGAAAATAATTGAAAATTTTGAATTTTGAAAAGTGTTTTTAAATAAGGGGAAGACAAGTCATTTGGTTATTTTGACTTGTGAAGGAGATAAAAAGAGATTTAGAAACCAAATGAGCTAGGATGGTGAGAAGATGATAAGCTAGATGAGGAAGAGCTCCAGGGGTAGTAATGGGTGCACTATAGGTATGTAGTTATGAATCTTAAGCTAGTTTTGGAGTATTTTAATGAATTAAGTGTATTTCTAGGAAAAAATCATTTATAACATTTATAAATGTCAAAATGAAGCTAAATTAGATTCTATGGGTAGGAAAAACCAAGATAGGAAATGGGTTTGAAGGAATTAGGGAGAAAACTACAAAAAGGCACTTGTTAAGAAAATGCAAGGGGTCGATAGTGAAAAATAATTGGGTTGACCCATTGACCTAGTAGGTTGAAAATGAACAAAATCCACACTATTGAGCCATTAAGTATGTGCCCACCCTATATGTTTTTTAAACTATCGATCTAGTAAAATTTTACCAATTGATTTGAAAAGTCCAAAATGACAACATAGTACTAGAGAGGGGAAAAGAAGATGGTTGACTTAGATTTTTAAGTCAACTAGGTCAAAAATAGGGAAATTTTGGTCAAACTAGTTGACCAAAGAGCTAAAATGGTACAAAATTATGTGCAAAAGGATAAAAAAGGCTAAAATGGCCTAAAATGACCAAGTAAAGGTGAAAAAATACCATGTAGGCTAAAAATAGGTAAAAATGAATAAATTAAAGCAAGTTAGGCCTTTTTTATTGAAATTGGTAAAAATAATGTATTGTGATAATACATGACATAGAGGATATAATACATCTTTTGTTATTTCCTAATTACATGGATGATCTAGGTTCTAGTGATTGGTCGAAGCATCATGGATACCTGATCTACTGGAGTATTTGACAATAAGAGATAGAGCTAGACTAGTATTTATACACCTAGGAGGGATAGTTGATACATGTAAGATTCCCCTAAATTTAGATATTTTAGTCATGTTTTTTGGGATGATAGGAATGATTGACTTACACCTTTATATGGGAGGTGTATGGGGGTATGGTAGAGGTAGATCTCACTCTTGAGGATGTGCATGCCATCCTAAGTCTATTGGTAGTAAGAGTGGTACTAGTGACTATAGTATACCAGACTTTATAGAAGAGAGGAAAGCCTTAGCCATGTGAGATATAGGATTGGGGATGATATTGGTGGGTAGAAGAGTTTTATGTTTGATGTATATACATCATAAATTTTGGATATCTAAAAAGTTGTGATATAGAAAGTGTTATGTCAAAAGTCAGATGGTAAGGCACCACTATTCATAGTAGTTGTGAGTAAGATGATCCTAGAGGAGGGAGTATTATATGATCTTGGATCTATCATCTTGGTCCAACTCACACATGATCTATATGAGGTGTTGGTCAGAGGGTAGAAGTTTATAAGACTGATCATATTACTGATGGCTTGGATATATGAGAGGTTTCACATGTATCAACTGGATGGGTTGCTCCATGCAATCGATAATAGGTTTCCTCAATTATAGAGATGGAGAGAGGACTAGGTATCATGTGTATGCCCCACATGCTAACACTATAGATGATGAGATGTACAGACATAGTATGGTAGCCATATGGGCACATAGTGACTACATGGCTAAGTTAAGACATAGTCGCACTAGTTATAGTGAGGATATAAGTGGTTAGACATTAAACTTGGTGGAGAAAGCCACATCTAGTGGTACGGGTACTAATAAAAATGTGATTACCTCATCTAATGGAATTGATATTGATGTCTAAGTAGTGGGCTCAACATGTGAGAGAATTACAAGAGAGGGAGGGACTAAGGCCACTAATGATGAGGCCAATGCTCAAACCATGTTGTGAGTGACCATGGACTAGGTGAAAATGATAGGGAGTAGAGAAAGAGGAGAGGGTTGTGAAGGTAGTAGAACTATATATACCTCCACCATCTCATAATGACATGATTAGTGACCACTAAAGACACAACATTGATAAAAGTAGGAGGAACAAGAGAGAGTGGAGACTATCTCCATCTTTAATGACCTAACAAATGAGCTAGAGGAGAGCTAGATGATAGAGAGGCCACTCAGGAATAGGTTGAGGTGGATGTGAGTTAGGATAATCAAACTTGAGTTAAGGAGGTGGCTTATATAAGAGGTGATAGGAGAATGCACAGATAGAGAGACTATGCTAGATAGTCATGCAGATGGCGAGACCATAGTGATCGAGACAAAAATAGGTAATAAAGATGATTAAATTATTTCTTAAGTTTTTATTTTGAAATAGAGACTAGAGGTAGATAGATATTATGAGATATAAAAATGATCTAATATCTATTTGAATGTGATTTTATAATTGTGGATGAGGATGAGTATGAGGATGAGATATAAGGGCCCCTTGTGAGGGGATCACTCCATGACATCTTGGATGAGACTCTACAACCATATGACCCTACTACATTAGAGGACCCCAATGTACCATCTACCCTAGCTCAAGTGAGCTAGTTCAAATTATCTCAAGTGTTAGTGAGGTAGATACAAGCATAGAGAGAGGATGTAACCACAAAAAAAATGGTGTAGGTGAGATACGAGCATGGTAGGCCTTGGCAGCTGAGATAGTTGCACATCTAGTTATAATTATGTAGATGACATAGGCACATATAATGACCTTGACCTAGTCCACACATGCATAGGCACAGATAGTGCACCTACAAGGATAGGTAAAGGGATTGAGATCTTAGATGGCCTCCTTATAGAATACTATTTGGATTAGACTAAGGCCTTAGTAGGTAGTGTGGTAAGGCCATAAAATAAATAGGATGGAGCCCAACCATAGAGCTGAGCATTATATATGGTTGTAATTATTACATCAAAACCCATGGAATATATATATATATATATATATATATATATATATATATATATATATATATATATATATATATATATATATATACGATGGATTATTTTAACATATTGATGTTGATTGTGTATTTTGTCATCATTATCATTATGGTTGTAGATGCTTTGGATATATTTATTTCTAGAATATGTATTTAAATTTTGTTGTATATGATATAGGAAATATACAAGATGTGGTTTCTTTTCTAGCATTATGTAGAACACATGTATGGGTTAAAGGAAATAGGCAAAAAGGACTTGGTAAAATATAATCAATCAAAAATAGTGTACTACACACTATTTCAAGTTGGGAAATGTGGAATAACAAGAAAATGACTAAGTATAAAGAACCAAGGGATGTTAAAAAAAGATGGTAAAAATGAATTTGTTTTTAAATCAAAGTGGTATTTTTTTACACCAAATTAAAACAATTAAAATCATACTAAATCATGTTAGTAAATATGAAAATAATGTAATAAAATGGAAGGTATGTAAAAGGGAAAATGGTATAAAAACAAATTAATTAAATCAATAAATTATACTAAATCATGTTGGGAAGTATAAGATAAATAAAATTGGAAAAATATTGGTCTTAAATTGATCACACTAATTCAATTTGTGAAGTATGAAAAATTCAAGAAATGGTTATATTCTTACATTCACTCAAAAAATAAGAAGATAAAAGTGAAATAGAAATGAAGTAAGAATAAAACACACTAAATCAAGATGGAAAGCATGTCAATGATGTGTAGCTTCATAATCAATCACATCTTATCTCATATTTGACACATGTAATTTTGTTTGTGACTTTTATTATTGGACAATTTTGTGAGGAATGTCAGGGCCTATCCATAGTCTTATTCTAAAACTCAAAAAGAGAATATCACTGGGGTGGAAAATTTGATAAAATCAGGTAATAAAGGATGTGGGTAATAGGAAGGAAAAAGGTGGTAATTTATGAGGAATGTCGGGTCTTATCTATGGTATTATAAATCAACTCACAAATGAAATCTAAAGGGGAGTGGTCAGTAGACAAAATAATATTTCTTAAGAGGAAATATGAGGGATATAGGGAATGAAAAAGGGAGTGTAAAAATCAATACTTAGGCATCTTATGAGAATACCTTAGGAAGCAAGAGGCATACTAAGGACATGAGAAGACACTAAGTGACTAGTGACCATCAATGTATTGAGGAAACCTATTTGCTATAGATGCAAAGTTTTGTAGGTATATAAGCATACTACTAAGATCAACTCATGAAGGTATATTAGTAAAATAAAAATTAAAATAGACCTACCTTCCCATGACATGTTCTCCATTCTTCAAGACCCCTTACAAAGCCATTGATCTACTGTGAAGATTGGGTACTTGCATGAGAAAGTAAGTTGTACTAAAATATTTTTTATTCTTCTTTTTTAATATACTAGCTTACCATACCCTAAAGGACCTCGACTCTATCATGAGGCCAACTATGGAGGTTGAGCTTCGACTAGAAGAAAGAGATGTGATTTGAACCATGTATTTTAGCGTGATTTAAATTTTAAGAATATTTTGCCTTTTATATCATTACCTTTTATAAAATGATTTGGCTTTTAACTTTTTTATGGATAAAAGAAACTAACTAAAGACAAAGACTAACTAAGACACTTAGGCTTAACAATGAACTAGAAAATGATCTCAAGTCTCAACTGTGTATATGCTTAATTTTAAAAAAAGGAAGAAGGGAAAAGGGAGATCCAAAAGTGGATTTGTGAAAGGAAATTATATTGAGATGCATTGTTTGATAACTGATCACATGGTAAAAGAAAATAAGGACCAAATGGAATAGGTTTATATAACCAAGTAATAATGATAATTATCTATGAAAAATAGAGATAAAAAAGCAAACAATCATGAAGACACGAGATTTTTTAATAAAAAATCAATAAATAAAGAGAAGATAAAGATAAATAAATAAAATCATATGCAAATATAAATGACAATACAAGCAAGATATACTATGAAAGGTAAAATCATTATATAATAAAATTATGAATTTGACACAATGTCAAATGATATAATAGATAGATAAAAATAAAATTGGAGCACACATATAATCAATATGTAAATGAAAAGACACCATGCATGTGCTCATAAATATTGATAAATATTCCCACACACATTATCCAAGATGTTAGATAAATCTCTATGAATCTAGATATAAATTGCTATCAATTCTTATTAATCTTCAAAGAAAATTAGGAAAAGACTTTTATTCTAATCTCCTCAATTGAAAAATTAGGAATACTTGATGAATAATGTTGAGGATGGAAATTAGGTAAGGGATGCTTAGCAGAATGCATGAGATCAATATCTATGGGAGATGTAGGAAATAACTAGTGGATAAGGATCCACGAGTGAGGGACTCAGGGTAAAGAAGGATCCATAGGTGAGGGAAGGTCCACAAGTGAAGGAATCATGGGTGGAGGCATAGAAGGTGACAAGGAGAAAATAAGAAGGGATGGAACCATTAGATGTGGAGCCATGAGAGAATAAAAAGAATCCTTCTTATAGGGATGACCTATGGGAAAAACACAAGAAGGCCCAAGAATAACTATAAGGTGGTATTTAAGGTGTTATTGAAGGATGTGGTAATGATCAGTTTGATGGGTGACACATTAGTGGCATAGAAAATACACCTCACCATACTTAGGTATATATTTATGTATAAGCTTTACAGGAGGCATGGATTTGTATGAGGAAAGAGAGGAAGGATGTAAAGTATTAATATACTATTGTAAATTGTAACAATGGGTAGAAGAATGATTATATATCCCATGGAAGCAATAGATATTCTTCTAAGTGGTCTTAAGAGAAGCACTCATAGAAAGAAGTGTAATAGGAGTGGAAAAAGATAGATAAGACTCATTACCCCATTTGGTGGGAAATGGATAAATATTAGGCAAAGGAAGAAAACCATCACCAAGATAAGGTGGTGATGGAGAAGGAACATAAGTAGGCTCAATAGAAAGAGCAATGGGATGAGAAATATGGGTAGACTTAGTAATATAAAGAGTAGGAAGAAGCTCAACTATAATGGGAAAGGGAATGGGCTCTAGTAAGGGAGGGGAGGGATCCATAGAAGGTCTGAGTAGGGTCATACTAATATTAGGAGTAAACTAACTATGGTGATTAGGGTACCTAGAAGATGGTAAGGCCTGATCATAGCACAATATATGAGCATACTCCTATGAGTATCCTTAGAAATTGAAGGTTTTGGTACCATCTCTACCCTACAATAAATAGGAAAAATACTAAAATTAGGAACTATAAATTAAGTAAAATTGGAATATATGCAAAAATACTCAAATAAAGAAGAATTATAATGGACAATCTCAGCATCATGGACCTGTAAAAGATATCTAATAATGAATCATCTAGGTAATAACCATCATCATAATGTAGTGTGTGAAGATCAATGAAACAATCAGGGATGACCTTGTCATCCAAGGAAGTGTGGTGAATAGAATGTCAAGTCTTGGTCAAGACTACATGAATATCATCACAAGGAAGCTTATGATAATGACGTTGTAAGGAAGTAGGATGTTACGAGATGAGGTGAGGTGAGAGATCAAAAGTTTTAATCTTTAGGTTAATATCATTGAGGTCATCATCAAAATATAAAAGGTTAAAAGGAATGTTCCCAATGAGTTTGGGATGCCCATTATAACCTTAGGTTGAATTAATAAGAAAATTAAGATGCTAAGACTCATGAAATGGAATGTTGGGCAAAGGTTCAAGAGTAAGAATCTTGAAGACACCATGGTCTTTAAATTCCAAGGGTTAGTGTCACCTTAAATCTTATAAACGGATCCATTATGAGGGAATTTAACACATTGGTAGGTAGAAGAAGCAACAACTCTCATATGGTGAGTCCATGGCCTACCAAGAAAGATGTTATAAGAAAGAGGAAAGTTAAATATCATCACCTTCACATGAATGATGAAAGGTGGGATAGTAATGGGAAGCTACACATAACTTAGAGGAGGCATTTTCATTTTATAATATCCTTGATAGGTGTTCTGTGTAGACTTGAGATTGCATTTTGAATATCCAAAGGTCTTAATGAAGTCAAGAGAGGCAATGCAAGTATCAAAACCCTCATCAATAAATGTACACTTAACTTGGATATCACCTATTTGGAAACTAATAAATAAGGGAAGATAATCTTCATGAAGCAAAATCTCATCAAGAATCATAGAATTTATAGAAAATAAAAGTTTCTATAGTTTCATCAATGATGATAGACATCTCTTCACATTATTTTAATATACTATCCTTGAATATAGATAAGGTTGCCTCTCATCCTATTAGGGGAGGATGAGGGATATTCATTTCAAACAATAGTTACATAAAATGATTTATATGATGTGGAGAAGTCTTCATAATCTCAAGGAATAGAATTTGGGATGGGGGATTAGTGAGTTCTATGATGGGATCCCACTCATCATAACCCATAATAAGGTTGTTTTATATAGGTCCATAATGATTAAGAAGGTCCTCAGAAGGAGGATCCAAAGTGCATTTAAATTTTTGTTGATAAGAAGAATAAGGTTTGGAACAAGGTTTTAAATCATTTTATGATGATGAAATAGTTGGTTTAATTTGATTTTGAGAGTTGGTAGAAGTATTATTATTAGAGGCTTGATTGTTAGAAGATGACAAAAGAGTGGTAGAAATAGAAAAGGAAGTGTTATCCAAGGGAGAATTAGAAATTTAATCATCAAAATTAATAAGGTCATCTTACCCCAAATCATTTAGATTAGTTGGAGAAGAATCCTAGATAACATGATATGTTTTAGATGAAGGAGTGTAAATAGGTTGGGAATTGATAAAAGCAACCACCCTTCGCATATTAGTCATGTTAACCACATTATCTTTAGAAGTGGGTTCAACAAGAATTTAAACATTATTGCTGGAAGGGGTAGTTTTATCTCGATTGTATTGAAAAGGTTGATGATTAGGAAGAGGGTCTTTGAAGATATCTAATGAGCATTGGATTGGTTCAAGGCTTGAGTTTTATCATGTAATTTATAGTCCTTAAAATAAATTTCCTAAGCTTGTTGATGCTTTCAAATGATAAAATCATGATTAAAATTAGGACCAAGAAGAAATTCTAAAGCTAAATTATGAATTTTTCTATGTCTCATGAGAATGACCCCAACTAACATGAAACCAACAAAAATTATTAGGATCATACTAGAATTTCACAGGATTGGTAGGGTCAAGTTCTCATGGAAGAGTCCTAGGTAGATGCTTAAGTAATTCAACTAAGGATAGAGGTTTATGAACATTACTATTGTTTAGTGAAGATAAATGAGGATTTTTATATTATTAAGAAGGTGGAGTTGGTTCTAATGACGGGTTAGGAACAATAGCTTTAAAATTATGAATGGTGTCATAAGAATCTATAACACCATCATTGGTAACATTTTGATTTTTATTCTTAAGCAAGAGATGAGGACCCACAAAATTTTGGGGTAGATCAAATTGATGCATAAGTAAATATTGTCATTTATCTTGGTCAATATCCTCCTCTAACGTACATGGAGAGAGAGTGTAGAACTGATATTAAAGTTTAGGAAAAGAGGCATTAGTAAAGAGTGGAAAAGATTATCATCAGCCATGTTATTTTCATATTTATTTGATAAAGTTTTCCACCTTTTAACAAAGGCTTGAGTAGTTTCATTTTCAATTTACTTGAAATTTATGGAGTGGGCCAAAGTATTTTTGGGAAGATCACTAGTTTGGAATTCTCAAACTAAATCATTCACTAAATCCTCAAAACTAGTAAGGGAATGCATTATAAGTTAGTTGTACCAATCCAAGGCATCACTTGTGAGAGTTTTGGCTAAGAGTTTGGTAGTGGAAAAGGTGTTCAATTTGACCCAATCCTTATAAATATTTCCAAATATTTTAATATGAAGGGTGGGATCATTTGATCCATTATAACAAATTATAGGTGTGATACCTCTTATATCAATGTTAACAATTTGAGTAGCAAGAGGTTCATTTTGGAGATGCTTAATGGTTTTGTTGACTAAAGGAGGTTTAGGAATAATATTTCCTTGAGCATCTCAAAGAGGAGGAGGGGGAACATTTTGGTTATGTGTGTCCCAATCCACTAGTTAAAGATGAGTTTGAAGATGGAGAAAGTGGTTTTGCATTCTCATCATTTGATTTATGTTATGAGATTGAAAGGTATTCATTTGATTGAGTGTTTTTAATAATAGTTGATTTATTTGATTATAATTATTAGAAGTATTATAGGTGGTATTAGTGATTTGGTACTATTATTGGTGTTGATAAGAGCTTGAGAGGAATTATGAGAATGTGAGGCACTAGTGGAAAAAATTGCTTGTGTAGCAAAAGATGGACTAATGATTGGTTGAGAAGAAGAAGTGCTAGTAGCATGTTTTACTTGGGTAGAAAATTATGAATTAGTGGAAAGATTAATGATAGTAGATCTTATGAGAGGCCACTAGATGTAGAACCTACCATGTTAGTGGATATACTAAGCATAGAGGTGGAATAAGTTAGAAAAGAAGAGGTCATGGTATGAGAAGGGGTCATAATCGAAGGAAGATGCTACGAATAAAAGAAAGTGGTACTCCTAAATTGAGTTAAGAATGTAGGAGGTAAATGAGATTCTTTTGATTGACCACTAATCATAAGATTTAAAAAAGTATAATGATATTTTCCTTGATGTTGAGTAAATTCAGAGATAAAGAAGATCATTTCAAGGGTATACTCTAATTTGGGTTGGTATTCTAATGAGAAAAAGAGGATTATATTTCAAATAGGTATTAGGAGGGGTCCCATAGTTCATTGTGTGAGTATAAATATTAACATTACTAGCATTTAAAATAGGATTCCTACTCTATTTATGGGAGGCCCTATAAAGGTTGGTAAAATTCATCATGCCTATTGATTGCAACTCAATATTTTCATCAAGTATAAAGTCCATGATGAAGGGAAAGAAAGAGAGATGAGAAAGAAAGGAAATAGGAAATGACAAAAATATTAGAGGGTCAACTAGGTTGACCTAACATAAAAATAGGGTCTATAAATAGTACAAGGTTGATTGGGTTGATCTAACATAATAAACAGAAGCTAGAAAAAGAGAAAATAGGGTTGATTGGGCCGATCTAGTATAACAAATAGGGAAAATTAAGAAGCCTATAAAAAATTATGAACTAAAGATAAAATTTTCAAGTAATTTGAAAATAAATAACAAAATCAAAACCAAAAATCAATTAGATTAACATTGACCAATCCAATTGAGGCACACAACATAAAACCTTACAGCAACACTGGCTAATGCAAGTTTTTGCAATACAAAATACAATTGAGCAAAGAGAAATTAATTAAATTTAAAATAAAATAGCTAACTAATTGGTCAACTTGAATGTTTATTATACTATTTAAGATATGATTTTAAATGTGATGGGAATTTGGCTATAAACAAGGAACTAAAAACTAATCTAATGATAGTTTTAGGTAGTTTAGGCTGAAAGGGATCTAGTGGTAATTGTATAGGCTTGGTATTGGGGCCTACCCCCTCACTTCACACACTAAAATGATAAGGGTGCCAAGTGCTTATCCAAAATATACCATTAACCACACTTTATACTTGACCAAAACAACAAGTCAACTTCCCCCTTGGTGATGAAATCTAAGTAGGTTGGCCTTGGGTAGACAAATGTTAAAATGCTTGTTTATATTTTGTGATTTGGCCATGTGTGCATAAAATAGAAAATAGTGAAAATAAATGATTAATTGAAAACCACCTAACTAAGATATATGATCTATTCTAACCATATAATCAATAATAAATGAAAATGTGAGTTAATTACTAACATATAAGGTTAATTCTAACTTTGAAACAAGGTACAATGTTGATATAGTGAATAGTGTATGCATAAAATAGAAAATAAGTTTGACAAGGTTGAACCTATACTACAAAAGTAAGGTCTAAAAATGAATATGGTTAGTAGAGTTGACTCGATTATCTAAATAGCACACAAAACACAGAGCTGAGTCAATAGGGTCGATCTAGTTGATTATGTAGGGGAAATTTTAAATATTTAAAAATATAAAGGAAAGAATATAAAGAAAGAGATAGAGAGATATAAAATAATCTTGGTGGATTAGAGATACAAATAATGAAGATTTTTATTTAAGAACCTTGGTATATGTTTACAAATTTTGCTAAGTAGGTCGACTAGGTCAATCAAGCTTCACATAAACTTGTTGTTGAGTGCCTCAAAATATATATGGTTGACTAGATCAACTTATTAGTTTAAACTATATGTATGAAAGTCTAAAAAGTTGTATTGGGTTGACAGGGTCAATCCAGTAGCTTGTACATAAAAACTTATGCACAAAAATTAGAGTTGGGTCGATAGAGTTGATCTAATATGATGAATATATGACTAAAAATAATGAAATAAGGAAATAAGGTAAAACAAATCCTACAAGGGTTAGTTCACATCAAGTTCACCATAATGTATGCAATCATAAATCCATCATGTCTATAAATCAATCCTAACTCAAAGAAGATAGAACATATATACACTTTTGATTGAGAATACATTTTTAAAGAAAGAACATGACCAATATGGGGATCCTATAGACCTGATTAGGGGATCACTTGTCACAATACACCATAATAGGAATGGCTTCAAATCCTACAATCTAACACAATCATGTAACAACCCTAAAAGAGTCCTAGGTTTAATGTTCACTCTATTCTAATAAACAAGAAAGTAAATCTAATCTAGTGCACTCCAAATCTTATGGCACAAAGTGGGGGTTAGAAACAAAACAAACTAAACTAAACATGCATAGAAAACATATACTCACATAAATGTATATGTAATCCTAATGCATGGGACAAAAGCACAAATGCATTATTTATCTACTCTTACAAAGGAGAAATAAAGTTAGGAATACTTACCTTTGAAGATGAACCTATTGAGCCTCAATCTCTCCCTTGGCCAAGGTGCTTTGCAAAATACTGTTGTGGTATTTAAGGATAACAAAGACAAATCAGCTCTAGGATACATGACCTATCTATGCATCCAAAATACTTCTCCATAAGACAAGATCTATATCTCCAAATAAAGTATGGAACCCTAAGATTTATTCCTCAAGTAGAATGGTGAATAATCATATGTTAATTCATACTTATTCTTCTTCACTTCTCTATTCTCAAATGGTTGGAAATAAACTTGTATATATTGATAAATCTTACCTTAAATCCTTCTAAATATATCAGTTGTATAGGGTCGACCTAATCAACCCTGTATGTTTTTAAGAGATAAATCACTAGGTCCTAAGCTAGGTCAGCTGAAGGGCTTAAAAAACTCTTAAGTTAAAAATATCCTTAAATAGTATAGGTTCAACCCAATTGACCCTATAACTAATCAGAGGTTGAAAACTATACAGGGTCGACCTAGTATATTTAAATAGTGAAAGGGGGTCAAGGAAAGAAAAAAGGAAGATAATGATATGATAATGACTAGAATGGGTACAATAGAGAAGAGTAATCTTAGTGTAAAATTTTTTAGGAGATAAGTGTGTAGATGGAATGTGGCAAAAGGGACAACAATCTTAGGAATCACCAATAGTCTTCCCACCCCTTTCCTGATGTACCCCTTAAGGTATGCACTCAGATAGATTAAGACTTGATAAGTTTTTGTAAGATAAAAAGTGTCAATAATCAATAAAATTTAAAAATATTATGTGTATAAATATCCTTCTTAAATTTATCTTCATCTCTATTCACTCATCTAACCCTCTTCATGGCTTGATTAGGTCTTCTGACCTTGATCTTCTTTTATAGAATCTCTATTAGATAATCATGATATCTATGTTGGTATACATGACCTCTTTCATAAATTATCTATATAATTCACTTATCTTATTATTATCTTTCTCACTAATCACCCTCTTGGCATCCCCCTTAAGCTTTCTCTAAGCATACAAAAATAGGCCTAACTACCTTGCTTTTATACATGTCACTTGATCATATTTTTCTAGGTTAGATACATATTTAAATCAATTATTTTAGCCATGAATATCTCTTATAATACTAAAATATCATTCCTTAGTCAAGAATCAATCATTATAATAAGTTGGTCATATATCAATTAGCACTTACTCCTCTTTTAGGCTTATGGAGACCTATTAGGCCTTCTTAACAACACATCACCCTTCAATATTTCTATAAACTTATCCAAAAAGCTCACATGGTAGGAAAATATCATGGTCCACTCTAATATTCCTTATATAACTTCACTTTAGGTCTGGTACATCTTTTAGGTCCAACTACCACTTGAACCCTTACTCAAATTACTGCATATAAAAGTCATGCACATATACAAAAACCATGTCTTAAACAATTGAGGGATATACTAAATTTTGAAAAACAACCATTAAAAAAATTACATATTAAAAAATATCATGACCTTAGGGTCATCAAAAACTTAATATAGTACTTCAAATTATGGTAAATAGGTTCAAATACTCCTCTACAAGATGTTCACTCAAAATTAACAATTGACTCCAAAACACAGTCAAAGAAACATGAACATCTGACACATGATTTAATATAGTAAATTTATTTAAATTCATAAATAGGATATTATGAAATCTTTAGAGAAACCTCAATCAATCATATCATGATATCTAATGAAAAATATTAGTTTTACAAACCAATCTTCTGACATTATTTCTCAAAGACTCTACTTAGTTGAATAAGCCATTTTGGCTTCAATGTTTCAACATATTACATAAACATCCAATATTCTATAAATAATATATTTATCACTTAATACTCATAAAACATCATCATGCATTTTAATGAATCACTCACATTAAAATACATCAAAAAACATCATCTCATATCTATCTAATTTCCTTGTTATTTGCACCACTAGGACTATTCAACTACTAGCTAACTTTGATCACCAAATTTTCACATATTATATCTATAACACATATATAAATATTCATGAACATAAAATACAAGTCTCACACTTTTATCTTCATTTACTTATCACCATTGACTTGGTTAATTCTATCTTCTACAACAAATTTTTGAAAGACAAAAACTTTTCTATCAGGTCTACTCACTCACTTGAAAAACCAATCACACCTTGAGATGCCTGGGAGAGTTGAGTTCAACCTACAATAACTTATCTATCCATATCAAAACATTTTAATCTCTTTATAACAATATCTTTAACATCAGGTTATAGTTAGGGTTTTATGAGGGTTTAGACCATCTTCTAGTCTTAACGATCTCTCATTAAACTTAACTCCTCTTTCCAAAAACTAATGCTTGTAACTTTGATCTAAAACCATTCCTCATCTAACATGAACAAATTAGGTTCTTATGTAGAATATGTACATGCTAATGAACACTAAAAAAACCTTCTTAGGTAGACATCTCTTCATTTTATGCACTCAAAAAACCTTGAAACACTTTTACAAGCCTTTTCTTCAAAAAATGATCTTAAAATTCATGAACATACTTTACAAAAATTAAATCACCTCTGTTAATGTTAATTTTCTCACCAATTTAATGAAAATTGATCTTGTTACTTCAATTGGACACTATTTCTCTATTTGCTTTATATGCCTTGACCTACAAGTCATATTTGACCTTGAATCTAACCTTCTATCCACTTTGTAGTCTTCATTTTGAAACTCTCTAGTGTTTAAATGTCTCTTCTGTATGAAAAAGCAACCTCATACACTCACTCTTCTCTGGAGATTCAACATAACTTCTTTGGATCTACTTATAGGTCTTTAGAGCTTGACTAGGATATCTTTGTAGTAACTTCAGAGTTGTATATACATATCTTTATAGATGACCTTATAATCATTTGTAAAGTTCTCAACACCTTAGATAATCTCTCTCATGATAAAATAATATTAGGTATTCTTTGGAGCATTCACATCTTCGTAGATCTTTTGAAGCATATTTGGAACTACTTACACAAAACTTCAGAGTGCATTGCATCTTTTTTATAGGTCACTCATTTCATCTTTCCACCTACAAATACCATCTCAAAAGGTTTATATAAGGCATTACAATATGATTTATAATTTTTTTACTAACCTTTATTCACACATTCTACTTCTCAAAGATATCACTCAAACTAATATTATAATATTCTTCAAACAAAATTCTCTCATCATAGGAACAAAAGATGGTAATAAAACTCACTCATATACATACCTCAAAGATTACTTGACCAAGAATTTACACAAGAATATTTGACAAAAATGATATTAGATTGACATCAATGAAATATCTATGCATCTTCATAAGAACCTTTGACATTGATTACAACATTAAATATCAAATATCAACACTCAATGCCATTGCTCAATAATATATTCCTTAATCAATGATAATGTTCAATAATAAAATGATCAATAAACACCTCAAAAAAGTCTTTGTTAGAGAGGAAGATTTAATATTTTTATGGGAACTTATACAGACCATGAGAGGACATGAAGTAACTTGGCATGTGCTAAACTCCATAAAAAAGACCTTTAAAACCTTTGACAGTCCTTAGACCCACCTAACTAGGACAAACATGATTGGACAAGCACAATGTTAGAAAGAACCATCACCTTAAACTTGTCAAACTTACCTTGATATATGTTAAACATAACTTACAATGATATTTTCAATGTGGTCAATCAAGGTGGAGGTTTGATTGGCAAAGTGTTTTGTGAACTTTTATAATGGTAGACAAAATTTGGATAAAAATGCTTTTGAAAATAAAAACAAGAAAGTAAAGCACTCTTAAGAGTGTTAAATATAGAGTGTTTGTTCTTTTAAGCACTAATTCAAAGAATTATTGAAGGGCCTTTGTCAAAACTTGAAAATGATAAAAAATGAAAGTTGTTTGTTTAATTTTTAAAGACCAAAATAAAATGTGAAAATGACCTTGATAGGATGTGAAAATTGTCATGTACCTAGATAGGGGAATAACTAGTAGAAATAGTAACATGTAATAGTAATGCATTAGATGAATAGTCCTACATGCATTATACTAAGGAGATGGGTAGGTATGATTTAGTATAAATAAAGGGGAAGGGAATTTTTTAGATCATCCAAGAAGAATTGTAATAGAGCCTTTCTCTAAAGGAGGTATTTAAAGTAACAAGGCTCTAACATTATATTCAGATCACTTTTTTGTGAAATGTTTTTTTGTTGAAAGAATAATTTGAGTTCGAGAGGTTTCAATTCATTTACAATATTATGAGTTTGTACTTAGTAGATCAAAATATATTTGTGTATTTTATTAGAGATCAAAATATATATTGGAATGGAACTACTAGTTTCAAATAGTGTTGGAAATGATCTCCAATACCATCGTGTCATCCTCACCTAAGTCACCCAGTTCATCTCTCAATGTTCAGACCTATGTTTGAATCAAGATTCATAGAGCATCAATCTAGCTAGAATTTCTTTGATAACATTTTGATTTACTATATTTTTTTGTATTCTTTCATGTTCAAATCTTAGATAGATAATTTTAAGCATCCTATTGTATGTTACACTAGTTTTCATCTTTGATTGGGTTTTTGGTATCCACCTGAGCTCTTTGATCTGTTATCACCATGGATCCATGGAAACTCTCCCAACTCCCTTAACATCTTCCTTGACTCACTATTTTTCATTACTCCATTAGAGGAAATTATTGTAGTATTCTCTGACCTTGGTTCTACATTGTTATTATAAGACCTCGAAACTAGCTCCTTGCTTGACATATACACCACCTCCCTAATCCACCAATGACACTATCCATACAAACTCCTATTTTCCATCCTCACTAATACATACACTCCATCATCATTTCCCCCTAATCATAATACTCACCCTTTCAATTGTTCCTTTATTCACATAGCCATTGGCAACAACTACAAATCATAAGTCTCTTGTTGTCCATCCTTGAGTTTTCACCTCTACATAATTTTCACCCCACCACCCCACTAACAACTTTATCCATCTCCCACTCAACCTTATTGAGCTCCTCCATGCATTCCTCTCCCTACCAAATACTACCAAAATCCATTGGTTTCACTCTAATTCCACCTAATAGAGGTACACACCACTGAGAGGGGGGGTGAATCAGTGTTTAACAATAATACAATTCAATTACTAACTCTTCAAACTACTTAACCAATCACATCAATATGCAAGATAAATGAATCAAAGAACAAACATGAATGTATCCATTACATAAAGATTTATGTGGGAAACCCTAATTAGTGAGAAAACCCACTCTCAAGTCTACAAAATAATGGACTATAGTCCTATAAGATAATCACAAACATGAGGCTTTAGTGAATCACCCACTTCATAAGGAGCCCCAACCCTTAAGGTTGACAAGCACCAACTTGCTTAAAATGTTGAGCACCAACATAAAAAGTATCAAATGAAAAATTATTAAACTTTGAATGCTTCTCAACATGATAGAGAAACCCTAAAATAATACTCTTCTCCAAGTCTACAACTCCACACAAGTCACCAACACCAAGCTATCTATTCAACACAAGAAAATAACCCCTTCACAAATATTTTGCTCATATTCAAATATGAACTCATAAATCTAGTAAAAATAAGTAATTTAATCAGAAAATTATGCTGATTATAATGAAATTTTTCTTTTCTCAATCTCATACAAACATTGGTCACCAAGACCCCCAACAAACTTTACACAAGGTCTTCAAACATCAACACATACTTATCTAGCTTGACACACACCTCCTAAAATGGGCATAAAGCATTTTGTATATATAAAAATATTAATTATAGTCATCCATTTCTATTTTTTTAAAATTTTATGAATAATTATTTATGTATCCTAAGGTTTGCCATTATCTTCTGCACAAGATTTCTATACCATACCATGAGCTCATGTCACAAACACCTCATAAATGAAACATAGCTCCACTTATGTGAATATGTTTTACTAATAGGAGATTGGTAAAACCATAAAAATCACTAAAAAATATCTTAAATAATTCCTTAACACTCTCCAATCCTTAGGAATACTTGATCTAACCATCTGCCTTGTAAACAAACTCAAACATCTGAACTAAGTTCCTTTTGCTAGCAAAACCATCATGGTCAACTATGATTCAACCATTTAATCATATCCAAGTGACTAGGAAAAATAATATTCTCATGGATAAATGTATTAAATCCCATACATAACCTCTAAGAGCTCAGACCCATCCTTACTCATTGATTAGGCCTTCCAATTCCATTTCTCACTCCGACTAGTCTTTTTCATTCATGGCATCCTTTCCTTCATATTGACTAGGCAACTTTGAGGACCAAGAAATTAAACATAGAGAAATGAATATTCATGAAAATTTCCATGAATTTTTTAATCAATTCATAAGCTTCATCTCAAACCCATTTTTTCCCCAGTTACTTTCATAAATCTCTCACAATATCAAAAATACTTTTAAGAAGCACTTTTTTATGTGACCCAAAAATAGTCAAGATTGATAAAAATACATACTCAAAAGTATATATGAGTCCTATAAAACCTAAAATCACAATCCTATCCATACACTATCATTTTGAGCATATAAAATCAAAATATTTTCAATCAGGTCTAAGACTAGGGTTTTTGCACATAAAAACCTTACCTTCTTAGCAATTGTTCATAAATAATAGGAACTTAATACATGAAATAATAATTGAAAAACCTTCATATTAACCCTCCTCAATTTATACAAAAGGATCAGATCCCCATTCAAACTCTACATGAAATGATGAATGTGAGAATTTTCCTCTTGAGCTCAAAATACACCATTCAAGCACCCTCTAAAGCACATGAAGTCATTTCTAACTTTATATATTATATATTAACCTATAACTTGGTTAATAAACTTTAACACACCTATATAATCATCTCCCATGTATATATAAGTTTATACACCCCAAAATCACTCATTGACCCTTCACAAGGCCTCACAAGCCCATTTAAGCCAACTAGGCCAATGGCCAAACTATCTTGCAGATCACTTTACACCTCTTAAAAATAATATGTATGACCTCATATCACATTATAAATGTTAAAAATTAATATTATATGCACACTAAGCTCCATATCATGGCACATAATACAAAGCACTCAAGAACCCTTAGGCAATCATGCAAGATCAAGCCTACAAGGTACAAACTAAACTATATACCTCATGAAAGCCACATGAAGTCAAACCTTGAGCATAGAACACATCAGGAACAAGTCAAACATCATCATACTATTGATGATTTAAAATTGCACTTGATTTTAATCAATAACAATGGGAAGTTTCAAGATGTGGGACTTGCATCTTGAAACAACCTCCAGATTTTAGAGAAGCTAGTTCTTCTTTAAATCAAGTATGTACTAGGAAAAGGGATAGGAATTTAAATCAAAAACACAATGCAAGAAATAAAATCTAATCTATGGTGATGCACCTAAATGTAATTTGACCTTAATCCTAAGCACAGTGAGACTATATGTATGATTCATTTACATTTAAGAGCAAACAAGTGCATGATCAATGTAAAAGATTAAAATAATAGAAACAGAGGCTCATAACATAGACTTCTTTTGCTGAGATGCAAAAATGGTCAACGAAGGCACAGGGTTCAATATTCTTATTTTAATTTTCCAATCACATAAGAGGTGCCTAAACATGTACAATTATGTAAACCTTTTAGCTCAAGAAAATGAGACAAAAGCAAATGACATTCCTAATCATAGCTTTAGAAAATCTACAGTCTAGACTACTTTTGCAAATGACATAGATAATATCAACAAAGGCATAGGGTTCAATCTTCTTATTTGAATTTTCCAATCACATAAGAGGTGCAAAAACACGTATAGTTATGTAAACCTTCCAACTCAAGAAAATGAGACAAAAGCAAATGATATTACTTAGCCATAGCACTAGAAAGTCTAAACTTGTTACAATAATTCTCCCACAAAAATTCTCTTTGATAATGCATCCTTTTTGGTGATCTTTGCACCTTTATTTATATCCTCAAATCCACTCCGAATTATCTTCTTTTTCTCAATCTAACAACCCAAATCAAATCTTCTCTAACTAAACATGTCTAACAGAAGATATCTTATAGATCCTGGAATGCTTTGTTTTTTGGTAGTTCATTGGCTAAAACAGATTGTAGGATGCTCCCTTCTCTTGAATACTAGGTGACACTTAGCCAATTTCCTCTTATTACTTTATAAAACACTAGAGGATGACACTCGTCATGTTCCACAACACCTATTGAAGACACACAACACTTTTTGTGTAACTTATACTCTTTTGTGTCTTTGCTCAGCCATGTTCTGCCTTTGACACTTGTCACTATCCACTTTCTCAAAACTCCAATAGTTTAAAATATAATAAGATTCATGGCATTTATTTTAAAAGGGACATCAAGACAGGTGTCAATCTCTACTTCTTCATTAAAAGACACATGGCAATCTCTGCTTCTCTTACCTGGGTTACATGGTGATCTCTGTTGCTTGTAGTTGCCTTTTTAGAAACCTATGGAAGATGACACGTGGTGGTCTCCACTGCTTGTGTTTATACCATAGAAACAATTTGGGTCTCATTTTACATTTATATGGACAATAACACCAGGTAGCTTCTACTTACTTAAGAAACAAAATTTGGGACCCACCATAGTCTTTCCTATATCAGCAAAGCAAAGATGAAGATAATTTGAACCGAAACACGTGGTGGCTTCCACTTTCTTTTGCTAGAGTACATGGCAGTTTCCATCACTTTTAGAAAAGCAACACTAAGACCTTCCATGACTACTAGTTGGTGCTTATAGCCTGATCTTGATACTTAGCTTTTGAAACCTTTCACTAGAAAGAGATGAAATGTAGGTGCCGATATGAAACTACAGACAATGACACTTGGTGTGATCTATTGAGCTACTATGAGACACATGGCACATTCTGACCAACACATTAAACATATAGAAGGTGCCTTAGATGATGACACTTGTTAGTTTCCATTGAGAAGGATGCCTTAGAAGATGACACTTGTCAGTTTCTACTTTTCCCTAACACTTAGACAAAAATGAATCAAAAGAGAAATAGAGCCTATGCTCTGTTTCAACACTCTACCATCTCAGACCATAGTATGCGAAGGCAAAATTTTGTGGCACATGACTAAAAAATAGAATGCAACATAGAGTAAATTTTTATTCTATAGTTATTGGTGACCCCGATGACTTTTGGGCCTGCTAAAAAAGAACCCATGACTCTCACTAGATCAAAATTTTAAAATCACAGTTTCAACAATGATGTCTGGTAGGTAGACCACTCTTCATTAGATAACCCTTGCTTATTCTATAATTCATTGAAGGCCAAATAAAGGTTAACGATATCCTTGTGTGAAAATTTTTGCAAAATTTAAATAGAAACCTTTAATTTGAATTCAAATTGGGTAACATGAACCAAGACAACTTCTATTTCAGGGACTGATGAATCATCCTTGAGATCCTAGAAAATTGTTTGATCATTCTATTTGGCCAATAGCAAAGGTTCAATTTCTTCTACCATTATCACAGTGTTGTCATCAGGAAATGGAGAAGGAAAACCTAGTTGCACCAGATCTTCAACATGTTGTTTCATTTCATTAATTCCTTCCTTCATGGCATCCAGAAGCTCCTTGCAACTATTGGCTATGGAATTGCAACTGAGAACTTCATTTACTTGTTTGGCAGTGACCATTATATCATTGATTCCTATTGCTGATAGTGTTGCATCCATTGCATCATATAGCTTTTGTAGTAATGTTTTTGAGTCCTTTACTCTTTCAGAGACTGTAGCTAGAGTATTTACAATTGAACTCTCCACCTTTTTGCATAATTCCTATGCATTTAGTAGGAAGGTGAGAGAAGGCCTGAGCTGATTAATCTCTGAAGAGATTCTCTTCCACATGGATTTGTATAGCTCCCTTACCAGACTTAATACTCTGACACTCTTTGGCCTATTGGCCAGATCTAGTGTCAATTGTGCTACTCATTATTTCTCTGAGTGAAATTGGGCTATTATGACCACAGTGTTATTCTATTCAGCCAACAACTTTTGTTGCAATTAGGTAACCTATAATAGGTGTTCATCACACTTTTCTTACAATGCTACTTTTTCATGCCTAAGGGTCATCACTGCATCCTTTACTTGTGTGAGCCCTACCTTTAAAGAATCATTTTAGGCTTGAACTGCCTGGTGAGTCTGAAGAGAAACAATATTTTACAACTATTTATTTAGATTCTCTACCTCATTGTTTTTGTTATTGATTTATGAGATCAAATTGTTATAGTTTGCCTTTTCCTTAGCTAGCTCAGCTTCCATCTTCTATATCCTTCTTGATATCTTCAAATAATCTTTAGTAACTGTAGAAGTGGATTCAGTCATTAGCTCAACTCTGTCTTGTGGCCTAAAGAGTGACATGTCGATGGCTACTACATTCATCATGTAATCTTTTGGTTGCATCTACTCCATTGGCTTTATGACATTTGGTGACAAATGAGTCACTGTCAATTACTACTAGATGGGGTCAAATTATGAATACAAATGGGGTGTAGCCAAAGATTTATTCTCCTTAATCTTATTTTTCTCTCTTTGAGCTTCCCTTGCCTTCTTAGCAGCATCTACTTCAGTCTAGAAGGTGGAAGGAGAGGCAATGTGCCCACTTACAAAAGGATGTCCTTGTGGAAAAGCATATTGAATATCCAATTATTGGCTATGGGCAATCTGAGGGAAAGGTTTCTTGGGAATAGAAGGGGAGAAATAAGGTAATGTTAAGGCCTGAGGTGGTACTGATGGGGTGAAATGAGAAATGGGAATGGCAGAAGTGGTAGGGGATGTCATTTAGCTAGATGAAGTCATCATGCCAACAGGAGAAGAAATAGACTGAGAAGGGGAGGGAGGAGTAATACTTACTTGAGGAACAATTATAGTACCATGTAATTGGCACTGTGTGCTTTCCATCTCCTCTTCTAAACCAAACTGATACTGCACCCTCTTTCATTTCTTGGGTGTCTCTTCTTTTGGCTACATTTTTGCTCCTTTCAATGAGGCTTGTGGGGAACTGAGAATATCTATAATCGGGGCTGATGGGGAAGCTTGTGATGATGAAGGCACTACAATTTTTTGCATTTCTATAGCACTGAGGGATTGAGGCCAAACTGATACAGTTACTATAGTTTTAGTTTGCTTTGAGGCTTGTGACTCTTAGGTTGCCCTGGCCCTAGCTTCTTGTTCTTCACTTAGTGTTAGAAAATTACCTGTCTCTAGGCTAGATACAGGGGAGAGATGATACTCATCCCATTTTTCTTCCCATCTTTCATTTGTATTTACATTTATGAAAGAACGGGTTGTTTGACAAATTTCCTGCCTATACTTCCAATAAGACTCTATCTTTTCAGCATCCCAATATTTATTCTTTAATACTCTCCTTAAGCCAAAAGTCATTATAACTTTGGGATTATAATCCCTTTGTTTGACATAGAATGTCTCCCATGGCCTATTTTGTGGAAGGGGCAAGTCTGTTAACTCAACATAAAATCCAGGAGTTCTTCTCTAGGATTTCTTCTATTCTCCCAAAAGGGGTGACCTTCATGTGCAATTCTAGTTACAACCCTGTGAGTCCTTACCTAAGAGGCTATGAAATCATTTGGGTCATAAACCCATTTGTCTTCTACCAAAAGGAAACCTAGAAAGGCTAGTTTTCTGAGCAACACAACTTCAGCATCTCTGGTCTCTAAAACCATGCTTGTTGTCATCCATAGAAGATCATACATTTTTTTTTTCTCTTCTTAGAACCAAATTCATTGTCAACTAAGGATACTTGTTTGGTGACCTTGAGGAATCCTAACCTAAGATTCAAAATCTTGAGTAGCAATATTGTTTCTCCACAAAAACCATGGACTCTTATAATGGTATGGTGTGATCCAAAATAGAAATCACAACGGATTGGGCAACTGGCCAGAAGATTTGAAACACTTTGGAATAATATATTCATAATTGGTTTGGGACTGAGATGGCAAAAAGCAAGAGTGACAAATAATTCCCAAAACTCATATAGGTCACTAGTCTTTGACAAAATGTGTGTCCATGCAGACACAGGAATGGTCTTTTGGAGATCAAAATCTGGGTCATACATGTTAAGATACATATATTGGGCAAAGAGTTCAGAGTTCTAAAAAAGCATGAGGTGGAACAAATAGAAATAATACCTGAACACTCCCTTTGATCTGAAATGGGCCAATTGTTCTACCATCGATAAAGAAATTTGTTTAGAAAAGTTGAGTCAATACTCCTAGGTTTTGTCAACGATCTTCAGCCTAAAAAGGATAGCCATTTGTTTTGCATGCACTACCATATAATCTTTCATGCCAAATATGAGATCCATCATAGACAATGCATCTTGGCTAGCCTATGTGAATTGGCCTCTTATTATAGGGAGTGTGGGTACCATAGTGTCATCATCACCCATTTGTAACTCAGATCTCAAGAACCTTGTCTGAGTGTTGATATTTGCCCATGTTCTTTGCATCTTGACAATAGTGGGAAACATATCTGTACTATCATGATGTAGGGATAACATCTCCCTGATAGCTTGCAGTGTGATTTTCACTATGAATGGGCCTCGTTGAATGGTGCTTGAAGGTGCATAGAGCAAGTCTACACATAATTTGACTAGGTCAGGGTATGAATGCACAGCTGGGACAATGAACTAAGCTAGTCGTGAGGTCCATATCCTCATGGCAAATGTTTCAAACTGTCCTACTCTAGCTCTCTAAATACACCTTTGATGTGCCCCTTCTCTAAGATTTTTGCTACTAGCTCTCTGAAGAATTAGATCCATGATGTCATCTGCATAATCCTTTATTTTCACTTAATCACTTGCTGGGCCAGCTTCAGGAAACCTGGTCCTTAGATAGTTCTTCAATGGTTGTGCAGGAGCTGAAACATATGATTTAATTACAAGAAACTTATCAAGGGATTCATACATCCCAGCTCCTTGTTGTGAAGATTATGCCCCCTCCATCGTTGTATCTTCTTTGTGGTAACTTGTATGAACTTTTGCAAAATAGAGACGCTTTCACTGAATCACCTTACTAAGCACAAAAAATGCAAGTAGCAAGATATTTTTTCACAGATGCAAGAATGTTTGAGAACTTGTAAACTTTAACTCTTACTAAGAGCTATTTATTGACCTATCAAGTCTCAAAATGACATTAAACTCAGATAACCATTAACATATCCTACTCAATCTTTATGGAATAGTGGGATAGACACATTATGCAAGTGGCAGTGCAAGGTACCTTAGGGATTTCTAAAGATTTGGAAGACATTCAATGTATTGGAGAATTTTTGAAAAAATTGAAAATTTTTGAGCTGTCGACTACGTGTTTAAAGAACACTTATTTAAAAGAAAAGTGGGAAAACAACAAAAAAAATGGGAAAACAAAGCAAGAAAACAAAGCAAGAAAATAAAACAATACAGAAAGGGAAACTACCTAACTACATTAATGAAGCATCTTTATCTCCCTCCTGGATCAAAAGTTGAATTTCTAAATTCTCTGTCATGACAATCCAGCTTATGTTGCCATACAAGTCATCGAATTGGGTATGGCTTTGGTGAATTGACCTTGGTGTATGCCTCCTTGATTTGCCTATATTCAAGTGAGTTTGAGTCAAACATGCTTCCAACATATATAAACTCTTCTTGTTCTTGGAAGCTCATCGAATATCTACTCTTGATATTGGCATGTCTTACCAGTAAATCAATTAATGACTTAATTCCTTCTGCTTCAAACTCTGGTTCTACTACATGATCATCCTCCTTAATAACTTTAAAATTACCAATATCTTGAAATGATAATTTTGAAAGTTTGCAAAAATTTTGTACACGTAATTGAGGCTCAATATTGTTCTGCTCATTTGTAACCAGTTCACAACTATCTTGAAAAATGGTATAACTAGACTCAATGATTTCAAACAAATCATTTAAATCATGATCAATGAAATGTTCATGCTCTTCCTCATCATTTTGCAAATTAAGAAGAAAATCAAAGATTATCTCTTCTTTATTAGAGGTTAATGTATATGCTTGTGATTTCTCACTAGGAATCTGGAATTCATAAGAGGTATCTTTTGACTTTTCTTCCTCCAGAATATTTGGAATTCTATGATCTTCATCAAGTATAATGCAAGTGCCCAGACCAATAGAGTTGTAATTTCCATATGGGTCACTTTGCATCATAGCTAATAAATGATCATTTTCTTCTTCTTGATTATACTCAGTCCATTCACCTAGCTCTTCGACAAAGACCCTCTCTTCTTTATTCATCATGGCATGGGCTGCCTCTAACTTTGTAGTGGGCTCATTAGTGATGTGATCTTTATATAATGGTTTAGACAATATCTTCATCTTTGAACCATATTTGGTTCTTAAGATGAGATGAGACCAATC
This sequence comes from Torreya grandis, assembly GCA_037957365.1. NCBI lineage: Eukaryota > Viridiplantae > Streptophyta > Pinopsida > Cupressales > Taxaceae > Torreya > Torreya grandis. The sequence continues at coordinate 2,074,647 of JARHVA010000205.1, read as the reverse complement.
AAGGGACATATATCCCCCTATTTTGGCTATAAAGTCTCTTGACAAACATAAGCCAAAAATAAGAGGTATATCAGTCACTACTACATCCTGATTTACAATTATATTAGGACAAGCATATAATTGTAATTGGAGTTGTTTAATTCTCCCTATGGTTTGTACTACTTTTCCATCTAGCTGTATGACCCCTTTAGTGAGTGGTTCATACTTAATCTCTAAAGCATCAGCTATCTGCTTGGGCATTACTATTGTACTAGCGCCTAAATCAATCATTACATTATGCAGCAGTTTCTTGCCAACTATTAAAGTTAAATAGAAGGGATCTAGTTTGGACTTGCTTACCTTTACTGTATTATTTACTAGGGCTATTATCTGTAGATGGACTGTATCTTTGAGATTTTCTTTTCCAACAGTTCCTTCTTTGGTAACAATACCTTTGGGCACTGCTTGGCCTTGTAGAGCTTCTTGTGTAGTATATTTTGTTTAGGAATAGCCAATATATCCCATATTGATACTTGTGCTAGAGTCTTTTTCAATTGATCCACCACATTTATTGGTCTTAGAATCTGATCTTTTTGAAAATAGGGGTATCTTGTTTTTTCCTAAATATGGGCTAGAATCCATTGATTTTGCACCGATTGAGGCACCTCTTGTCTGACAGCTGTGTTTCTTTGTCCTTGAAATGGAGGATTCTCCATGACTTGACTATTTACAATCTCAGGCTGTTCCACCATCTTTCTCTTTGATCTAGTGTAATAATTAGATTGCACAACTAGTTTTTTGGAGGTAGATGCTTCATTCAAGAAAATTGATTCTTCATCTTCAACCCATGAGAACAAAGCATGTTCTGGGGTTATTTCTTCTTTTTGTTGTAAGGACATCCCTTGCATCTAAGCCACTAGGACTAAATTCTATATACCAGGAGACTGGTAAGCTTGATTGTCACTGGAACTTGTAAACTGACCATCCATTCTTCTTTGCTCCACCACCTTTTGTTGTAGATTACCCATAGGACAATCTCTAGGTGCATGAGCATTATTGCAAGGGAAACACTAGAATTAATGTTATTTACATATTTATTTTTCCCTAGAACAATATCCCTATTTGAATTAGGAGGAATAGTCTGTGAGGGTGTGGGGACTGCAACCAATTGATTTGCTAGCTAATGATTATTTTATCTTGGAGGACCCTGGTATTGGTTTGTCTGAGATGAAAATCTATTTCCTTGATAGCCTTGATATGGAGGCTTAGGAAAAGTACTCTACTATCTTTTTATATTGATCGGTTCATTAGAAAATGTCCTCAGGATATTCTTGATATCATCCAGCTCAAATGATTGAGTGGGGACAATTTCTTCAGTAGATGGTTGAGGGTAAGTGTACATAGACATAGGTGGGCTTACATATTTAGGGACTTCTTGAGATAATGGCAAGGAAATTTTTGGGAACATAGATATGGGAGGCCTTGGAGGTAGCTTTCCAGCATCTATTAAATTATTCTCAGCTCTAACCACATATTCATAAGCCTCTAGTAAAGTGTGTCCTCCAAGTGACTAAATCATAACAGATATATCTAAATTCAAAGCCTTAAGATAAAACACTATGGCCATACCTGGTAATGGTCTAACTGTAATAGGGATTTTATCCCAAGTCTTTTGAAATTTGGAATTGAAGTCAGTCATGGCTTCTTGTGGTCCCCTTTGAATGGTGATTAACTGCTATAACAAAGAAGACTTATCACCCTTCTCTACAAATCTCTCAAAGAAAAGATCTCTGAGCTGATCCCATGTAGATATGGTATTTGGGGTCAAAGACCGATACCATTCTAGAGCCTTCCCTTTAAAAGAAGTTGTTAATAATATTATGGCCACATTTTGATGTGTGACAAAATGTATAACACAGACATTTGATACATCATGTAGATGATCTTCAAGTGTTTTAGAGTCTTGCCTACTAAATTTGGGCAGAGCTTTTAGGGCATTCACTGGGATAGGGTCCCAAGTGTCTTGTGGTATTGGGAAAATTAAGGGACTACCAGTGTTCCATCTTGCATAATTTCTTAGGGGTATAGGGGCTCCCATATTTGCTATTGGTATTGGTACAAACTGGTTGGCTCTTCTCCTTGGATTTGTTACCAAAGGTGGCAAAAGAATACCTAGATTTGTAGCAGATTGTGATTTGGTTATGGGTCCACAACTATGACTCCTCATAGCTCTTTGGTTCATATAATCTTGAAAGAGACTTCAAGATTGGTCCCACTGGGCATGCCAAAAACTATTGATGATTGAAAATTGTGCTTGATTCTAATCAACAATAATGGGAAGTTTCAAGATGTGGGACTTGCATCTTGAAATAACCTCTAGATTTTAGAGAAGCTGGTTCTTCTTTAAATCAAGTATGTACTGGGAAAAGGGATAGAAATTTAAATTAAAAAAACAATGCAAGAAAGAAAATATAATCTATGGTGATGCACCTGAATGTAATTCAACCTTAATCCTGAGCATAGTGAGACTATATGTATGATTCATTTACATTTAAGAGCAAACAAGTGCATGATCAATGTAAAAGATTGACATAATAGAAATAGAGGCTCATAACATAGACTTCTTTTGCTGAGATATAGAAAATGTCAACGAGGCATAGGGTTTAATCTTCTAATTTGAATTTTCCAATCACATAAGAGGCATAGAAACACGTACAGTTATGTAAACCTTCCAACTCAAGAAAATGAGACAAAAGCAAATGACATTCCTAATCATAGCTTTAGAAAATCTACAGTCTAGACTACTTTTGCAAATGACACAGATAATATCAACAAAGGCATAGGGTTTAATCTTCTTATTTGAATTTTCCAATCACATAAGAGGTACAAAAACATGTACAGTTATGTAAAACTTCCAACTCAATAAAATGAGACAAAAACAAATGATATTACTTAGCCACAACTCTAGAAAGTCTAAACTTGTTACAATAATTCTCTCACAAAAAATCTCTCTGATAATGCATCCTTTTTAGTGATCTCTGCACCTTTATTTATAGCCTCAAATCCACTCTAGATTGTCTACTTGTTCTCAATATAATGGCCCAAATCAAATTGTCCCTAATTGAATGTGTCTAATAGAAGATATCTTATAGATTCTAGAATGCTCCATCTTTTGGCAGTTCATTGGCTAAAACAAATTGCAAGATGCTCCCTTCTCTTGAATGCTAGGTGAAACTTAGCCAATTTCCTCTGATTACTTTAGAAAACACCAGAGGATGACACTTGTCATGTTTCATAGTACCTATTGAAGACATGCAGCACTTTCCATATAACTTATACTCTTTTGTGTCTTTGCTCAACCATGTTCTACCTTTGACACTTGTCACTATTTGCTTTCTCAAAACTCCAACAGCTTAAAGGATAATAATATTCACAGCATTTCTTTTAAAAGGGACACCAAGATAGGTGTCAATCTCTGCTTCTTCATTAAAAGACACATGGCAATCTCTGCTTCTCTTACCTAGGTTACGTGGTGATCTCCGCTACTTGTAGTTACCTTTTTAGAAACCTACATAAGATGACACGTGGTAGTCTCCGCTACTTGTATTTATACCATAGAAACAATTTGGGTCTTGTTTCATGTTTACATAGACAGTGACACCAGGTGGCTTTCGCTCACTTAAGAAACAAAACTTGGGACCCACCATAGTCTTTGTTATATCAATGAGGCAAAGATGAAGATAATTCAGACCACAACATGTGGTGGCTTTCACTTATTTTGCTGGAGTATGTGGCAACTTTTGTCACTTTTATAAAAGCAACATTTAGACCTTCCATGACTACCACTTGGCACTTTCTACCTGATCTTGATACTTAGCTTTTGAAACCTTTCACTAGAAAGAGGTGAAATGCAAGTGTTGATATGAAATTATAGACGATGACACTTGGCATGTTCTGCTGAGCTACTATGAGACATGTGGCACATTCTGACCAACTCATAGAACATATATAAGGTGCCTCAAATGATGACACTTGGTAGTTTCCACTGAGAAGGATGCCTCAGAAGATGATACTTGTCATTTTTTGCTTTTCCTCAACACTTAGACAAAAATGAATCAAAAGAGAAATAGAGCTTGTGCTCTATTTCAACACTCTACCATCTTAGACCACAGTATGCAAAGGCAAAATTTCATGGCACATGACTGAAAAATAGAATGCAATGTAGAGTAAATTTTTACTCTACACATACCAAGCTCCATTTAGCCATACAACATCCACCTAGGATACCCATGCACATCCTTATAAGTATCACATTACTCCAAGTACATTGGACCACCATGTTCCTTCACTTTGCCTTGTTACACCACTTCATCATCACCAATGCCACTTGACATCAATGACAATAAATATACCATCTATATACCAATAATTTCCCCTTTTTCATTGATGGAAACACTCCTTTTCTTTCTCTCCCTTTGCCAAAATGACAAAGTGGACTCTTTTCAACACTAGGTACCATAGAAAATAAGCAAAGGAGTTATAGGAAACTCATGAAAACATGATCACCTATAGGAAATATTATAAAAATGGACCATTTAGACCTCAAATAGGCACAACTCCCCTTGGAGGATTCTCTTACTCAAAAACTACTCTTGAACCATCAAGATCCTTGGACCTATCACTAATTTGCAAGGTAACATAGCTCCCCCTAAGACCCTGATCCAATTTTAAGGCTCCCCCTTATACTAAAAACCCATCCACACCTACAAGACCTCCAATAATAGATACCATCAACTTCAAATAATAACATGAGTACCACAACACTATGTAAGCTCATATACCATTATACTCAAGGCACCGTGTAGACCACCAAATGCACTTCAAGCACACCACCATACCTAAAATATACTTATAATAGGCCAGCATGCTCAAATATAACCAAAAATTCTAACCTTATATTGAAAACATTCTCAAAAATCTTCATTTTCTTCACTAGGCCTACTTAGACTCCTTGTAGCCCTATTTGGCCAGTGTATACCTCATAAATCTCTATTTTAATCATTTCAAACCATGAAATTCCATATCTAAAGTCCACTAACATTCCCCCTTAGACATGCCAATAATGATATTCCATCTCATCCTTCTTATCATACTTCATTCTTTAGCCTACTAGTTAATTAGGCCCCCTAGTGAGCTAAAACTTGAATAAACTAGATTATACTCACTTCTAAACCACTATAAAAGTTGATTAAGATACCCATTTATCCCATTCACCTAATTTTTAATCTTCTAACCTCCAAATCCAAAGTTTGACAACTTTTCCAAACATGCCCAAATCAATAGGCCTTTAAAGTAACATTTTGTCAAAAGTCAACCTCCAATCAACATAGATACCTGAGCTAGATACCACACCTAAAGACCACCAAAAGTCACTATCATGCTGAATTTCGATCCTCCACACATTTGGGAACCATTAATTCCTTTAAGCCATCAAACACATGCTCTTGAGAAGAGAAGCCAATGACCACTTAAAATGCTCCACTTGGCATAAAAACCTATGAAACCACTTAGATCATATCTCAAGCACATGTGAAGACCTTATTGAGCATAAAATACTTCATGACATATCTTCATTCTTTAAATGACCTTTGAAACCAAGCATTTTGTGCATACAAACTAAAACCTATAGTAGGCACCTTGACCAAATGGTCAAAATCACATTTGAGCACCTCATCAGAATTTCCAAACTATATTTCATCCTTTTACATACCAAAACCAACTTTAATAATCTATTATCAAACTTATTTTCACCTTATAACACCATGTGAGTAACTTGGGTACTTTCTAGGTAGTCATTACTGCTAAAATGGTCAACTTAGAATTTTGACCATAAAACACACATCTAAGCATATCAAGACCTTAAAACACCTTAGAATAACTCATGAAAATATCCATAAATACCTCATACAAATGACTTCTTCCTTTTCCTTTAAATCATCATTTAACCAAGGCATCAAAAATTGATCAAAAAGACATTTTAGGAGTAGGATACCTAAACATACCTCTTGAACAAACAATCTTGCTTCTTCACCTATAGGAGTCTCTTGTGAAGCATAGATAGAGACATCAAAGCCATCAAGACTAATTTTTAATAGTGTGAAGCCTAGAGTGTCCCACATATTCTCATATTCTTCTTCCTCTTTGGTCAACACAGTCTTATTCTTCTTCTTTGACTTGCTTGTGACTACCTCTTGTGTTCTTGAAATTTTCTCCTCCTCTCTCAGACTTGAATAGGCAAAAAATGAGGATGCCACTATGTATTGATATATATTATCAACTGAATTGACCTTTTCAAGGTATGACAATGATTGATCTATATAAGAAGTATCCTCGTCTATAGCTATAGAATGATCCATACCTATCTTAAGGTTGTCTTTGTCTTCCTTCTTTAAATTCTCATTATTTTTTATCTCTTCATTGAAAACATGAACAAATAATGAAAATTATTCAATGAAATAAGAAATCTCCACCTTTGAAAACACACAATCTTGATCTGTAGACTTATCAACTATTACTTTCTTTACTTCCTTTGGCCTAAATAAGAATTTGTCTTTGATATCTTGAAAACTTGGAGCTTGATTGGTCTTGACTTGATTAACATCCCCCCTTTTATTAAAAATTTTAGCAATATGATCAAATACCTTAGAATAAAACAATGCAATCTTTATTTGATACTGACAAAATTTGGCTAAGTGACCAATCCTTTGATAATTGAAACATGTTATGTTCTTAGGAGTAGACTCACCTTACTTTATCTTCTTTGGAAATTGATTAGCTAAATGTCCCATCTCCAAACACTTGAAGCATTTTATCTCATTCATATGATTATGTAGATTGATTTTTTTAGTCTTTATTTTGAAATCATTAGCCTTATGACCAAACTCATGACAAATATGATAGTATCCATTAAATTTCAATTTTTTTATGGCGTTAGGCTATCTTACCTTATTGGAGCTAACACCCTCAATTTGGATATTAATTTTTACAGGTTTGTCTTTCTCCTCTTTAGTGCTTTTCTCCTTTTCTTGAGATACTAATAATGGCTTCTCAATGAAACCCAAACCTATTCTATCACTTGAATACTTTTGATTCAAAAATAGACTACCAAGATCATTTGTGATTTTTTCATACTTGGCAAAAGACTTATCCTTACTCAAAGTTTTCTCTAATTCATCATTCAAAAACTTGTTTTCTATAATCAACTTGGAACACTCTTCATAGAGTTACACATTGATATAGGTAAACACCACTGAGAGGGGGGGTGAATTAGTGTTTAACAACAATAAAATTCAATTCCCAACTCTTCAAACTACTTAACTAATCACATCAATATGCAAGATAGATGAATCAAAGAACAAACATGAATGTAACCATTACACAAATATTTATGTGGGAAACCCTCATGGGTGATAAAACCCAGTCTTAAGTCTTAAAAAAAATGGACTATAGTACTATAAGATGATCACAAACATGAGCTTTAGTGAAGCATGCACTTCACAAGGAGCACCAACTTTCCTAAGATGTCGAGCACCAACACAACACTTATCAAATGAATAATTCTTGAACTTTGATTACTTCTCAATTTTATAGAGAAAACCTATAAGAACAATTTTCTCAAAGTTTTCAACTCCAAAAAAGTCACCAACACCAAGCTATCTCTTCAACACAAGCAAATAACCCCTTCACAAATCTTTCACTCATATTCAGATATGCACACATAAATATAGTAAAACTAATCAATAGAATTAAAAAATTATGTTGAGTCTAATGAAATTTTTATTTTCTCAATCTCATATAAACATTGGTAACCAAGATCCCCAACAACCTTCACAAAAGGTCTTCAAACATCAACACATACTTGTTTGTCTAGCTTGACACACACCTCCTAAAAAGGGCATAAAACATCTTGTATATATACCACTCTTAATTATGGTCAGCCATTTGTATTTATAATATTTTAGGAATATTTTTTTATGTATTCCAAGGTTATCCATGATCCTTTGTACAATCTTTCTATACCATACCATGAGCTCATGTCATAAACACCCCACAAATGAAGCATACCTCCACTTGTGTGACCATGTTTGACCAATAGGAGATTGGTCAAACCCTCAAAATCACTACAAAAGATATTTAAGAAGTCCTCAACACTCTCCAATCCTCAAGAATACTTGATCTAACCATCTTCCCTACAAACAAAATCAAACATCCAAACTGAGTTCCTTTTGCTAGCAAAACCATATCAATATCCCAACACCACCATTTCCATACCAACCATAGATTTATCTAAACCAGCGATAGTTTTCCTTCATGACATTGGTCTATGGTTTTTGTTTCCCATTCTATCATTTTCTATCAAAACCACCTCACATGTTATTCCATAGTTTCTAAATCAATTCATTATATTTTTACTTAGTGTTTATGTAGTGTTCATTAGTTTTTGTAATTAGTTTGTGGTATTTCATTAGGTGTTAGGCTTTAGTTTAGCTTATTTTGTTTATTATTTATTAATATTAGGTTTATATTTTGTTTTTGTTTTGGTACAATTTCTACTAATTTCTTGTTCTTCTAATATTCACTTGGTTAATTTAGACTATATTATCCTATCAGATGCTCGATAGGAGTTTTTAGGTTATTAGTGGAGTAAAATATGACCTTTTTAAATTCATTAGAATTCCAAAAGGTATCTTTTATGTTAATTAGTGTTACAAATTTTATATTACTATTTGTTATTTTCCATTACTTGAAAGGCATACCAAAACAAAATATCATGTTATTGTGTCTCTTTTTCAATCGTCAATGTGTGTGATCTCATCATTAAGTGTAGGTTAGTCTAATATTTATCATCTATTCATTTTTATCTTGTGTTAGTGTCAAAAAATCAAAAAAAATGGTCATATTTTAAGGACACATTTTTTATTAAAACCAATGTCCAATCTTTTAGTTCTCATGGGGTTTCCCATTCTCTTGAGAAATCATCTCACTAGTGCATTGACTTAGCTTCAACAAATTGATATATTATGAGAATATAAAAATAAGTTCAAGACATTAACCAATGGCATCTATACTACATTATTAATTTTTTGATTCATCAATAGACTTCAGGATGTGATTTGAGTAGAGTTTCACATGTGTCACCCTCAGACAATGATGGAAGTGGTGGGCTTAGCCAAGCTCACAAAAGACCACATCAACTGGAAACATCTCCAAACAACACTCCCTCAGATTGAAAAAGCACCAGAAGTGATTCCTCTAGTCTTAAACTTATTTTGGTCTATCTTTCATTTGGTCCTCTTCCTAATTTTTATCATGTTTTGAGGGCAAAACATATTTAAGGGTGATGGATGTAGTGTACCTAAATAGGGGAATAACTAGTAGAAATAGTAGCATGTAATAATAATGCATTAGATGAATATTAACACATATATTAGACTAAGGATACGGGTAGGTTTGAGTTATTATAAATAAAGGGGTAGGGGATGTTGTAGAGCATCTAAGAAGAATTATAATAGAGCCTTGCTCTAAAGGAGTTATTTAGTGTAATAGGGCTCTAATAAAAAAATATTCTAACTTTCCTAATTCCCTAAAAAAATGTTTTTGGATTGATTTTATTGAATTAGTTTGTAAGAATAAGTTAAAATTTATAAAATTTTGAAGACTCAGGTCTTTGACATAGGGCAAAGTCATCGTTTACTCAATAGGGCAAAGTCACCAATTTCCTAAAAATAAACTAGACATACTTCGCTTTGGTGAAGTCAGTGATTAGTAGGAATGAAGTCATTGATTATTAAAAAAAAAAATTGTTATAATCAAAATTTTATGAAAACATAAAGGATGGTTACCTAACAAAATTGTTGTTCTCAGGGGATGAACTCAATGTTTTTGTAGACACTAGAAAATTGCACACTTGCAGTTTTAGATGACTGAATGCCTTGGGACCCCATAAAACCTTCTTAACCCTTAACCAACTAATTTTAACCTAACAAAATCACTATTCACATAGTACTATTCAAAAATACTATTTGAAAGTACTATTCACTATCACTATTCACTATGGACCCACTAACACTATTCACTATGGGACCCACTGTCACTATTCGTGATGACATGGAAGGTGACATGGAAGGTGATTTAGAAGGTGATATGGAAAGTGACATGGCTAATAAGTGGAGGTGGTTTGATGTGGGACATCATACCCCACTTGGGACCCTTCCCCAAGATGCTTAATGACCTCATTTAAGCATCATAAGGGTCCCCCCTTGAAATATGACAAATTTTCCCTTAAAGTGCCATCATTAAAAAATTATTTTGTATTAAAACATGAAAGTGGCATTAAAATGGGATACCCACCTCTTTAGTGCTTTGGAAAAGATAAAGGTCACTATATCCACCCATTTTTGGACATTTTAACAAAGTGGGAGACCATGATCAAGGTGAAAATACCACCACCCTCATATTTTGACTCATTCATGAACCCACATGGAAAATTGTGCCACATTTTGTGGGGCATCTCTTTAATTTCTTAGATGAAAATATAAAAGGGTGGTGAAAAGTCTTTTGGCCTCATTTATGCCCATGTGCATGATTTCCACTCAAAATTTGACTCATGTACAAGGTGGGAGACACACCAACCCAAATGGGAGACCCATGATCAAGGTGGGAATCCTACCACACTAATATTTTTACTCATTCATTAACCCACATGGAAAATTGTGCCAGATTTTGTGGGACATCTCTTTAAGTGGTTAAATAAAGACAAGAAAGGGTGGTGAAAAGTCTTTTGGCCTCATTTGGGCCCATGTGCATGCTTCCCACTCAAAATGCGAGACCCATTAACAATGTGTAAATACCACCACCATTATCCTCTATTTTATTTATGAGCTATCTTGGAAAATGGCACCATACTTCTATTCCTTCTTTTGGCATGATTTGTCACAACAAATGCTATAAATACCCCCTTTTCCTTCACCAAAGGCTAAGTTGTTTTTAGTTAAAGCATTCTTGTTGCATGTTTTATAATTTTGGAGGAGGTCATCCAATTGAGAAGGAGTTAATAATAATTTTTTAGGAGAAAATATCAAAGCAATGAACTCTACCGAAATTGCTTTAAGACTTCTTCAACATCATTATCGTCAACAAGTCATCAACAATAACAGTCTCCTTAAAGCTTGGAAGGTAACATTTTAATTTGTTTTTGTTTATTTAATTTCACTTTCTTTATTTCCCTTTCGACTTCCTTCTCTTTACCTCTTGAATACATTGACCATTATTTCATTATCCCTTTGTTGTCTTACACATTTACCCCTTAACCCCCCTTTTACCTTCTTGGCCACCATTTACCTTCTTTTAGCTTTCTCACTACCATTTTCCCTTTTCACCTTCTTGACCACCATTTACCCATTTTTATTTATTAACCATCATTTACCCCTTTTAATTTTATCACCTTTATAATTTATAAATCCCAATAAAACTATCTCGTTTGCCCTTGTTAATCAACCCAAATCAAAAACCACAACTTTATTTTAACTAATTTTTAGCATTAACATTATTCAAACTAGTTGCTTTATTTTAGCCATCTTAGCAAATCATTTAATTTTCTTAATTAAATTTTTGTTATTTTTTGTCTTTATTTTTAGTCTATCATTTTATGCAAAATATTTTCATTTTCATTTATCAACTTAAGTGTTTAAATCAGGTGGATTGGCAGTCTCTTAGAAAGCTTTCACTTCCAGGATCTAGCTCATGCTAGGCAATCTAATTTTATACTTGTTTAACAAACAATTTTTTTGGTATTATTTTCTTATTTTAAACTTATCATCCCAATACAAATAGGATCACTTGCATCCAATGTGTGTGCATTCAACATGTATTTTTCTACACACCCTTCTTAACTAGTTTCTTTCTTTTTTAATTTAAGTAAAAAAAAACAAAAATTTCGATAGAAATTTTTTGGCAGAACACCCCATCCCATACTCAGGGCAACTTGACATTTGAATAAGTGATCCATGTTTGTTTTATAGCTTGTTAATTCAAATTTGCATAGCAAAAAGGGTAAAATATAGACACTAAAAAACTACACACTTGTATTTTTCAATGACCGAATGCCTTAGGACCCCCTAAAGACCCCATAAAACCTTATTAACCCTTAACCAACTACTATTAACCTAACCAAATAATTATTCACATAGTATTATTCAAAAATGCTATTTGAAATTACTATTCACTATTACTATTCACTGTGGGACCCACTATAACTATTTACTATGGGACCCAATGTCACTATTCATGATGACATGGCATGGACATGACAAGTGATATGAAAGGTGATTTGGAAGGTGATATGGAAAGTGACATGGCTTAGCAGTGAGGTGGTTTCATATGGGACATTTTACCCCACCTAAGATCCTTCCCAAAGGTGTTTAATGACCTCATTTAAGCATCAGAAGGTCTCCCCTTGAAATATGGTGAATTTTCCCTTAAGGGGACATCATTAAACATGTATTTTGTCTTCCCACATGAAATTGGACTTTAAAATTGGATACCCACCTCTTTAGTGCTTTGGAAAAGACAAAGAGCACTGTATCCACCCATTTTTGGACTCTTTAGCAGAGTGGGAAACCCATGATCAAGGTGGGAATCCCACCACCCTTATATTTTGACATAGTCATGTACCCACATGAATAACGGTGCCATATTTTATGTGGAATCTCTTTAAGTGCTTAGATGAAGACAAGAAAGGGTGGTGAAAAGTCTTTTAGCCTCATTTGGGCCCATATGCATGATTCTCACTCAAAATTTGACTCATGTGTAAGGTGAGAGACACACCAACCCAAATGGGAGACCCATGATCAAAGTAGGAATCTCACCACCATCATATTTTGACTCATTTATGCACCTACATGTAAAATGCTTCCACATTTTGTGGGGCATCTCTTTAAGTGTTTAGATGAAGACAAGAAAGGGTGATGAAAAGTCTTTTGGCCTCATTTGGGCCCATGTGCATGATTCCAACTCAAAATGGGAGACCCATTAACAAGGTTAAAATCCCACCACCATTATCCCATTTGTAATTTATGATCCCAATTGTAAAATGGTGCAATAATTCTACTATTCCCTCTTTTGGCATGATTTTTCACAACAAATGCTATAAATACCCCCTTTTCCTTCACCAAAGGGTAAGTTATTTTTGGTTAAAGCATTCTTGTTGCAGATTTTCTACTTTTAGAGGAGGTCATGAAATTGAGAAGGATGTCATCATCATCTTGGAGGAGAAAAGATCAAATAAATGAAACTCTATCAAAATTGCTTCAAGACTTCTTCAACATCATTATCTTCAACAAGTCATAAACATCATCACTCTCATTAAATCTTGGAAGGTAACATTTTAATTTGCTTTTATTCATTTAATTTCAATTTTTTTAATTTCCCTTTGGCCTTGTTTGTCTTTACCTCTTGACTCCCTTCACCATTATTTACTTTATCCCTTTGTTGTCTTACACATTTACTCCTTTACCCTATTTTTGCCTTCTTGGCCACCATTTACCTTCTTTTGGCTTCCTCACTACCATTTTCCCTTTTCACCTTCTTGACCACGATTTACCCATTTTTATTTCTTATCCATTATTTATACCTTTTCATTTTATCACCTTGATAATTTACCAATCCCATTTAAACTATCTTTTTGACCCTTGTTAATCAACCCAAACCAAAAACCACAACTTTGTTTTAACCAATTTTAAGCATTAGCATTATTCAAACTAGTTGCTTTATTTTAGCTAGCTTAGCAACACATTTAATTTTATTAATTAAATTGATATTATTTTATATCCTTACTTTCATTTTGATGTCATTTTATGAAAAATCTTTTCATTTTCATTTATCAATTTAAGTGTTTAAATTAGGTGGATTGACAACCTCCTAAAAAGATTTCGCTTCTAGGATCTAGCTCATGTTAGGTAGTCCACCTTTCTACTTGTCTAAAAAATAAGTTTTGTGGTATTATTTTCTTATTTGTAGGTCATCCTTCCAATCCAAATAGGAAATCTCCACAATAAATTGTATCCATTCATGCACATTCAATAGGTATTTTTATACACACCCTTCTTCATTAGTTTCTTTCTTTTTAAATAAAGCAAAAAAGCAAAAAAATAGATAAAAACATTTTAGCAAGCCCAGTGGGACCCTTAAGTTTTATTGGGTTCATTAGATATTTTAGGAAATTTATAATTTCATTATTAAAAATTTCATTTAGTTGCATTAGTGAAAATTTTATTTAGTTACATTCTATACACACTAAGTGTTTTTTCTTGCATTTTAGTTGCATTTTTTTAGAAAGAGTTAAATCTTATTTTATTGCATTTATGAAAGGTAAAATAAAAAATAAATCATCATAAGATTATGACTTGAATTATCATATTGAATTTATTTTGTATTCATTAAAATAAATCAAAAAAAATTCCTTTGGGATTAAAAATAAACCTACATATATAGTTTGCTTGCTTTTTTAATTAGCTCATAATTTAATTTAATAAAAAAAATTAACTGTAGTATAAAAATGATACACAAACTAAACAAATTTCACTAAAATAAACATCAAACACACTTGAGATAAGGCCTCACTAAGATTTCATCACCTAGTGGATCACCTTACCCTTTCCTAGTTATCATACCTAGATTTAACCATCGAGGGGATAACCAACTCAGCTCTTTAGTGGAATATATATCTATATAAATGGTATAAAGGCTAAGCACTTAAAATGGTTATAGGATTATGATGTGAAGGAATAAATCCCTAAGTATCAAGCCACGTACCTGATCCAATATAGACTTATTTTTGAGCACCTAAATGCAACTTGAAACCAAACATAGATTGCTCTCTAGGACTTATTCAATCCAATTTCCTCTTCACACTTTTCTAAGGCATAATACAAAATAGAGATTAAAAATAATCCTAAGACTGAACATTCTCTTAGTGAATGTATTATTTACCTTTAATTTTTTTTTTAATGTTTTTTGTTTTGAGGTTAAGAATGTATCATTCCTTTCCCATTTTCTCATATGGTTCTTACTCACTAATGCTGAAGGGACCTTGAGGAACAAAAATTACCACCAAGTCAACCAATCTCTTCCACCTCTCCATCCATAGAACACGTTTCCAAACCCACAAACTTCCCTTACACTCCATAAATTCCTATTCAGATAATCTTAGGTGATGCAAATTTTATTGCTTTCTTAAACAACAATCATGCAGCCTTATAATATTACCTTAGAACCATGTCTCACCTAATCCTAGTTTTTACCCCATGTATTTAACCACATTATGACATACCTCTCCACCTCATGGGGGGTACCTCCACTACCATGGGTTCTACTAAAACTTTAGTTACCCAAGCCCTATCATCAACCAATAATATCCTTAAAGCTACCACTCAAAATCAACCAACCCAAACTACCACTACCCTTATACCACCTACCAATCACTCCTCTATAATAAGAGTGCCTACCTATAGTAAAACCCATCTCCCTCTAATTACCTCCAATGCATCAAAAAATACTCTAATTTAAATCCTTATGGTGTCCATACCCTCCATGTTACCATCAATTAGTAAAAAGGTCACTACCCTTCCATCGGCCACTAACCCAACTACCACTACCCGACCACCCAACCCTACCAAACCATTGAAATTCACATACCAATATATCCCTTCTACCTAACCATTGGCATCCACATACCAATAAATGGCAAGCCCTCAACCTTCCACCCACTATTAATATGTTTCTCAACCACCACCACAATATGCATCCTACAACCTTCAGGGTGATCAAACCCAAATATAATTCATGAATATGATCATGCACAAGATGACTAATCTTGAGTCATCCATCTTTAGATCCCATAATCTCTTGTTTTATGATCAAATTTGCAATGAGCCTATTCACCCTTCAATCGCTATTAGACCTTATCTGGCCTAATGAGAACTTCTAAAAATTACCAAGTTTAACAATAAGGAAGACCCTCAAAACTATTAAGAGTGTTTAGGCATTCATGCTACTTGATTATCCATGATGATTCTCTTCTCCTCCATACCTTTCCTATGTCATTATCTAGACAAGCATTGGATTAGTATAGTGCCATACCCAAACATTCCATCTTCTTCTTCAACCAACTAGCCCAAAACTTCTTGGATCACTTATTGATCAATATATCCAAGAAATTTTCCATTACCAACCTCTAATCCATCCAATAATTATAGGATGAGTCCATTTCTGATTTTGTGACTCATTAGAGGAACCTAATTAGCCAACTTTCCTTTTCCTTGCCTCAACTAAAAATTATAGAACTCTATGTTCAGGCATGTGCCAAACATATCTCATCCACATTACATGTCAAAATATTTTGTACATTTGATAAAGCTTTTACCATGGCTCTCAAACTAGAGAATAGATCCATTGATGAAGGACAATTAAAGTTGAAGAACAAAAACTCAACTTACAAGCCCAATGAGCCCTCTTCTTCCCAACCAAACCATAAAACCAATCCCAACACCAAAAACAAAGCAACCACCAATGATATTATCTTCAAATCCACACCTCCACCATCTACCAACAAAAAAAACTCAAGGAACCAAACCTCCAACTCCCCTAATTCTTCAAACCAAAACCCAAAGAAGCAAACTTGGGGCAATCAAAAGTAATTAACTCCATTTTGGGAACCCTATGCTTCTATTTTGGAAAAGCCATTAAAAGATGATATCATCCAACTTCCACCAATCAAACCACCCCAATATTTTGATGATTCTCACCCCATGCTAGGTTGATATAATGAAAATGACCATTTTTCCTTTCATTGAGTCATAATACATGATATCAATATGTGCAAGACCTTCAAATATCTTTTCTAATCCTTCATTGACAAGAGGGAGCTTAGATTAGACAACCCTAATGCACCATCAAACCAAGCCCTTGGCATATTTAGGAAACCTTTTCCAAACCATGTTTCCACCAAAAATTAGATTAACAACATCAAATGCTCTCCTAACACCCATACTGTTAACATAGTTCTTGACACACTCACTAATAAAGAACATGTTTACCAATATACCAATCACCCTCCACTTATTGAAATAGTAGAGTTACCTTCTACCCTTTTGGAGATCCAAATAGAGGAAGTAACCATATCCACACCTTTTATAGAGGTTACCACACCTAGTTCCCCTATTATAGAACCATCCATTCCCTCTTTGGAAGCCATCTCATAAGAAAAGATAACTTCACCCACCAAACCTCTAATTTCAAAACCTTTCATCAAAAACCAAGACAAAGGTAAGCGAACCAAACCAAAACCTCTAACCCCTTCTTTGGTAGACCAACCTAGCCCTTCTAATCCAACCAAAACCTCCACCCAACCAACCAAAACCTCCTCTAAATTAATCGACCCTTGAACACCTAAACCCACCAAGACAACTAAAGTAACCAAACCCCTTCCAAGACTAACAACTAAAGAGAAAAAAGAGGTAAAACAACCCAAAGGCACAAAACCTTGAATATTACCTCTCTCAAACTTTCCCTTCATTTTGGGTCCTCATCCCTCTACCTTAAGCATTAAGCCCATCATTTTTACCAAAACCCCACCACCCTTATTGGTTACACCTTCACACTTGTTTCCTAAAGCACCTCTTTTTACTACACCAAAAATACCTAAGTTACATACCTTTCCATCTTTCACCTATTAATCATCAACCATATTGCCTAAACCAAAACTATTAACCAAGAGTACCACCTTACCTAAGATACCTGTCACTAAACCTACTTCCAAATAACCTTTTACCTCAACACCCAAAACAAAAACTGCTAAACCTTTACCACCCTTAACTGAGTCTTACCTAACCATTCTCCAATAATAATTTCAAACCTATTCCTTAAGCTTACCACCCATAAAAACCTTTGACACCTCATTCCCTAAATGATCATGGTTAAATAACAATTTGATTTTTTATACCATAGGACACCTAGCCATGATAGGGAGAATTGCAAAGCTCTCCAAACTCTCATCCACCACCTTTACAATGAAGATGATCTATTAATAGATGAACCTCCTATGTCACCCATACCAACCCAAACAACATCCATACCTACCCAATGCTTACCCACTCCTCTACTCTCACCTAAGAATAAAGATGAGTCTAACCACTCTACTACCTCACCCTTTCCTTCTATCAATACTATCAACATGGTCACTAGATCATAAAAAAAGGATAAAGGGAAGGCTAAGGTGATCATTCCTTGTACATAACCCTCTTCACATTCCAAATCAAACCATACCCAACCATCTCCATCATCTAAAAAATCTAAGGTGTCTATCTTAGGTTTCCCCCAATCTAAACCTTCATACCCCAACCCATATGCAATATCTATCTAGAAAGATATCCTTAAGTAGCTTCACCATACCCAAAAAAAAATGATCTTATATGATTTGACTTATACTTATCCCCATTACTATCAAGCACTCATAAAGGCCTTGTAATCCATTGAGGTCCAACCTAATGACCCTCAAGCTTTAGTCGCATTTCTTAGTGCACTCCAAACTTCCAACCTTTAAGAATTTAGAAATACCTTCCATCCACCTCGAGGACCTAGATCCCCCACTCTTTATTACCACTTACATCAACCAAACCCATGCCAAAAGGGTGATGATTGATGGAGGAGTTAGCATTAACATCATATCCACCTATGCTTATGACCAACTTAACTTATCATATAATATCGTGTCATAATCTATAATGATATTTTGATCCTTTAATGACACTATGGCCACTACCTTGGTAACCATCATCCTTCATATCTATGTGAGACCCTACACACTCCCTAAAATATTCTATATGGTGAAAAGAAAATTTCAATACAACATCTTATTTGGATGACCTTGGATTCACTCCATGGAATGTGTTCCTTATACCCTCCATCAATGCATTAAGTTTTAGCATGAGGCCTAGGTCATCAATATCCAAGCAGACCCAAATCCTTTCTTAACATGTAACATGACCTATTACCCTATCAATTTCCTCATACACCCATTTGATGTACCTTTAACATTATACCCTAACCATTAACCATCAATGAAACATTAACTAGCTCATCCATCCCTTCTTTATATATCCCCATAAAGGAGCCCTTGGGATTTATGTTCTAATAATTCTCATTAGGGGAGTATCACCTTATATAATTGGATATTTTCCCTACTCCTCAAGAATATGAGAACTTCAAACATGACCCTTCTTATGACCCTAACATCAGAACCATAATCCCTTTTGGTCCCCCTAAACATTAAACAAAATTCATCTATGGGGGACTTGATCGGCCACTTTATACTCCCACCACTACCTCCTCCATCCGACCATTCACCTCTAAATTTTCCTAACTTGACAAACCAATGTTCACTAAATTATAACTTCATATGTGTGCCTAAAAGGGATTTGGTTTAGGCTAATATGAATAAGGACCTCATGAGTTACCTTCAATCAAAACCCAAAAACCTCATGAATTATTTGTCCTTAGGTTTGTGCCACCTAAAGAACCCACCAATTATCCCAAACCTATTGACACTATCAAGGAAGACATCCCCTCCTCACCAACCCAACCTCCTTTGAAGCTTGAGGATTTTGATATCATTCTTCCTAGCTTTTTTTTATCAACACTATTAGTTTAGGCCCCATGACCTATCAAAAGGATGGATAAATTTGAACCCTTCCTCTCATCCATCTTAAAATGATAGAGAAATATTCTCCTATCATCAATACCATCCAACATCAAGATGATGATTCTATTCTCACCTACCTTGATTCCCTAGATTATTTAATCCATAAATCCCTTCCTCTTGAATCCTTGAGCTTGTTGATTAAACCTACCATGGATATTAACTTGGGTACTACAGACAACCCTCACATTATCAAATTGGGACAATCACTAAATGTTGAAGAACTTCAAGACTTCTCCTCTTTCCTCCAAGATCATAACATAACATTCAATTGGTCTTACAATGATATTCATAGGATTGACCCCACCATTGCTACCCTTAACATAGTTACTCATCATGACACCAAGCCTATTAAATAAAAACTTTGATGAATACATCCTCATATAGCCCTTTTCCTCAAAGAAGAGCTTCAATGTCTCCTATCAGTAAACTTCATTCAACCCATTTATTACCCCTAATCGGTCTCGAATATCATACTTATCACCAAAGTTATTTGGTGTCTATACATTTTTGTGGACTTTTGTGATCTTAACCTCACTTGCCCCAAGGATGACTTTCCTATACCTAATATTGACTAATTTTTTGATCTTACAGCTGATCACAAGATGTTATCTCTCATGGATGGGTTTTTAGCTTAAAATCATATCCTCCTAAAGACCAGAATAAAACCACCTTTACCACCCCTTGGGGAACTTTTTGATACATAGTCATACCTTTCAGGTTAAAAAATGTTGGGACAAGCTACCAACAAGCCATGACTTACATCTTCCATGACCTCATCCACACCATCATAGAGGACTATGTTGATGATTTCTTAGGAAAATCCAAATCTCACCAAGATCATTTTAAAGTTCTTGGCATTATCTTCGAATGCCTAATCTATTTCCATGTCAGACTTATCCCCAACACATGTGTTTTGGGGTCCTTTTAGGAAAGCTTCTTGGCTTTATCATCTCTCTTCAAGGAATCAAAGTAGATCCTACCAAGGTCAAAGAAATATTAGAGATGCCACCTCCTACCAACCTTAAACAACTCCATAGCCTATAGGGAAAGCTTCAATTCACTCACCATTTCATTTCCAAACTTTTAGACTAGTGATAACCTTTCCATCACCTTCTAAAGAAGGACGTCTCTTTCAAATAGAATAGCGATTATCAAAAATATTTTGAATCACTCAAACAACACCTTTTGTCACCACCTATCCTTATCCCTCCTAAGGATGACCTCCCCTTTCACATATATCTTTGTCACTAACAATTCCCTAGGGATAATGTTGGTTCATCAAGATGTACAACATAGAGAATAAGTCATATACTACATTAGCCACACGTTGTAGAATATGAATTGGTATACCCATACAGAGAAACTCTATTTACCCCTGACTTTCATGGCCATAAAACTCTACCACTACCTTATTAACCATAAAACCTATGTCATAACCAACATCAACCCACTCAAGTACATGCATTCTAATCCATACTAAAACTAGCGTATGGCCAAGTGGCTTATGCTCTTAGAATAATTTGATCTTGAGTTCCTTCATCAAAAGTCAATTAAAGGGAAAATCATTGTTGACTAATTGGCTAAAGCACCTTTGATAGATAACCAACCACTTCCTCTTGAATTCTTAGATGAATCCATCACTACTCTTTCCTAAAAGGACATAACCTACCAAATGACCATGTTCTTCAATGGTTTGAAGTGCCAACAAGGTGGGGGTGCTAGAGTTATTCTCATTCCCCTCGATGATGATCCCATTCCTCTTTCCTTTAAACTTGACTTTGAATGCACCAATATTATGGCTGAGTATGAATCCCTAGTCATAGGTCTCCAAGCCACTCTGGCCTTGGGAATTAAGACCATAAATGTCTTTGGTGATTCCCAACTCATGGTCAACCAAGTCAATAGATCTTATCAATGTAAGAATGATGTCTTACAAAAATAAAAACTTTTAGTTGATAAACTCTTAGCATCATTCAAACATTACCTAGTCTAATCTATTCCCGAATCTACCAATAAATTCATAGATATAATGGCTTGCCTTACTTCCCAAATCCCTTCTTAGCCTTCTAATTTTAGAATATTTATCATCATTCACCATTTTACCATACCCTTTTATGACCAATCTGACCTCCCTACCATTTGTAGTGTGGAGGAATCCCCATTTGACATTTGGTATGACCAAAATTTTAACTACCTCAACATGGGCATCATTCCTCCAAACCTCGCTAAGAATGCTTAAAGAACCCTTGTCCAGAGTAACTCTCATTGCACCATAATAGGGGGAATCCTTTACAAATGACGTTTCAATAGTCTCTTTCTTCATTACCTACATAGCTATGAAGATTCCCATGTCATCAGGCAAATTCATGATGGGATTTGTGGGGGACACTTTAGTAGTTTAGTAGTCGCTAAATGTATCCTTTGCCTTGGATACTATTATCCCACCCTCAACCAAGACTATTGTGATTATGTAAAAAAAATGTGTTAAATTTCAACAACACACTAATTTACATCATGCACTAGCCAATGATCTCCAAGTATCTAAGGACTTTTGGCCTTTCTCATAATGGGGACTCAATCTCATCATAGAAATCAACCCTGATTCTTTGTAATGACATAGCTCCATCATCATAGTCATCAAATATTTCACCAAGTGGGTGCAATCTATCCCTCTTATCTTGACCAACGTAGAGAATATTGTTGACTTCATCAACCATAATATCATCTGCCACTTCAATGTTCCTCATAAGATCATCACTAATAATGGAAAATATTTCAAAAAAAAGTAGGTTCAATGATTATGTGATGTATTTTGAATCAATTTAATATTTTTATTACCTTACCATCCACAAGTAAATGGATAGGTGAAAGCCTCTAACAAAATAATAACCAAAGTTATCAGTGATTTAGGTTAGGATTGGCACTTACACATCCCATTCACTTTATGGGCCTATTGCACTAGCATTCAAACCTCTATGGGTGCTACCCATTTCTCTCGAGTCTTCAAAACAAATGCAATATTGCCTCTTGAAGTCCAAATCCCCTCTCTATGCATATATTTTCAAGATATTATTTCTAAAGAAAATTATCAACACCATTTAGCTCAACTTGAGCTAATTGATGAGCATTGTTTAATAGCCCTCACCCACCTCCATATCTATCAAGAGCATATCAAAGTGCTTATAATAATCACCTCAAATAGTGAGACTTTAATATCAGAGATCTCATCCTACAAAAAAACCAAAATGTGACCAACATGGAGAAAAGTAAGTGGGGCATGTTTGCTTTCAATTGGCTTGGACCCTACATCATTACCCATAAGTATGGATCTGGAGCTTATCATTCGTCCTCTCTCAAAATAAAACTACATGAGCCTCTCAATGCTTCACATTTGTGTCTATTCTTTTGTTAAAGAAGTACCAAGCTCATTTTTTGTCTAACTTAAACTCATCTCTTGATGAACAAGATTTTCACCTCCACCCATCTTTCTCCTCTCCTTCTAAGGATAATTTATTATAACATAGAACCATGTGATTAACTACCATAGTCATAGCCTAATCCTAAATATGAGTACCATATATCTACCCATAGCATGGTTATCATGGATACTTTCCATCTCTAACAATATAGAATCTCATGGTTATTGTATCTCAAACCACATCCTTTCACATACCATTAACCTTCTTGTGTTAAAGTTTTTCGCTCATAATGGTAAAACTCTGAACCTAATTAGAATTTCCATGCCTAAAAAAATCACATCCAAATATAATTTGGATATCAAATTATTACTTTGTTCAATATCTTAAAGACTTCTCCCTTGAAAAATAATTACCCAAAAACAAAATAAAAATTGCTAAATATAAGGTAGACTACTCCCTTGAAGGACAATTATTAAGATCATTAAACAAAGCCAATAAAATTAGACCACTCCCTTGAAAGATGGCTAAGTTAACTTTGTCAAAAGAAGAGCAATACCTTGGAAGCTTCTTACATCAATCAACTTCCCATAAACAATAATAAAACAAGAGACCAACTATCAAAATCAAAGAAAATTCTAAATAATTTTGAAAGTTGCAATCAACTATCAAATATCATAATAAGATGGAAGCCACAATCACCTTTCACATGTAGACTTCCTACATTGATTAGTCTACATCTATAATATAACATGGACATATCTATTATCATTCTTAGGCTACCTATAGAAGGAGCAAACATACCCACATAATGTTACCATACATATTACCCTTTATCCTTCACACCACCTATCACCCATCTTCCCTTTATACTATCTTTAAATTAGGAGATTTAGAGCTTACTTAACACACTCTGATCAAGAAACATGTTTCATCAACTAATGCATGCTAATTCAAATAATTCAAAAGGCTTATGTTACTTAAGCCAACCCAACTTTGGGTTTTGTTTTATTTTGTCCTTGTCAACAAACAAGAATTATACCTCATTTCTTGTTCTCTCATCATTGAGTCATGTATTCTATTAGACCCATGTCTCACAATTTTTCATCTAGTATGGTTACCTAACCTACTTATGTGCCACCAATATTATCCATAAAATCATCATAAACCTAACCATGAATAACATCATAATAACATTAACAATTAATCAAACCACCTTTTGGAAATACCTTTCTTTGTAGACTTAACCCATCTTCAGCACAACCCCATTTCTCCATAAACCATCAACAAAACTAAACCATGTGGTCCATCTAATTGGGGCAACCCATTTGACAACCATTATCCAAACCTTGTTGAACTACATTGGCCTAATGTCCATGGATTATGTAGATGCTACTTGACTTATAAGGGTAGTTTGGCCATTAACAACTAATTACCCTTCACTTGTTATTCTTATTAATTTCTATTGCTAATAGCACCCTTTTGATTGTGAAATCCTATATCAAGGAAGCTTTGGATTTTTCCTAGCATCCTTTTATTTTAAAATAATCTAATACATCATCTCTATTTTTCCCTAATTGTTGGGAGAATGACATTGGCTTGAGGTCTTTTTGGACTATGTGGATAGCACTCAGTTACTGAGGTCAGCTCAGCTGCATCCTTTATTTTGTTTTCCATTCTCACCTAAAATTTATTCCTCCACTTCTCTACCTATCTCCTCACCACCTCCCTCCCTTCAGCTTGTCAATCTCTTTTAACCAATTTTATATCTTATCAATCTCTTTTAATATAAGGATTGATAGCCTTCTTCATTAACCACTCTTATCTCCCATAAATCCACCACCTAATATAATTTTTTGGCCTCCCCATAACCTTTCCTATCTCATCCTTTTTAGCTCACTCCCCCACCCACTTTTCATGTTTTTTATCCCTCTCCCCACTTCTTACCAACTATGCCTTTTATCCCCTTTATCTTCTTCCACCATCCTCATATTTTCCCCTAACCCTTAACAGCGTATCATACTTTCTTCCTCACTCTCTTTTCCTCACCAATTCCACATCATCCTATTCCATTACACACTGATGGACACTTTTCCCTCCTCTTCTTTGATATCACCTTATTACTACCGTTTGACTACTTCTAAACCACCTTCATTCTAATTCTCAATTCTTATTTCTCTCTTTCCCATTTTTTCACTCTGGCATGCTTTCTATTTCTTCTGACATCCATATTTTTTCTTACATGTGCCACCACTCTCTATTGATTTGCCACTCTCCCCACTTTTTCCATTTTTTCCCTCCACAACTAAAATCTAATTGGATATTTATCCTTTGATAAGTCTTTAATAGTTACCCTTTTCTTCTTATCAGTCCTAGCCTTTTGCACTTTGCATTCCCCTTTTCCTCCTTCCATCTTGGTACTCACTTGTCTTTTGCATCTGTGTGAGTGTTCATGCTTTTTATCCCTACTTCAATTCTTCTTTTTCCTTCTTATCATCCATAATATTCATCCCTTATTTTCATCTCATGCCCTTCCATTATGTTCCCCTATTTCTTCACCAACTCACCACTTTTCAGCTTGTTAATATCTTCTAATCACCCATTTAGCTTGTCAATCTCTTATAACAAGCTGATTATCACATACCTTATTTCTTCAGCTTCTTATCCACCCATCCTTTGCTTCTCCTCATTTTTCTTAACCCATTTCCCATTTTCCATCCCATTCTCATCTCCAATGCCACCATATGATTTGCTTCATTGTTCCTTTCCTTGCCTATCATCATCCATGATTACTTGGTCACATCTTCACCTACTTTTTCACTCTCATGTCATCCTTTTTGTGTCCTCATTTCACTCTTTTTTCTTCCTATTTCCTTTTCTTCCATGTATTTTCTTATTTTTCATTTTCATCACCAAATTTTTTTCTCCTTGGTCTTTTTTTAAAATTATTTTCAAACCTTTCATGGCCTCCCATATCTCTCATCCTCCCCTTACCCTTCATGATTGATACACTTCTTTCCCCATCCTTTTCAATTATCCAATCTATCATTCTTTAGTGCATTCCTAAAACCCCCATCTTCTACCTTTTATTTTTCTTCTCATTTATCCATTTCATTTCATTTTTTTCATCTCCCTTGATGACATTCATTTTTATTCTCAACCTTCTTTTTTTCCTCCTCAATGTCCATGTTTGGCTCCTTCCATCCTTATTCACACTCATATATATATCTATGACCTCATTATCTTATTTACCTATCTCTTCACCCATCTCTTGGTCTACCTTCACCTCATCCCCTATTAGATACCCATTATTTTATCTCATTGACACTCCAACTTATCACTCATTAGAGTGTGGTCACTAGTCGTATTGCTTATACATGTTTGTTTCCTCACATCATTGGCTCTCTTTATTTAATGCATGAACTATTTTTAGGTTCATTTCTTCAAGGCATCCATTTCTTCCTTTAATATCTCTATCTGTTAAGCATGGGTCTTCCTTTTATCCCTCTCTAGATAATACCTTTTACCTATTTATCACCTTTTCAACCTTTAAAACCCTCTACATATTTTGTGTGTACTTGATAGAGTATCATCAACACACCTTTTTTTTTAGGCTTCAAAGCATGCTCATGTGATGTATTCATAGGGATTATGTTCATTAAGCCAAGCCCACTTCATGTTTATTTCTATTCCTTGCCATAAAAGGAACATCATGCCCTCTTCTCATCCTAATTTGTTTAGTTGATATTTTCATTACAAAATTTGTCTCTTGATTATATTATTCACTTTAACATTAGTGTCATTTGTTACCTTCCCCCATTTTATTTATCTTAAGTGAGATTATAACAACTATAACCATAAAATTCATGATTATCCACATAACCCTAAGCATAATAACATTCAAACAATGACATCAAACATATTTTATACATATTTACAATAAAATGTGCAATATTTTATTTAGGGTGTGAGAAGTCACACAACACATATAAAATTATTAGACTATCCACACCTCACCTAAGGCCTCTACATAAATTATTTACCTACCTAAGCATTAGGCCAATTATTTGCTGACTTTGGACTTGTGTTCAACAATCCTTCTACTTAATTAATCCATAAACTAACATCTATAACATTCCCTATCTAAGCAGCTGATAAAGGGTGGACTCTATTCTACTCTTCCACATTCATCCCTATAGGCAAATAATCATATTCCACATTGGGTCTTTTAGCCTACTCACCCATTATAGCCATTATATCCCTATGTTCTAGTTGTTTTTCTCATATAGGTATTATCGGTTGTTGCCTCAACACACATCCCCTTAGATAGTGAGGGTTCCCTTCATGGATAGGCTAAAGGTCATCTTCTTGATCCCTACACCTTATAGAATAAAAGTCTCACCTTTTTCACTACTGGGGAATTAAGATTTCAAGCTCGAGCTCTTGATATGGGTACCTTTACTCTTACTATTGGTTTAACAGTACTTCCATAATTACCATTACATGTTACAATTTTTAGTAGCTACACACATTCACCATGTAGATTATTTTAGGTCATAGGGGTTATTGATTAACTTTACCATTGTTCTCATTATTTACCATGTTCAACATCTAGTAGTTATCTACACCCTGAACAAACTGCATAACTAAATGACTTCATGATAGGTATTCATTATTACCATGATTCTATAAATAAACAACCTAACCATTCTTCCTTATTGACATGATTATCTATTTTATTGATGGGGAAGGTCATATAATGTCATTGATTCCCTTGAATAGGTCTTCTCACTTGAAATGGTCATGTCTACTTACCTTTTCTTATGGACACATAACCCTTGATCTAATTAGTCATCTTGATATAGTCATTATGCACTATAATTATGTCTTTTTATTACTTGTATCATCCAATCCACATCTAATGTCTCTAATTTCTTTGTCATCTTATGGTCTTTATGGGATTAGTGGTCATTTGCATCATTTTCACCTTAACTTGGTTGACATAAATTGCCTTCCATCCTTGGGCTACTACAATAGTCACACCTCCAAAAAAATACCACTATTATTGGTAGTGGTAGTTCCCAAATGCTTACCACTGTGGAAGCTCCCCCATTTTATCCAACTATATAACCAATATCCTATACCACATAGCTCCCTACTACCAAGGCCTCTTCTAAGTGGAACCCAAAGTCCTTGGTTCCAAGGAAGTAGGATAGAGGATGCAAACATGACCACCATTTATCTAGCCTATCCATGTAGCTCTTGGGTTAGGAAAGGTCCATCCTCTATCACTCACCATGTTTATAACTTTATAACTCACAAAATCTACTTAGCCATCAAAAAAATTCTTTACAGGTCATCACTTCACTACTGCCCTTAGCACTTAGTGTGTAGTGGTGATGAACCTTTGCCAAAGAGACTATGTAAATCTTGATAGACACCCACATCCTAAAAATTAGCTCAGAATGATATATTCCATAACTATGTGTATACCCTCACTCAATTTTAAAATGTGTAACCTCCTCATGAAGGCACCTCTTCTTTGGCTTATCTCCATCATAGGAAATTTATGATGCTTAGCCTTTTGTTACCCACTTATTTATCCTACCCTACCCATCTGTATCTTCTCCTCCTAATGCATGTGAGATTATTATGGTGAATATTTACCAATTTTTATCATGACACCTCACTAATACCAAACTATCAACCCAAACCTAACAATGTGGTATATCACATTGGGGTAGCCCATCTAAACTCCACTGAGAACTATAATTAGCCTTTGAAGTTTTGTTGGATATCACATCAAAAAAACTATATAGGTAGTGTCCACTTGCCTAGTGCATATGGATTCAACTCAACCACCCCCTACCTGAACCCTTGCTAGCCACTCTACCCCACCAACTAACCATTCAACCACATCACCTCGACCTTAGTTATTTGGACCGAACTACTGCACATCTTTATGATGACCTTTCCTAAGAAATTCTTACCATGTAAACCAACCTTACCATGTTTTATTTTTACATGACTTAACCATTTGGTTTGTTCCATAGGAACACTTCCTACTTTGGATACCTACAACAAACCCTATCCCTATCTAGATCACTTGATAGGCATGGCCTGATCAACTATGACTAATGTTGTAGACTAGTTACCCCTAACATATGTCCCTTTAGACCTAAAATTAAATTAACCAACATTAGTAACTTTAGTTCATGTGTGATATTGGATACCACACTTAGTCACATTTTGTTCACATGTTTGTGTCTCAAATACCCAACTACCTTGTGGCACCACCTAGTACCTCCCTACCAATTACTTATCAAACTTGCACCAAATTTTGATTTACCTCATCACCTCCTAGTTTAAGGGGGAAAACCTCCTCCCATACTTAGGGTATCCTAACCTTTGACCAAGTGATCCATTTGTGTTTTGCATTTTGTTGGTTCAAAGCTGCATAACAAAAAGGGGCAAAATGTAAACACTAAAAAATTGCACACTTATAGTTTTTGATGATTGAATGCCTTGGGACCCCATAAAGACCCCATAAAACCTTCTTAACCCTTAACAATCTCCTTTTAACCTAACCAAATCACTATTCACATAGTAATATTCAAAAATACTATTTGAAAGTACTATTTAAAAGTAGCATTCACTATCACTATTCACTATGGGACCCACTATCACTATTCACTATGAGACCCACTATCACTATTCATGATGACATGGCATGCGATATGGAAAGTGACATGGAATGTTATTTTGGAGGTGATATGGCAAGTGCCATGCCTTAGAAGTGAGGTGGTTTGATGTGGGACATCATACCCCACCTAGGACCCTTCTCCAAGGTGCTTAATGACCTCATTTAAGCATCATAAGGGTCCCCTTTGAAATATGGTGAATTTTCCCTTAAGGGGACATAATTAAACATGTATTTTGTCTTCACACATGAAAGTTTAATTAAAAATTGGATACCTACATCTTCATTGCTTTGGAAAAGATAAAGGACACTATATCAACCTATTTTTAGACTCTTTAGCAAAGTGGGAGACCCATGATCAAGGCAGGAATCCCACCACCATCATATTTTGACACATTAATGCACCCACATCAAAAATTGTGCCAAAAATTATGGGGAATATATTTAAGTTCTTATATGAAGATAAGAAAGGGTGGTGAAAAGCCTTTTGGCCTCATTTGGGCCCATGTGCATGATTCCCACTCAAAATTTGACTCATGTGCAAGGTGGGAGACACACCAACCTAAATAAAAGACCCATGATCAATGTGGGGCTCCCACCACCCTAATATTTTGAATCATTCATGCACCCACATATAAAATAGTGCCACATTTTGTGGGGCATCTCTTTAAGTGCTTAGATGAAGACAAGAAAGGGTGGTGAAAAGTCTTTTGGCCTCATTTCGGCCCAAGTGCATGATTCCCACTCAAAATGGGATACCCATTAACAAGTTGGGAATCCCACCACCTTATCCTCTTTATAATTGATGATCCCACTTGGAAAATGGCACCATACTTCTACTATTACCTCTTTTGGCATGATTATTCATAACAAATTCAATAAATACACCCTTTTCCTTCACCAAAGGCTAAGTTGTTTTTGGTTAAAGCATTCTTTTTTTAGGTTTTATACTTTTAAAGGAAGTCATATAATTGAGAAGGATGTCATCATCATCTTGGAAGAGAAAATATAAAATCAATGAAACTCTGTTTAAATTGCTTTAAGGCTTCTTCAACATCATTATCTTCATCAAGTTATCAACATCAACATTCTCCTGAAAGCTTGGAAGGTAACATTTTAATTTGCTTTTGTTTATTTAATTTCAGTTTCTTTATTTCCCTTTAGCCTTCCTTAAATTTAAATCTTTAATCCCTTCACCATTGTTTCCTTTATCCCTTTTTTTTAATTACACATTTACCCTTTTACCCCACTTTTGCCTTCTTGGCCACCATTTACCTTCTTTTGGCTTTCTCACTACCATTTCCCTTTTCACCTTCTTGACCACCATTTAAACATTTTTCTTTCTTAAACATAATTTACCCCTTTTAATTTTATCCCCTTGATCATTAAAAAATCCTAATAAAACTATATTTTTGACCCTTGTTAATCAACCCAAACCAAAAATCATAACTTTGTTTTAACCAATTTTCAGCATTCGCATTATTCAAACTAGTTGCTTTATTTTAGCCATCTTAGAAAAGCATTTAATTTTATTAATTAAATTAGTGTTATTTTCTATCCTTAGTTTCAATTTTATGTCATTTTATGAAAATTAATTTCATTTTTATTTATCAACTTAAGTATTTAAATCAGGTGTATTGACAGACTCCTAGAAAGCTTTTGCTTCTAGGATCTAGCTCACACTAGGCAATCCACCGTTCTACTTGTCTAACAAATAGGTTTTTTGGTATTGGTTTCTTATTTATAGGTGATCCTCCCAAGACAAATAGTATCTATCCACAATAATTATGATTTAATGTGTGAATATTTAACATGTATCTTTCTACACACCCTTCTTCACTAGTTTCTTTCTTTTTAAATTAAGCTAAAAAGCAAAAAATTAGATATAAACAGTTTTCTTTAAACAAAGTCATTATTTTCATACAAGTATGGTCACAGGTGAAGTTATTATTCTGATTTGAATTCATAAATATGTAGTGGTGAAGTCATTAATACACATTGTTGAAGTCATTATTTTCCCTAAAAACATATAAAAATAGAATAAAGGAAATTTGGCAAAGTCATTGATTAGTAGGGGTTAATGACTCATATGCAGTCAATAAAAACACATGATTTTTTAAGGGAAAAAATATAAACTGAGATCTAAAATGGAATTTTTAATATTTCTAAGAGGTCTAAAGTACTCCTATGATGATTTTTGGGTTATGTCAAGTCCCACTATGATGGTTTTTGGGTTATGTCAAGTCCCATCAAGCATTCCATTATCTATCCAAAAATCCAAGGAAAAATAAGGTTAAATTATATTTGTTAGTCCAAATAAACAAAATAAAACTATATTTACAAGCCTAGGATCTAAGGGGAGCTAAATAATAAATAAAAACAACTATAACTATAAGAAAATTGAACACTTTTACCTTTCTTACAAGTTTGGAGAGCCTGTTGGCATGAGGTTGAGCTTGAGATCGACTTATGAGAAATTATTCTTTGTCAATGGTGCTCTAGAATCATCTCCCTTTGTCCACTTGGTCTATGTCCTTGGAATTTGATCTTGTTTGAAGATTTTCTAAGAGTAATTTATCATTATAACATTACACAAAAAACTTGTTAGAAGTGAGTGTGAATCCTTGTATTTATAGGCTTCACACTAACCCCAACCTAGGTGTAGTTAGGTCTAGATTAACCATGGGTCAACCTTAGGAGGATAAATGCAATAAATAAGGTCATTGATTATGTATTTATTGAGGCATGGCTCAAATTTTTTTATTTTTATGGCATTTATGTTGATATTTTTCCATTTCTTACTTTAAGTATGATGATGTCAACATGACCTCACTTTTCATAATATTTGTTGAATTTTAATTTTTAGAAATTGCATTTTCACTAATTCAACATGGAATATTTAACTAATCATTTAATTTGATTTTTTTGATTAATTTATTATTCTCAATTTTTGGTCATTTCAAGAATTGGATTAAGTGTCCCACTTAATGGGTCAAAAGTTTCAATTTGAATGGTCTCAACATGATTGGACATGAATTTGTGGAAGGTCACTATTATATACAAGATAATACCCAAATATGGATGACTCAACATGATCTTGGGAATTAACATCTGATGTGTGGATGAAATTGGGATGTTAAGGTAATTTATAGGATTAATTTACATTATTTTCTATAAATTGGTCTAATATCTAGTTTATACATGAATGCCACCAAAATAGAGTGTCTACAATTTTTAGCTTAAATATGCTAGAGAAGGTTATAGTAGGCTCTTAGTACCTAAGATCATAATTCACTGGGCTGAAGATATCTATTTTAGTATAGAAACCTACAAAATCTCATAAAAATGTTCTTTCTTTTATTATGGAACTTGTTCATTTAGCAAGATGCCTTATTGTAACTATGTACAAGATGTCTAGTGGAGTCTTTCTTGATTTATTCAATGATATTATAACATACCAAGAGCCTCTTTGGCCTACCATTCCTGACATTTCTTACAACATACCAAGTTTAGACATTAAAGCAATGAAAAAAACATTATTTAAATGTGAGTATATGTTAGAAGTGGATGGAGTTGGCATTTTGGTTAGGTGTATGAGCATAATGAGTTAGAACATGATCTTCAATAAGTGAAAAATGGATTAAAGGATCTCCTTTGAGTAGCTCCACCAAAATTAAATAACATTGGATTTGGTACAAGATTGACTTAAAAAAGTATAAGAAAATGGAACATTAACCTTAAATTTTGAAAAAATACCTTAAATAATGTTAAAACCTTCATAGATGACCATGTTAAGGGGACTAAACAAGTGTCATAGCTTACCCACTTGACAAAACCTTATTGATACCTTGAAACAACTTGATAGAAACCATGAAAAGACAAATCAAAGCCACTAAGGCATGAATCTCAATAAGACATTTATAAGGCTAGGTGACTTACATACCTAGTTTGAATAAACCTTGATCAAGGGTAGCTAAATTAGCCAACATTTTTGGTGGCCTTCAAGGATAATTTATCTGCTAAACATCTAGATAAGTAGACTTAGTAGTCCATTAGAATATGGAGTCATTTATCAATTAGTAATAAACCTGATTTAGACCTTAAAACCTAACTAAAATCCCTTAGAACAAGTTGAGAAATTTGATATCACCTTACAAAGACACCAAGAGAACAAAGAACAAAGACATAATGCCAAGAGGCATTTACGGAAAAGATAAATAGCTAACAACCAAACAAACATGTGTTAGAAGCACTTAGAGAAAGAAAAAGACTAACCTACTATATAAAAGGCTTGAAATACCTGTATCCCACTTAGGTCAAAGCAAAAACCTCTTAGGTTTTCTCCATATGGTTGATAAAAATGAAAAACAATTTATTGTTTGGGTATTATTCTTTTTGGATCAACTCTTCTTTTGATTGTCAACCTCTTTAGTTTTTTTCTAAGTGGATCAACTGTAGCAAACATATATCCTACAAACATAAATTTCCCATGTGTTTCAAATATCACCTCATGCTAATGTTCAATATTGAAATCACCTTCAAAATGGATCATATTCTAATTCATAGGGATAGCTACAACTTCAGCTTCTAATGGATCACTACTACACTATTCTTTGTTTTATATAACATCTTGAGGGATGTAATTTTACTTGTCAATTGCTACAAGTTGCTCAAGTTCTTCAAGGAGCTCCAAATATTTCCCCCTAACCTCATCAAGGTCTATTTGGGATATGCTTTGATTATCATCTTATTATGCATGTTTTCTAATCTTGGAAACCACCTTAGTAATATATTCACATTGATCATTAGGGACTATTACACTTCCATTTAAACCTTTACCTTGCTCACTTTGGGTAATGTCATCTTATTCAAGGCCTAAAAATTGATCAAGGAGTTGATAACTAATATTAAAAACATCAAATAGATCAATATCAAGTGAACTAGATTCTTGGGATGATAGGATTAAAGGACTACCCTTCTTTTATTTGCTAATGTGTTTGCCAAAACTGCCATTTTTAGCCTTATTTATATTATAGTTCCCTTGTATATGCATATAACCTACTTATAGGACCTTAAACAAGTACTATAATTATCTTTCACTTATATCTAGCTCATTTAGACCTTTTTTTGGATTTATGGAGACTAGTATGGAGGTATCCTCCACATCAAAAATAGAGAAGGAACTAAGTCTATACTTTTTTCTATGTATTCTTGAAACTCAAAGTAGTCCTTGGCCCACTTAAATTATTCATTAGGAACCTCTTCAATGGGTGCAAAATTATTATGATGAGTAGTGCTTCCTTATTATGTTTGTGATTTCAAACTAATCAAGGCCTCCTTGAGATATAAGTTGATCAACATCTTCTTGCTCTTCCTCCATCACATAAAGTGGTATTTCCTCAAACAAGTTGATGTTCTCTTCTTATGCAATAGTATTTTTATTATGTTTATTATGCTCCATAAGGTCTGAAATAATGTGGATTTCTTCATGTGAATAGTAATTTCTTTGATTAGCCTTCTCAAAGGGTTTGAATAAATCATTTACTGCAAACCTATCATTAGTTTCTCCAAAATAACATGTACCCAAATTAGTACCTTATATGAGAATTGGAAAAATCTTAACAACCTCCTCTTGACCATGAGAGTTTTTTTTTCTTCAAGCTTAGCTTCCTCTTCATCAAGAGTGTGCCAAAAAGATTTATTTTCTTCCTTTTGTCTTAAGTTTAATCTGATGGTATAATGAGGAATACTGGTGATTATTTCCTCATCACATTCACTTGAAACACTCTCTTCTTTCTCTAGATGATCTTCACTTGCCTTCCATACAACTAGTCTTCCTTTGAAAATAGAGATGGTGAGAGGGCAAGAGATTACATTTGGTGGAGTAAGGTGAACATAATTATTATCAAACTAAAAATGGGGCATTATGGACTTCTCTTGCTCATGAATTCACATTGGGGCTTAAAAAGGCATTGTTAAGACTTGGAGGTTTGGAAGTAATAGGCTTATTAAGTAATTATTTGGAAAGAGGAAAATAATCTTGTACTAAGGTTTCTTCATTCTTATATTTTCAATAATCAATCAACCACTCAAATTTTATTATGCCTTGATATTTATGAACCATTCCAACTTAAGGGGTGGGTGAAGGGTTTATGTAACTTGTAAACTTCCTTGGCTTGACTTATAAAACCTTCTCCTTCTCTTGGTGTTGAGTTGGTTTGAGAGGAGTGGTCTAAGAAGGCTTTTATGATTAAGAGGTTTGAAAAACTTGAATAAGAATGGGTATAGTTTGCACATGCATATAATTTTTTAGAGGATTTAGAGTCCTAAATCTTAGAATTTTGAAGCAAGTAGACTTAGTTAAAGGTTTAGGGACATTCTCTTTTACAAGTTGATCCTTAATTATAATAAAACATTCTATAAAATTAGGAATAGGATGGGATGATTTAGGTTTGGATTTAATTTCTTATATTGTCATGAGTAGCTAACACATTTGCTCTTTTGTAGCCTCAATTTCCCTAACTATGCATTCCTCATTATATCTCTCCCATGTCCCTACTATTGATGTGGGTTTTATGCACACCACATAAGGTTAAACAAGGTAGCCTATAAAATTTTAGGATCTCTATGTAATAAGGTTATACTCTAGGACACGAGTTGTAGTTTTGTGATTAAAACAACTAAGTGATAGAATAACAGGTTGAGCTTGTGGATTATTTAACTAGGTTTTATGGATGAATGCATGGAATCTAATATAAATTAATCACTAAGTTGGATGGGGGGATAATTATTCTATGGTGAGTATATCTCAAAAAAACATAAATGAGGAAATAAGAGTAAGGCAAAGAAAGGCTCTATGTTTTTGAAGGTCACTTCTAAGACTATTTATTTGATGGACAAGTATCTCCAAGACTAGTGTTTTCCACTTGTAGCTATTACACTCTTACAAACAAGCATGGTTAGTAGTATAGGAAAACAAGTATAGAATGCTCAATGATCTCAATTAAATATTTGTCTCATTAGATCTATTTTTGGACACCCTTATCTAAGAGATTACAAATCAAACCAAAAATTTATCTAGGGTAGCTATAACTCATGCCTGGATGACTATACCAAAATAAATACCTCTACACACCTCAGATTATCAATTTAAATTATACTAATTATTTAAACCAATTAAATATACCAAGCCTCAATTTTTGTATCACATCTAAGATCAATATTCATTTATTAAAACAACCAAATTCATTCATATCATTAACACACTATAATTATTGAATTGATATAAACAAATAAACTTAAATTTCATTAATATAGAAAAGGAAGAATAAAGAACAAACATAGTTGTATGACAATAAATCTCTTGATCTCTTCCTATATATTGATCCAAAACTTTGACCCTTTGAAAAGAGGGTTTTACATGTATTTAAAGGACTTGGGGAAGGGGTCACCTCATCCTAAAAGTATAGAAAAACTTTTAATACATCAAAAATAATTAGAATCTAAGTTCTATTTCATTACAAAATTGCATGTTATAACTTATAGATTTCCTCAAACATGCAACATGTGCATGATGGAAAAAACAATCTGTTTAATTACAACATGGATGTAACAAGACTTAACTAGTTGTTTGTAATTGTAACATGTAAATTTATTATTTAAAAAAAAAAAAAAAAAAAAAAAAAACCTTTGACTAAGACTAACTTGGTTCTTGCTTGACACTTTTCAAAGTTGTTGTTAGAATTACAATTATAATTAGAGTTATACTAGTAACTAAAGTTGAACTTGTTGTTTCAAACATGGTGACTAGAGTTATGGATGGGGAGACACTTGTAGCATGAACTGGAGTTACAATTGGAGATGAACTAAGAGGTAACATTGAGGCACTCAATAATCTAATAGGGACTAAATTTGATGGTAGTGTTGTAACTGGCACTGTAGGTAGAGTCTAAGTAGTAGAAATAGCAGGTGGTGTTGAGGATTCTTTCTTGTTCATGTCCAAATCTTTATAATATTTATATTATTTGGCATGTTGTTATTGGATTATGCTCATATCAAGGAGATAAGTTCTAGTTAAAGTATCTTCTCATTCAAATAACCTTCCATGATCTATCTTAGTGACTCAGAAACTAACCCAAAATACCTCCACTTATTTTACCTTCTTCCTTGGTGTACTTAGGTTCACTTCAATGTCTTATAAACTCAATCTTTATAGACTTTTCTTGAAACTATTTGAATTTTTTTAAATCATATAATTGAAAATAACCTATGCTACCAAATTTATAGTGTTATCTCTCACTCCTATGAATTCTAGTTCATTTAAAATTTGTGTTTCATGATTTTCATGTTCTATAAGCTTATTCACTAGAACATTGGTAACACTAACCCATTCTTGAGTTTCTTGAGTTCTTATAGCTGCTAGATTTAATGAATTAGCTACTTACAAAAGGGTCATTAGGTTTAAGTGGATGAATACTTTATTAGGAGTGTATAACACCAATAAATTCAATTTATTTTCATCTTCTATGATAATTTTAAACAATTTTGATGTTGTAGTTACATGTGGAGCCAATTGGACTCTCAAAGAATAAATGATATCCAAAATTTTATATAACCTTAGTGCCACACTCTATACATCTTGATCTATGATTGAGGGGATGTGTATTACCTATTGATTATATCTAAGAGTGTCCAACTCTTCTAATTATTTTCTAGCCAGCTCTGTTCTCTCATGGATGACCAATATTGCTTTAGTGTGGATCTCTATGTAGGACTTGAGGTCCTCAATGTATTGGGGCTGGCCCTTTTTCCTATCCTTCCTCTTTGAAAGAGTATAAATCTCTTCTCTATCTTCTAGGATTAAGCCTCTACCATGACTATCTTTAATATTTATCTTCATGACCCTCTGTAGTAAGGCTATGGCTTTATCAAAGAGCAAGCTCATAGTGGGTAGCTTGGTGATCATCAAATTGGGCCTCTTAGAAATTGATGATCCTAAATTCTTGGCCCGATATAAAAGAGTTATCTTTGGAATATATGATAATTATGATTCTATTTGTGCATCTTTCTCAGGCTTGGTAGATGGCTTAGGCATTCAGGGCCAAATTATCTTGGACTAGTCTATGTTCTTGAATTGTGATATGGGATGCACAATGTATACATGTTTCTTATTATGGTATCTCTTTGTTACCACTAGTATTATGGTCTAAAATAGTCTTGATGAAGGTAGTATTGAACCTAGTTAAGTAGCAGAGGCATCCACTTAAGTGATGGGTTGGTTGGTGGCTTGGAAGTAGAGGTGGAGACTAAAAGAGTGGGAGTAGAGGTGGCTAGGATTGAAGGAACAGTGGTTAAATGGATGGAGATTACAAGAGTGGAGATCATAGGAGTAATGGTTGTAAAAATGAAAACAAGCCTAGTAGAGAGTGATTACATGGGAATAAAGGTAGAAACAACTGGCAAAGGCATAGTAGAAATAACTAAAAATGACATAAAAGGAGAAAGGCCCAAGGGAGAAGTGAAGAGATCACCCTTACCATATTGGTCACTATTAAGGGGTTCTTTTACTTTTAATTCTTGAATGCTCAAAACCTTGGTTTATTGTATCTCTTCCTCATCCACCTCATGGCTTGTCTCACCTGCAACTAAAGGTCATGTCTCTACTAGTTATCTCCATGAATGGAATATATGGTCTCTATTACCTTGGTTTTCTTTGATAACAAAGTTTTGTCTTCTCATCTTATAGAGAAGGCACTAATTGGGGATGAGGGGGAAGATTCATACTAGATGTTATGGCTACTTAATCTTCTATAGTATGTGTCATATCTTCCTCATCAAAGGATTATAGGCAAATGATCTCCACCTCTTCCCCAATTGAATTATCCTTCTCCTATGTTATCTATTCTACTAATTCATGTTTGACCTTAATCAGTTCAACAATGGATGTTTAAACTGGAGGAGTCAATTCTACCTCTTCTTATGTAGTAGCCAGTGTCTCTTCTAACACTTACTCTTCTTCATGCTTTCTAGAAGTTGATATTTCCCCTACCACTTAATCTTATTCTTGTTTATTTTTCATCATAATAGGTGGTTATTGGGGGTCTTGTCTTTGGTCTATTGGCTATTGGTAAGGTCTACCACTATTAAAGTTAGAGGATCTCCATTCCCCCTAGTGGTGGGATCCTAATTTTGGATTGAATGAGTGTAAGGTATGGGTCTACTTGTATCACCCTCAACAAGTCTTCACTTAAGCCCACATTCTTATCCTTTTCCTTTACTTCCCCATCATCTTTAGCACTAAGAAACAAGAAGTCATGGTCAAAAAAATCATGTTTATATAGGATTCCAAGGTTGTGAATCTTTTGTTGTAATCTACCATGGGTCCCAATCCCTATGGGGAAGAGTAGCCAATGCATAAGCCCTCTTTACATTCCTAGCTTCTCTATAATATCTCCTAATGTATACTACATCCTCCCAATATTGATATGGGATCCATGGAAATTGATTTTCTTTCTCTTTGTTAAGTCTTCATCTATACCATTACATATTTGGAATGCAAACTCTTACTCAAAAAAAAATTCAAGGAAACATTTTGGGAGATGAAGAGGGTCTACCCTATGCCCAACAATGATTATGAATGTATAATTAGGGTATAGATAATAATCACCCAAATTTATGAGTGTATTGGTAATTCTCTTTGAAATCCTAGCTAGAAGTTGTCTTGGATGGGCATCCAAACCTAAGGATATAGGTCCTCTAAAATTTTGGCAATTCCTTACATATGCATAAATGTGGACAAATGAATAGAAGTCACATATTCTATTCTTGATATAGTTAGAGTTGGGATTCTAAAGGACCTCATTATGGATGTAAATAATTCTTATGACTACATTCATGAGATATGAAATCATATATAAATTTATAGCTTGGGGTCTCTTATCCTTATGTATAATCTATTCATATAAGTAGCCACTAATGACCTCCCCCAATGCATAGGTGCACTCTAAAGTAATGAATAGGTCAAGTAGGGGTATCCATATAGATGTATGAAATGAATACTAAGGTGGCCAAAGAGTCAATTCAATAATTCCATGACAATATTAATTCCCATCCTAAAGTAGGTGATGGGGATGGGATTCTTGGTAGTTTCCTTGATAGTGAAAATCTCACCTGGGAGGAGCCACTTCCCTACTGCTTATTTCTCATATTTTTTTTCTTCCAAGTAACTACACTATAAAAATTAAATGTAGTTTCTAGAATGGGAAGACTTAAATACCTCATGAATGTTTCTCCAAATATGTATCCATTGAATATGTTATTTTTTGGCATAGTTTAGATAGCCATCATTTGTAACCCTACCTTAAAAAAATAATTCTTGTAGAAAGTTGATGCATGACATGATTTTTAGTTTAGTGGCTATGTAATAGAGTGACTTGCATTTGAATGGCATCAATATAGTTGTAAGTTATTTCTCCTCTAATGAGATATCCTCCTCACATGTAAATGGATCAAAGTTCTCTATGATCTCCCACAGAGCTGAGTAATTGGCATGGATACTTTTAAACATAGTTACATTAAAAAATGTGTCTAGGTATTCTATGGAATCTTTAATTGAGAACCTAGATGGAGGTGGAGATCCCTTGTACACTATGGATGAATATTCCATCACTTTTGGTTAATTCTTGTGTGATGTAATCTCTTGAAAATGGTGGTCTAAAACTATGTTATGCAAATTTCAAGTCATTTTAGATGTAACTAAGGATTTTGAAATTGTATAAGGTTACATGCACTTGAGCTCTTGAAAATAAATTGAGATGAAATTAGTTGGGGGATTAATGTTATAGCTTTATATATTTATTCTAGTTCATGCACCATTAGTCTCTAATGTATACAATATTGTCACCTTCATTCAATTCAAACATAATAATGTAGGCCTAGTGGGCATGCCATGTAGGATGCTTACTCATTCAAGGTGCCACGTTATTACTTCTTCCTTTTGAGAATTATCACTATATTATTTAGTCAGGGGATCAAACTTTACCTTTAGGCCTAATGATATGATATGGTGAGCCTAGGATTATGATTTAATGGCCCCAAAATCAAAATTCTCTTTGAGGAGATTCATTTAGGAATATTTGTCTGAAAGCCATCAAAGGGAAATTTCTTAAATGAAATTCTCTTAATGAAATTTGCTAAAATAATAGTTCCTAAAGACTAAGTGATCTTTGGGGAGATTGTCATTTAGGAGGAAGTTTCCATAGAGAAAGTTCCTTAATGAATACCTTCTAAATGAAAGA
This sequence comes from Torreya grandis, assembly GCA_037957365.1. Taxonomy (NCBI): domain Eukaryota; kingdom Viridiplantae; phylum Streptophyta; class Pinopsida; order Cupressales; family Taxaceae; genus Torreya; species Torreya grandis. Next base: position 2,032,440 of record JARHVA010000205.1, on the reverse strand, counting down.
TGTCAAAGAGAAAATTCTTGAATCAAAGCCTTCTAAATGAAAGCTACTAAAGAGAAAGTTCCTAAATGAAAACCTTTTGAAGACCAAAGTTTTCTAAGTAAAGTTTTAACATAAGAATTTCCAAACAAAATGATCCAAAGAAAAGTCATCGACCAAAAAGCTTTCAACCAAAAAAAAATTTGAAATGAAGTTCTCGACCAAATAGTTTTTAGCTAAAACATTTCTAAAGACCAAAATACTAAAGATCAAAAGTATCTGAAAGTCACTAAATAAAAGAATCTGAATAAGCAACTTTGAGTAAAAGAACTTGAATAAGTAAAATTTGAACAACTTTCATACATAGAAATTCTTCCAAAATTTCCATTAATAGATTAGTTTCAATAAGTCCTCTCAAATGGAAAATAACTGCACCAAATGTGATCCAATGTCCAAAACATCAAGTTTATAGATATAATAAAACCAACCCAAAAATGCAAACATAATTCAAATAATAAATAAGTCCTCTAAAAATAAAGGGGGTCCCCATTTTTCAAATAAAATCTAAGGTGGGGCGTGTTGAATCCAACACCTACTTCATATTAGTGGATATAATCCTAATATGTAAATTCTTTTTGGTGTCTATTATATTCCCTTCACCTGTAATTCTCCATACATTATCTCTCAAAGTCAAGTCTTATCTCTCTAAAAATTTATTTGGGCTAATTGGAAGCATAAGTATGGGTATAATAGGGGTAAATGTCATGGGGATAGTGGTATCTTACTAGTTCAGAGCTACTTGGTGTGAATCCATAAATGTTCTCAATTTGATATGAAGGATACAGAGGTATAAAAGATGCATTTTCATAAAATGGATAATGAAAATACACACAAATTGATGATTTTTAAGCACTTGGACTATTTAAACCAGTTGTAGATAACTTGTAGTCATAATTGGTGTTTGTGGACATGCCTCCAAAGGCTAATTTACTGAAGTGTAACACCAAAAATTCATTAGTAGATGAAAGTCTTGTTCCACTGAGCATTCCAAAAATTATTCTTACTTTGATTTTCACCCTTTTAGGAGGTGTTTCAGGTATCCTCACTCAATTGATACAATGGAAACTATCTAAGGTTGTGGGTAGCCTATAACTAAAGATAACTTACATGAAGGATTAGCTCCCTTGATGCTACACCTAAAACTAACACTACACCTACTCAAATTGAAAGGAAAATGGAGAGAAAAAGTTGAAAAAAATGGAAAAAGGGGGTGATGCACCAAATTATAGGTCTCTTCTACATGTATATTATTGTAACTTGGACTAAAACAAGATTGAAATCTAATTTCATAGCTCCAAATAGTTTCTCCAACATAATTGTTTCAATATGGAGGCTATAACTAACACATCAATCAAGAAGGATGATAAAGAGGGATAAAAGAAAACAATGGTAAAGGTTTTCCATAGTTAACCTTTTTAAAACTACTTGACATAAACTATATGACCTGCAAGAAGATGAATTACTCACAAAGAGGCAAGAATGATGAAGATAAATGCAAAGAATTTGAACACTATCATTATCATTCATCAATAATTCACCATAAGAACACTAGATGCAAGATGGAGAAGGAATAAATTAGGTTGTATTTACTTTAAAATAAATAATAAATATCAATTTTGGTAAGGATTCATCATAACCATTTAGAGGATCCTTTCTATGTCATTTGTAGGAGTACATATAGGAGAAAAGAGAGGAGAGAGAGAAGAAGAAAGTGTAGGAAGCCTATGATGGCTATCATCCAATCATGAGATTAGTTATAATATCAATGAAGAATGAGAAATAGTACTATGATTCTTCCTTTTCATGTGTTAGATTTTAATAATGATGATATTCATGAGAGTTGGCATAGGAGTGACTATTGGACTTCTATGACTCATCTTCTCTTCTCTTGAAACTACCCTCCTTTCTTGATTAAAGAGTTATAAGTCCACACTCACATGTATCATCTTTAAGTTTCTTGACACCTTGTCCACATTTGGGGATCCACAATACTAATGTTTCAAGTGTATTAGGTATTTTTAGTGTTCCTCAAGAGTATGTTTAACTAATACAAGTTATCCATGAGAATAATTGATAGAAATAAGCTTCTAAGGATCTTCTCTAGGATTCTTAGGACTATAGAACATAGGTTTACCAAGTCATATCCTTCATCAATACAAAAATAATGTGGTATAGAGTCTGATTACCTTGAGACAAGCTTGAAAGATTTGGTAGAGTATTGTGTTCATCCTTGTGATCTTTCAATACCATGAAGTTAGCAAATTGCTTATGCATTGGATCTCTCAAATCTACCTGTAGTCTTTAGGAATGGAATTTTTTATGACTTATATATTCATACAATGGTTTTATAAATTGTATACAAGAGTGAATTATATTTTTTTTCCTTAGATGACCTTAGGAAGGTCTGCACAATCTTAATGTAAACAAGGGAGTAGTCTTAGTTTGGCTTGGTTTAACACCCTAAAACCTATCATACCACCATTATGGCTTATTTAATGGTTATTTTAATGTTATTATACCTCTTCCCAATCTTTGAAAAATTATGTAACTGATTAAGAAGTCCTCATTCCTTCAAACATCTAAAAATAAGCCTAAAAGTGTAGTTTTAGGACTGTTTCCTTATATTTTTTCTTCATACATGCCAATATTTATACCCAATAGGTGATCATGAGGTTTGTAGATTTAATTTATAGGTTTTAAGACATTTAATTTGTATTTCAATCATCTATAATGGTATTTATAGTCATCGAGCTCTTTTGGAGGTTTCTTGAAAATTTTAAGGTCCTCATCATATTAACGATTGTTCATAAAGGTATGCTCCCTAATGGACTAATGAATACATGAAAATTTGAGGTTATATACCTTATCAACATCCCATAAATCAAATTTTCCCAATGCACATGCTCATCTAACTTCACACATGAGGAAGATGACATTCTAGAGCTTGTAGACATGTAGGTGTACATTTGAGATGAGTGTTTTAAGCAAAAATGTATTCAAATTGTTTGTTTTTTATTGGAAATTTATCCTATATGATTTATCCATATAATTTATTCATGTTATTCTCCAAATTATTTTACCCCTTAAGCCTCCTAGAACTTGTTTTATCTCATGCTTAGGATTTGTAGGCAATTTGATAATTTTAACCCTAATCGTCTTCTTTGAATGGTTTATCTTCATCACAAAGGGTCTAAAGGCTCATATAATATTCATAAATTCATTTAAAACATTACATTAACTTTTAACCTTCATTTTAAATATCAAAACCTACACTTTATCTTCTTTTTTATATCTATAGCATTGACACAGTTGAGCTTAGCATGCATGATCATGTTGTTTATTTGCACTTTTTACCCTACTAGTGCTTTGAATAAGTATAAGGATATTTTATGAGGTTGAATAAAATATTTAAATATATTTTTCAATCACCAATCATGTTTTAAAACACATCATAGCTTCAACAAATTAAATGTCATGTCAAGAGATAATAGAACATGAGGTGTCTTACCAATATGAATCTGATCCATGGTGTTTCTTAGAAATTTGAAAATATATCTAATTTATATAAGTATCATGGGATTTTTAAGGTTTAAAACCATGTTTAAAATTATTTTTTAATCATTTAAACACCTTGAAAATGCCTCACAACCTCAAAACTTACCTGTAAAGGCTTAATGAGGGTTTTAGGCCTCTTTAGAAATTCTAGCTTATTTTTTTATGTTTCCTCCCCTTGAGACCCATATAATAATCTAGAAATTTTTGGTATTTACCTCACATTACTCATTACTTATTTCATTTCTTCTATGAGATAAATTAGTGTGAAACCTTAAATAGTTTCCCTTTTAGATTTACACAGTCCACTAGCAAGATACTTGGAGAGAGTTGTAGGTGCTATGTGAGTGTCGAGATATGGTGTGGAAGGAATATTAATACCCTAAAATGGATCTCACAAATTTTAATTTACATAAAATATCTCAAAAATGTATTCAAACTCTTTAAACTTGAGCATTTGGTGTATTAAAGGGTTTTAGTGGAGTTATCTTATTAATAATGGTTCATAGAGCCTAGCCCCTTGAACTCAGAACTATTATCATGAATTAGAAGGGCATAACGGTATTTTACTTCCCCTAATATCACTTATCTTGATACTTCACCTCCACTATGAACCAATACCATGAAACAAACTCTTTTACTCTGGCATGTGACCTAATGGAGAACTGAAGTGGTTTTTGCCCTATTTTGGACCTATAGATTTTATCTCAGCATGGTTTTAAGCTTGAAAAAGATATATTAGGTTGTGGTATGGTTTTAATACCTGATACCATTCATCAAAACATTATTTATTTTGCTATGTAACTTTTTCATTTAGCAAGATATCCTATTGTAGTTATGTACAAGATGTCTAATGGAGTCCTTATTGACTTGTTCAATTATATTGTAACATACCAAGAGCCTATTTTACCTACCCTTCATACCATTTCTTACATCATACCAATTTTGGGCATTAAATAAATCAACAAAATAGTTTTTAGAAATGGATGTAGTTGGCATTTTGGCTGGGTGTATGGGTAGAATGAGGCTGAACATGATCTTTAATAAGTGTTGAATGGCTTAAAGGGCCTCCTTTGAGTAGCTCCACCAAAGTTTAAACACATTGGAATTGGTACAATAATGACTTTAAAAAATATAAGACAATGGAACATTAACCTTAAATTTTGCAAAAATATCTAAAATAATGCTAAAACCTTCATAGATGACCATGTTAAGGGGACTAACCAAGTGTCATAGGTTACCCTCTTGACAGGTCCTTGAAACAACTTGATAGACACCATGTAAAGATAAATCAAGTCCATTAAGTAATGACTCTAAACAAGACATTTACAAGGTTATGTGACTTAGCTACCTTATTTAAATAAACCCTGGTCAAGGGTGGCTAAATTAGCCAACACAAACCTTGAGCAAAAATGACTAAATATAAAACTAAAATAAAGGCAAAATGTGTAAGAAATAAACAAATGTAAAACCAATACTTCACCAATTTTTAACCCAGACTTTAATTCAAAATGAATAAAATGATGAAGTCTTCGAATAAAACCATATAAATGCTAAGTCATTTTAATTCCAAAATAAGTATAAATAGAGTAAGTGGAGATAAATTAAGTATAAAAAGTAGTATTTTTTGATAAAAATATATTCAATTTAGTCTAATTATTCACAAAAGTAATTAAGCCCCAAAAATAACACATAATAACATTTCTAATGAATGATAAAGGGAGAAAATAATAGACTAAAGTTCTGAAGGAATGGATGTAGAAACTCTAAAAAATAGTTGAATAATATAATAAATCTAAGGTGAAATAGCCCCAAAAGTGAAAATTTTAGTATTTTTTTAGAATATAACTTAACGCAAGCCAAGACTTAATAGGTTCATGAAAATTTAGGTACTTTTATCAATTAAATCCTTTATGATAACTTATTCAGGATAAGTAGATACAATAGATATTTTAAGTTCATACTTACTTCAAAGAGTGAAGCCAATATAATAGTAAGACTGTAATTTTTCAAAGACCTTATCCAATTAAACCAAAAAATAGAAACAGGTCTAGACTTGATTAGAATAGAAGACTAAGCTCTAGAGAAAAAAAGGTTCCATGATTTTATTGATTATATTAGGGTGTGTTTTGCAAGAAATAAAAAATCATGACTCTTATATAAAATACTCTTGAGTATTTTTAATCCAAGTAATAATCAAAGAACCTAGAATCTCTGGTTAAAATAGTACATGGGTCATGAACAAATTCAAGAAGAGAGAAGAAGGGATCATCAAAATGACCAAATAATGAGTCACTTTTGACCTAGTGTGCTCAAAATGAAGTTGATTTACTAGTTCATAAGGTCTACAAATATTAATTACTATGTTTCCAACCATTAGGCTAGTAAGTGCTACCTTGAAGAAATTAGCTTGGATATTACTCTAACACTAGCCAAGTATCTATAAACCTAATGGATTTACATCTAATCCCACTCAAGACCTTGCTCTACTACCATATAGGCATCTATATCCCTAATAGAGGTTACCTAAATCACCCAAGGTTAATTTTTTCTAAAGTTGATTTTCCTTTCTATTTTTTTGTTATCTCCTTTATTTTTTATGTCTCAGTTCAAGGTTGAGGACCACTATGGAAAATGAAAGGTATAACTATATATTTTTCACCCTATTTTTCCTCATATAAGGCTCACCTAAGTAAACTTAGAAACATTTTAATATGTGAAAATTGTGCTTGGTTTCAAGAGGATGCCTTCAATAAACACCCAATTTAATCCAAACTTACCCAAACAAGAACAGGTCCAGGGCATATGCAACAAACTCAACCTTCAATACTGACTCAATAAAAGGATCTAAGGAAAAATAATTACTCAAGGAACACCTTTCACACAAAATTTCACTTGTGTTACTTAAAATATTTCAATTCATCACTTGTCATTGAATTAATGTGGAACCATGAGAAAAACAATTGGAAAACAAACCCAACAAGGAAAATAACAAAACAAAACTAGAAAATAGCCTTAAACCAATAAAAAAAAATAGAAAATCACAAGAAAGGAAAATAAATAAAAAAGAAGAAAATAAAATTAATTACAATATCATTCCAAGTTATTTGAAGCTTGGATGTGGGGGGGATTGAGGGGATGCTTTTTAACAAGTAATAATATCTCCTCATTAGTTAGACACCTAAAATGGAATAGTCATGATCAATATTTTGAAAAGCTTGGTAGGAATCCTACAAGAGAAGAAATATAATTACATATATTTTTTTCTTTCCATTGAAAAACACCATCCCAAAGAATCTTATTAACAATGTTTGCATGCAAGTTGATCATATTAATATTATGAAACTTGGACATGCACTTACATTCCATTAGCATGAAACACCTAGGATAGAATTTAGTAAAAACCTCTACTTAAACATTAAATTATGGTAAGGGGTAAGGGTGACCACCAATACATACTAGAATAACTTGTAAACCCAACCTCATATAAATTATTTCTTTTTGATAACCCAATGGTGAATTCACCATTCGTTATTATTCAATTAATGTGGGCACTTTGACAGTATCCATATTATCATTTTTTATCTAAAAGATGTGGACTTGGTTCTTCCCAAGTCAAATATATTTTGGATTTATCATCAGTGGATAAAGTATGTGGAGAGTTATATTAGATTATGTTATTATCTACTTCAACTTTGATTAGCTTCATTGCTTCATTCAAGATACTATATTCATTGTTGTTCATCTCAGAATCGATAATTTCTATTAATGAGAAGATTTCATGGGTGTTGTAGACTAAATATATAGGTTGATTCACAAAACATAAGTATTAAAATGCAAGGAAAACCACTTGAATCTCCTTTATTTCCTCCATCTCTAATGAAGGGATGGATGTTAATTGGTTTCCACCAATTTGTTGACCTTATGGAGCCAATTTTTCAAATGTAGGAGAAACAACATATGACATAAGTACTCTAGATTCATATCATACATCTTATTAATATATTTTATCTAATTATTATATTTTGTGTTCATGATGAATACAAAAAGAGTCTAATTCTTCATATTTTTCACCCAACTCTTTGCCACTTGAATATTCATATGGAAGCTTACCTAAAATGATTGTTATCTCTTCATAATCAGAATCATCATCACTACTACTCTTAGGGACTTGTTATTTCCTTTGAATTGGACATTTTCACTCAACATGATTACTTCAACATCTATCCCATTTCTACATCCATAGACGCCAATTTGTGAACCTATAAATGTAGTATTATAATCCATTCCATGCATTGTTTGTGTAGTACTTCCTACAACAGATGACACTTGATCATAAAAATCACCAAAATATACTTGATTCTTAGCACAAGGCAAAATAAACTATTGTTCAAGATTAGAATATTTATAATCATTTTCATTTGAATCGATAATAGGTTTTTATTTTATCACAGGAAAGTTTGATTGGACATATGCTTGAGGCAAGGTTTGACTATAAGGCACACATTAACACATAAACTAACATATAGGTAGATACTTATGAGCATTTTAGGTGTGGACAATTATCTATTATGATGATTAGAGTGGACCAATACCATAACCATGTGGCATATATTATTGTTAAATGATGCACACCTCTTGATAAGTGGATGTAAATAATGTGAGTGTATATGGGGTCCTATGAATAAGCATAACAGTTAGGGGATATAATGTTCTCAATAAAATTTTAATAGCTACCACCTCTATTCATAAGAATGTTCTTTTAGCTTATGAAAATGAATATTTAATGAACTTATGGGCTCATTAATCTCGCTAAAAAATGTAACAAACTGATAATACAAGGTATCATGGTCAATAGGCACACTAAAATGGTTAACAAACATATTTTCAAAGATAGTCCATGAAGTGATGTATCTGTTTGGCAAATCTATATGCCAATGTTAAGCATCTTCATCCAGGAAATAGGTAAATAAATGGAAAGACACATATTAATTTTGGATATAGGTTCATGTGATGGATTATTTAAATACCTATATGTTCTCTTCATCAATATTAATCCCATCATGAGTTTATTTTGAACAAAATTTGTTAGGATTCCTAAGCAAGTCATGAACAAGCCCTAGAATGTTCATAGGGCAAAAACTTCCACTAGCCAAGCTTAGCCATGGGTGGGTTTAAAGTTAATAAAAAGATCAAAATCAAACTCAAACATTATATAGTATCATATTCAAGCTTTATTTTTATATCAAGATATTGGTTTGTTGTTTAGGCACACAATAAGGTATGAAATAAATAGCCAAGACTAAAACTAGTCTTAAATCTAAAGAAATATTGTAGATCATGCCCTTATTCTAGTTTTGATATATTGATGTGTGTTTTAATCATATAATAGAGTGGTAAAATCATGAAGGATGGACAAAATACCAAACCAAATGATATCTCTCCAATTTTACTCTGATTCATGCCTTCCTTTTAGCACTAATATATTTATGGATTCACCTTGGTTTATCTTAGTTAAATTTTCATGTGGTTTAAACTCTAAAGGATACCTTTTTTAAATCTAACAACTATTTTTTGTCTTTTAGGCTAATTTTTAGTTAAATTATACCACCTGTCAACATCGCAGAGCTCTGTTCCTCTAGATCACTTCAGGAAAATAAATTATGAAAAGATCCTGTGAGTCCCCAAAATCATGCCATGTGGAATGATCCCACTTCTCTAGGGCCTTAGGATGATATATAATAAGAGTAAAAGCAAGAGACATTCTAGATAAATGGGATGATGCCATGTGGCATCATCCTACTTCTCTACACATTCAGAACAAACATGATTAGTATGAGGGAGCACCGAACAAATAAGTCCTTGAGATCATGCCACATGGAATAATCTTAGACAAACAAGAGATATAATAGAGACCACAAATATCTAAGTGAGTAGTATCTTACCACTTTTTAATATCTCACTACACCATTGTTCAAAAAAATATCAAGGTGATCCATTCCCTCAGCAGACTATGAAGTACCAAGAAGTTGATACATTGTATAATCCCTACATATCAATGACAAACTAGATTATTTCAAGTAGCAAAAAGTGGACACATGAGGGAAACCTTCCCAAGGCTAATGCATGGACCTCTACAAATAAGACCTTAACTTAAAAATTATGTGAATTTCACCTATCTAGCCTATCAAAATTTGAGAATTGGATTATAGGTTGAATCAAATTTTGTACAATCACTGGTCATATTGTTGCCTAGTGCAATTAGATCATGAAACTAATTTTAAGGTAAATCAGATCCTTGGTTAAGTTAGTTAGTGGCATGGACATTAGGATTAAATAATATAAATATTATAAGAAGATAAATAATGCTTTCACATAGTCTATTCACATCTAAAATATGAAAAAATTCACCCCATGCATTTAATACAACATTGATCCATTGAAGGGAGTGGATTTCAACTTGAATCTATATCAACAGAAATAACACATATTTTTGCAATAGGTTTAAGCATAATTTTTCAATCATTATAATAAAATATTGTTATTTACATCACATGAAATTCCCTATAGGGATAACTACATCATTATGACGTCCAATTGGACTATGTAGGTAACACTCAGTCAACAAGGGGTTTTCTAAGGATATCATGGCCATATCCCACTTCCCCATCCCCCCAGAAATTTTGAATTTGATATTTTTCTATGTGTTTGTGTAAGACTAGGGAATAAAATTTATAAGCCTTCCAAATATCAAATCGAGCTCCACCTAAAAATAGTTCACCTATAGACAAGGGTGAACAAGCCCAAATTTTTAGATCCAATGCATAGTCTATTTGGACAAAGCTATGGTAGTTAACAATAATGCATTATGACCTTGTTTGTCTTAGATGGCCTTATCCTAGTATTTAGTAGATATTCATTTTATAAAGTATTTATTATTTTAGGGTACATAAGTCAGTTCTATCTCATAAAATTTGATTACAGTTTGAGTTAATCTATTTTTCAATGATAATTCTCTAACCCTAACCCTAATTTTTATTTTTTCCAATTTACAAGTTTTGTAAATTTTATAGATATTTGTATTTACTTTATTTTATCTTATTTAACATTTTAGATCAGATTTAAATAGTTTACATTTCTAAGTAGAGTTAATTTTATTGTAATTAATTATAGTGTAAATAGGTATGGCCAATAACATTAGGAAATAAGGATAGTTGATGTAGTTTAGCACCTAGTCGATGCAGAAGAAAATTTGAGCATGGTTAATACCATAAGGTATGGCTAATTTATTAGGATGAATTGGTGGTATATACCATATGGTATGGCTGATATATATTAGTGATGTGTTGGTCATATGGTATGGGTAGTTTAGTACAAATTTTGACTTGGTCAGGATTTTATTGTATGGCCAATGCAATATGAAATTTAAGCTTGGCTAGTGTAGGTAGGTACCTATCTGAAACACTAGAAAAATGGGAAAACTAGTTGATACAGTAAGATGTAGGGACCATTTTTTAGTTTTTATAACTATTTTGCTTTGATTTGTAGTATTATTTTCATATTTTTAGATAAAAATCTAATTATACTTTATTGTTTTAGTTTTTTCATAGGTGACAAAGATTATGGTAGATTGTTGATGGTATTTAGTTGTTAGATCTACTAGATATATTATCAATGGTAAATGGATCCTAGGTGGTGAAATTAGGGTTCAAAGGTATTATATATGTGTGTTACATTCCTCTTAGCTTAAATAACATCACCATGTTCTTGGAATGATGGAAGAATACCACTGACACTTTTAGGTGGGTGGTGAATGAGGATGTTGTTGATTATATTTAGTCACCATGAAGGGAAACATCCATTTTTTGTTCAAATCTTCCACAGTCATGAAAGTTTTGAAGTTTAGTCAAAGTTTGTAAAAATGGTTGTCTCAAAATGAGAAATCAATACTTCATAAGTTTTTCTTCACAACTTTTTCAAAATATTTCGTATTTGTGTCATTTACAATGAAGTAGTCGAAGAAAGTGTTGGAAAGGAATTCAAGACTTTTGCTTTGAACAAATTTTTTGAAGAGGAAGACTAGTCAAGACAAATTTTGTGAAGATAAATCTTGAAAAGAAGAAAAATAGACATTAGGCGAGTCAGAGGAAAATTTGTGAAGGTTTTCTATCTTCACCCAGTGCCATGTATTAATCTCCTGGTAGTCTCAAACCCTCTCAAAATGATTTTCAACACCTAGTCAAATTTCTTAAAAATGCCTAGAGGATATCCATGTTAGCAAAGTGGTAGGTTAGCAAGATGATTCCATATGTCATAATTTTGGTGACCTATAACCATCTGTGTAAGTTTAAATCCCTCTAGGCTAGTGTCTTATCAAGATGACACCACATGGTTAAATCCCACTAATTGATAATCTTGGGGCAATTCGTGCAAGCCCTATAGTGTGCCATAGCAGAGGGTCACTGAGATGATACCATTTGTAAAAATACTAATTCATCATTGAAATAATAGTCAATGTTTCACTTGAAGCCTAATAATAGCATCAAAAATGTGATTAAAATCCATGTGAGAGGGACCCATAATTCAATCTCAGGGTCCATGGCTAAGGCAAAAAAATCAAAATAATTTACTAAGTGTTGAAGGATGTACAAAGGGAAGTTTGATACTTGGAAATTTTGTGGCCTTCCTAGCCTCTCCTAAACCTTCTTGAGGTTGTCAGAGTTTTCCTAAGCCTAATCTAATCGAATGGTGACATTTAGTATCTTCTCAAAGAGTATCATTGCATATAAAAGGGTTTATCCTTAGCTTTTTGGCAATTCCCTAAACTCAATCTCCTAGTCTATTAGATTTGTCAGAATTATCAGAATCTAAGAACCAATTAGTAAACACCATTTGGACCTATCAATCCTTCGACTAAGTCTCTTGGGGAATAAAATTATTATATCTTATAGGAATAAGAATTAACCATAGATTACCACATGGTGAGCATCATCCTAGGTTCCCCCATACTAACATGCACATACTAACACCATTGGCACTCGACCAATGAAAAAACCTTGAGATCTATCCTTCTATCAAACCTTATGGAACCTAAGCACCAATGATGGCCTACCACATCGATTTGATAAGCCCCGAGTGCATAATCTATAGCCAAGTGATGAAGGAAACAATAAATGAAATAGTGCCACATCATTAGTAACCAAGCTTAAAATTGATGGCTTGTCTAGTCATCAAGATAATCATTATCAATATTTACATAATTGAAGTGTAGTGGCTCAAGGATCACAAGATTGTGAGATGAATTAATCAAGAGGATGTTGTAGTTATCACAATAGATTAGATTAATATTTAATCTATAGAATTTAATACTAATATAGCTGATAATATTATGGCATGAGTGAGACTAGCACAATGAGTTGATAACCAGAGCATATAGGATAAAGAATTGTCTTAATGACAATCATGGCATGTAAGTCCATAGGGAGTAGTATTGAAATCAAAAATGACATATCAACCAAATTTTACCAATGCAAGTAGTTTTAAAATATCTATATTTGTATTCCTACACATGAAATCTTGTAAATTGAGTTATGGTTGTTGACTGATTAAATATTGGTTACTATGCAACCAATGAAAGAGTATGTTGAGATGATGAGTTCAATCTCAAGGAAATAATCACCATGCCTTGAGGATGTATTCAAAGTCTTGATTACCTTTGGCCATCCCTATTTCATTTTTAGAGATATTGTGTCTTGATTTATGATATTCAATTTAATTCTATCAAATTTATTCTTGATTGTAATCAATGACCTATGAACTTATTGTTGCCTATAAAATCCTAGATATTACATTGTAAAATGTTCAACATTTATAAGCATAGTAATGCTACCAAATTTTTTCCTTTAAGAGTCCTTTTACCTCTTGAACCTTGCATTTTAATAAGAATTAAGTTCACCTCTCTCTATTTTTCTACATCATGTGTGCATTTTATGGTTTGTCTATCTTTATCTATGTATAATTTCCCTCTCATTACTATCCTTTCCTAACACCTTGTGTATAACCTAGCTCTTTTATTGTATATCATATTTTGTGTGCATATATGTATATACATACATTATGTGAGGATTTTTTTCCATCCATTTTAGTGTTATATTGTGTCCTACACCTCTATGTGAATCACTTATACAATTGAAGTGTTTATATTAGATCCCATGCGATATTTTATTATCCTATGAAATCTATAGTGTGCTCTTCAAAGATTATAGATTTATTATATCTAATATTGGTGCCATTTTATTTTCAGTGTCCCTTCTCCATTTTCCCATAATAGATTTTAGATTTAGGATTTGAAATAGATTTCCTTTCAGATATTTTAGGCCTACATGTTAATCCTAAATTGGATTCATTTAGATTAGAAGGAATTTATCCTTCTCTAGAGGTTTATCCCAAGAAGCACAAGAGTCCCACACCTTGGGGGATGATCTCATAATCTCATTGAACTAATTCTTCCAATTTAGTGAGTACACAATTTGAGTGATAACAAATACTATTGAGGTGTCCATCACATTAGAAGATGTCCGTGTCAATTTTGGGTTGCCTATTATAGGCACTCTTATGGTATGTGATATGTCTAATATGATTAATAATCTGAGGGATATATCTTAATGGGTTATTGGGCCAGATATGTATGATGATCGTAAACTCATCATATGGTTATTTCAAGTATACATCTCAAGCATTTTAGATAATTAGAAATCCCTTCTAAGAATTACAACCACATGTATGTTGAGTCATAAGTTTGATGGTGTTATCCTAATGTAAATAATATCCATGTGTTGATCAATGTTAATCAAGTCACATTTTTTATATGGGTGTATTATGTGCATGAATTTTATAACATTTTGATTTGAGGCTAGTAGACAATGGGCCCAATTATTATTTTTTCCAAATGGATTTATGAGAGGTTATTGATGTATAAACTGGTGGTATTACTTCATGTGGTTTATGATCCTCTCCACTAGGTGAGGAGATGGGCATAAGACCATGTTTTCTACATTATCCTTCATATTCTTATAGTAGAGATTATTAGGCAAATTCAAATAGTATGGGTGACTTATAGAGTCACTATGGATGCATGGCCATCATGGACAACTATAATATAGGTGAGGGGATAGATCCAAATTAATATTCATTATACATGGTGGGTAGAGAGTCATCCTGAAAACCATGCCGTAAGGCAATTTTCCCTGACACACCCAATATCACCTTTGGTAGTCCTAGCCTATTGGGATATACATGATAAGGATCATTGAGGAATGGGGTGATGAGGGGTATCAGTTTTCATCCCAATAGTGAAACCTCATCATCTTATTATGGTTACATAATGATGATGGTAGCAGTAGGAAATATAGAGAGAGGATGAAGGTGGGTATGTAGTGGCCATGTCATAGAGGTAGAGATATCCTCAAATCAACCTAGCATACATATGAACTATACAACATTGAACATAATATTTTCTTGATAATTTTTAGTGGTTCCATAAGGGAGATGGAAAAGATTCACACTAGAACACATCCATGATGGTACACATGTATTAGAGGCCATGGTGATGGTACTAGTGTTGGCATGTAAATGTTAAGTTTATGTTATCACATTTCTTTTCTTAGAGGTAGAGATATACATGTTAAGTACTGGTGATGGATATACTTATAGATTTTGATATATATATGAAATATTTGATGTTGATTTTAGTTTATGTTTTTCAAATGTGATAATAGAGGATACATTGTGGAGGTATCCCACCATGATATTTAGGAGAAACTATTACCTTAGAATGATATAATTGGTATCCATGATCTAGTGGCACCATTGGTTAGAGAACATGCAAGTTAGTTTTAATTTATTAGATAGGTTTTCAGGGTGCTTCAGTGTCATGATTCATTTGGGTAGTGGCACTAGTATGGGTAAGAGGGGTGGACACAAAGAGGGCCACTCATAGGCTTACACACATAGGTGGCTCTACTAGAGTGGCATGTTTAATGCATGTAGTCACAGACTCAGACACTAAAAGTGACCTTGAAAGCTACTCAATTTGGAGCTTCCATGACTAGTGTGGTACCTCATCTACTTGGAAGTAAATGTGATCTATAGGCATAGAGCCTAAATTGTATTCAATTTTATTTTTGATGTATACATAATGTATCAATATTTTACTATGTAGAGAACTGAAACATTTATATAGAGATTTTTTTGTGACTCATTTTTTTATCTACATGTATATAAATTATGTATGAGTTATTTTATTTCTAGCATTCATTTATGTTTAGATATTGTGCTATGGGAAAATGTGGTGTATTTTTAATTCTTTTCTAGCAAATGTGAGCAAAATAAATAGTCAAAAAGATTAAAACCTAAAAATATGAAATAAGTATCTTAAGTAGCTATAAAAACCAAAAAATAAATGATAAAAATAATATGAAAAATGAATTTAAAAAACCAAATCTTCTGACAAAGTATATAAAAATTGTGGAAACAAAATATCCAATGTAAAAAAATGTGAAACATAATCAAACTAGGATATGTAAAAAATTCATATGTAAGATAAATAAATTCAACTTAAGTAAAAAATGAAAAGACACATATTATTTTAAAATATATCCAATTAAAGATAAGTAAAGTCAACTTAAATTAAACAAGGACATAATGTAAAAAAAATCTAAAGACTCCTATGAGTGAAAAATACAAATCAATGCATGTTCTAAAATATGATGTAAGAAAGCATAACCATCTAAATACATGACTATGATGACTAGTATGATATGGATTTTATTGGTGATGGGAATTTTTTAGGGGCTTAGATGTATTCCCCAAAGGTATGACCATGAAAATGACAAAACAAAAGAGCTAAATGGTATTATCAATGATTAAAAAGTCAAATATGAAATGAATGGGAAGGGATGTGATCATCTAATAGAGATATTCATAAAAGGTATATTTGGGAAGCTATGATGAAAATGTAAGGATGTGTAGATATTAAAACTAAATATTCATAACATCTTAGTCTTGTACATTTGCCAAATATCAATCAAAGATCTAACCTTTAATTCTAGACCTCCTTGTTGTCGAAGATATTGCATTCAAAATCTCACTATGCCTAATTTATTATCTCTTAGTTTTATCTATATCATTCTAATTACCCATGTCCCTAACATTATTCACTATTAGTTTCAGATCAGTACATGTTTTCTAACTCTCTAGATATTATCAATCATACATGGATGGTAGTTTCCAAATACTTATCTAGTGTCTAGTAACCAAAATTAATCCAAATTACATAATGATCAAAACCCATGGGTCGACCTAATTATCTTATTTAACCCTATTTTGAAACATTTTCAAAAGATGTATAAATACAATTTCAATCTTTCCCATTCTTCATCTATCAAATACCAAGTAAACACCTATTAAAGTTAAATCAATCAAATACACCAACACTCTATTATAACCTATTCATCCCTATTTAATATCAAGCATATGATCAGTTATATTACAAGTCTAAATCATTCAAAGAGTATCCCATGAGTGATATTTATCAAATTACATGATAAATCATTGCATGCATCTTCATATAGTATATTACACCATTATATACACACACTTTCCCACATATAAGAGAGAACTAATTGAGACTGAGGCCCTCTTTAGAGGATGGATATGTAGGTACTACCCATTGATAGAGGGGTATTTAGGGATCTTGATGTTGTAATCCCACTAACCCATTTTTTAGAAAACTCATTCTAAGGATGAAGAGGGATAAATAACTAGGGTTTAATCATTCAAAAAAGAAATACAACATATATCCAAGATTTTAATACATAAAAAAAGTGACAAAAAATACAAAATATAAAAATTAGTTGCATATATATCTAGTCATTATTCCATACTGGACACCTATATCATATTTAGACACTACATCGATGGCAATGTCTAGATCTGATAGTAGTGTCCACAACCACAAAAGTGCAATTTATAGTTTTGATGAGTAATTTAGCATACTAATCTTATATGATTTACACCTATTTATATTAAATATATGATTTCACATAGTAAACCAACTAAGTACCATTATTTCATATTTATTGTAATATCTTTGAATAGTTATACTTCATTATTTTTAGCAATCTTAGTTGTATAAATATAGAATATTATTTATCTAAGTTTTTTAATTAATTATCCTTTAATAGATTAATTTATCACCCTTGTGTTAGAACTAATTATATTTTCTTAACCTTATCTCACACATTCAAAATTTAAAGATAAGCATTTGGTGAACCTGACCTCTATGTCTTTTTATGCAAGCCTTAGCTTGCCCTAAAGTATTCAACCTCTTAAATTTTTTCCTTTCTATTTGTTTAGATATATTATATCATCTATATGAAACCTATGCATAGCCCTATATTAGGTTGTGTTTCTATTAAAAACTTTTAGCTTCCTATTTTTCCACCTAAGATGGCTCAAAATAATGAAGTATCATATTTTGTGCCTAATGAAAGTGCCAATAATGAAATTGAACAAAATATTGAAGAGGTTATCATAGAAGATGATTTTAATCATGAAGAAATGAATATAATGAAAATAAATAACATGAAAAAATAGATCAAGATTAATTAAAAGTTATTTATATGTTTCGAGAGCATATTCATCAAAACCTTGTAGATCTTGATGAGATCCTCAAAACCATACTGGACACTAAAAATGAAAAATCATAGATGATCTACTAGGTGCATCTATTGATCATGATATTAGACTTATTTGACATCCCCATACCCTTGTTTGTCTCCTCTTGATCACATCATCACTTCATACATCTATTGGGGGCACAAGTTATGTGTTTACACCATTTTCCCTAAAACAAAAACTAGAACTATTAGCACTTCAACCCAATTATCAGTTTCAATGCCTATATCAACTCAAAAATGTTTCCATACCATTTCATGACTTATAAAAATTCAAACCTTAATGATCAAAATGTGTAATATGTTTTACAAATAATAAAACTTTTTCAAGCTAAGGTTACTAAATTTCAACAAAGTTATATGAAATCACCTTATGTTATTGATTCACAAGGTGTGTTATTATATGCATCATAATTTGCTCACTTTTTATGGATTTTTTGTTCCATTACTAATCCCATATAATTCCATCTAAGATAGACTTATTAACCCCCTTATATTAATTATTATAATTACCCACTCCTTCCATATCTATACATTAACCTTATATCATCCCATAAATCAATTAATTTTTCTAATCATGTCTTATTTGTCAATTAACCCCACTTATCTAATATTTGGGAATTTAAAAGCCCCTCCCACCTACCATAACCTATGATTAGCCTATCATACTCACCTAATCCCTAATCATCCATATAACCACTTGTTTAATGATCTACTAATCTTGATTAGTCCTCACAAAAGGAATCTAGAGTCTTCCAACTCTAGAATCCTCTACCACCTTCTTACTCTATATAATTCTCCATATATAGAGACATATAAAGAATTTTTAATTACTTTAAAATTCTCCCTCTTCCTTATATTTAAATAATTTCATCCTTCATTTA
The DNA here is from genome assembly GCA_037957365.1 of Torreya grandis. Classification (NCBI taxonomy): domain Eukaryota; kingdom Viridiplantae; phylum Streptophyta; class Pinopsida; order Cupressales; family Taxaceae; genus Torreya; species Torreya grandis. The sequence goes on along the minus strand of JARHVA010000205.1, from coordinate 2,013,233 downwards.
AATATATTTGGGAGTGTGAGGAAAATACATTTGAAAACTATGATCCTCTAATGTTGAATCTCTTATGCCAATCCATGTTATCCATTATCAATAATCAAGACAAAATGATGCTACCAAAAATCTAAGTTTATGGTAACAATCCTATAGTCACAATCATTTCAATATTTTTCTTGTTCAATCTGATTTGAAAAAATTTGCTTTAAGTTCTAATGTTGGTTTGAATGTTCAATTTATTTACATTATGATCCTATTTTCTCTAATTTTTTAAGAAAAATGGTATTTTAAGTAATTTTTAATATAATTAGATATCCAAATCTTATTTTCTCAAAATTAACATATTACATCTAGTAACCATAGTGGGAACCCTCTTTTTGATTACCCTATGCTTCGAGTGTGTTGATTAAGCTTGCAAGTTGAAGAAGTCAAAAATTTGGGCTAATAATCTTCAAAATCTATCCATTTTCACTCCTAGGTATGGCCTATGAATTTGACCTATGTGAGGGTGGTTTTGTCACGCTATAGACGTGACATTGAATACAACTACCATGAGATTATGTCCAAACTAGTAGCATATTCTATCACAATTGAATTTTCTCATTATTTTTTGTGATGATATCACATCTTTCAAGATGCAGTTTTGTTTTTACTAACCATAGTTTTGATAATGATGACCATGGGTTTGTTGTCAGTGTGATTTTTCTATGCAAGATGATATCACACCTAATTAGGCATG